>OY755040.1:68852721-69300221 GCA_963576565.1 Aspidapion aeneum | reverse complement strand
GGAAGAGTTTAAAGCTTCAGTAATTTCTTGAGTGGTTTCTTTAAGATTTGTTGTAGTTGATCGACCTGTTATGAAGCCATGCTGATCAGAGGATATTTGATATTTAAGACTAGGATAAATTGTCCTGTGAATAAGAGTTTCAAAGCATTTTAAAAAATTTATTTATGAACGTAATTGGTCGGTAGTTACCTACCTCAGTTCTACTATCTTTTTTGTGAATCGCGCTAATTTTAGAGAGTTTCCAGATGTTGGGTATTTTTTTATTGACCAAGCAAAGGTTATACAAATACGTCAGAGGTTTGCACAAGACAAAGGCAAAGTTTTTATAATATAGGAGGGTATCAGATCTGGTCCAGCTGTTGATTTTGGCTTCAGTTTACGTAGGATAGAGCATACCTCTTCTTCATGACGTAATATAAATTGGCTGAAACAGCGAATTTTGGTTAGTGATTGATGCTTGCAAAGGATTTTTGTTGATGATGAGTATCCGAAGTCAAAAGGTAAATTATTATAAGACATGGATTCGGGAACCCTGCCGGTGAAAAAATTTGTACGAAGAAAGGACCCGAATGTATTAGGATTTTGCTTTATTGTGTTTTCAGCTATCCGTGCATGCTGCTTATATGCAAGATCAATATCTTCTTTAATTTTTTGTCGTAGATTGCTGAACCCTTGGTATGTTTCGACATTATTATTATTCTTAAGCTGGCGATGAAGAGTAGACTTTTTCCGAATATCTTTTATTATGGTAGCTGAATACCAACAAGGATACTTTTTAGAAAAGGTTTTAGGACGTTTTGGGACACAAGAATCAAGAATGGAATAATTTTTTTTTATTTAGTCGGTTTAGAACGTTTTTCTACGTTGTCCGACGCCTATTCTCCACCTCCTTCGATCCTGACAATCATCTTCTGTCAGATTTTTTTGACTCATTGATCTTTGGATTGACTGTTGAAATTCTAGTTTAGGACGCCCTCTTTTTCTGCGCCCTATTGGTTGCCATTCTAGGACCTGCTTTGGTAATCTTTCGTCGTTCATCCGTTGTACATGGCCGTACCATATCAATTGTCTTTTAGTGATGTCATCCGTTATGCTCCCTTCGATTCCCATTCTTTCTTTTATGATCTCATTTCTTATGTGATCTGTTCTAGATATTCTCATTGATCTTCTTAATGCATCCATTTCGACACTTTCCATTTTCGTTTTGTATTTTTCTGTTACGCGACAAGTCTCTATTCCATACAACAGCGTGCTTTTCACCATTGTTTCATATATGTTAAATTTTACATTATTTTTTATCTCTCTGCTCCATAAAATACTGTTAAGACATCCAATAACCTTTTTTGCTTTTACTATTCTTTTTTCCAGTTCTTTACAGTCTGTTCCTGTCTTATTAAATGTGACACCCAAGTATACATACTCATTGCATGGAGATATTACTTGTCCATTGTCTAGTTCTAACTCACTGGATTCGTTTCCAATACATAAGTACTGTGTCTTGTCCACGTTCACTGTTAATCCACACTTTTGGTATTCTTCCATTAACTTTCTCATCATATACTCAATGTCCTCTTTATCATTAGCTACAATTACTTGGTCGTCAGCAAACTGTAGTGTGTATATGGTAAATTGGTCGTTAAGTTGTATTCCCATGCCGTGCACTTTCCGTTTCCAGTTTTTAGAGGTACTGCGATATATATTTTAAAAAGAGTTGGAGAAATACAACATCCCTGTCTTAAGCCTTTTGTTACCAGGAATTCTTTTGAAAGTCGATTTCCAATTTTAATGTTAGATTTTGACCCTTTGTATAGTTATTTTATCGCTTTTATGTATGTATGATTGATATTAGTCTGCTCTAGCACTGTCCTTAGTTTTTCTACTGGAACGGTATCATATGCTTTTTGTAGGTCCACAAAGGTAACATGAGTTTCTATATTTCTGGCGCTCCTTTTCTCAATTACTTGTTTAAGACAAAAAACATTATCACTACAAGATCTGCCTGCACGAAACTCACTTTGCTCTTCTACTTCTTGTTCATGAAAATCCTTCTCTATTAGATCTCTAAGAATCCTACCGTACAATCTACTGAGAGTACTAGTTACTGAAATTATTTTGGGACACAAGAATCATGAATGGAATAAATTTTTTTTTTATTTAGTCGGTTTAGAACGTTTTTCTACGTTGTCCGACGCCTATTCTCCACCTCCTTCGATCCTGACAATCATCTTCTGTCAGATTTTTTTGACTCATTGATCTTTGGATTGACTGTTGCCATTCTAGTTTAGGACGCCCTCTTTTTCTGCGCCCTATTGGTTGCCATTCTAGGACCTGCTTTGGTAATCTTTCGTCGTTCATCCGTTGTACATGGCCGTACCATATCAATTGTCTTTTAGTGATGTCATCCGTTATGCTCCCTTCGATTCCCATTCTTTCTTTTATGATCTCATTTCTTATGTGATCTGTTCTAGATATTCTCATTGATCTTCTTATTGCATCCATTTCGACACTTTCCATTTTTGTTTTGTATTTTTCTGTTACGCGACAAGTCTCTATTCCATACAACAGCGTGCTTTTCACCATTGTTTCATATATGTTAAATTTTACATTCTTTTTTATCTCTCTGCTCCATAAAATACTGTTAAGACATCCAATAACCTTTTTTGCTTTTACTATTCTTTTTTCCAGTTCTTTACAGTCTGTTCCTGTCTTATTAAATGTGACACCCAAGTATACATACTCATTGCATGGAGATATTACTTGTCCATTGTCTAGTTCTAACTCACTGGATTCGTTTCCAATACATAAGTACTGTGTCTTGTCCACGTTCACTGTTAATCCACACTTTTGGTATTCTTCCATTAACTTTCTCATCATATACTCAATGTCCTCTTTATCATTAGCTACAATTACTTGGTCGTCAGCAAACTGTAGTATGTATATGGTAAATTGGTCGTTAAGTTGTATTCCCATGCCGTGCACTTTCCGTTTCCAGTTTTTAGAGGTACTGCGATATATATTTTAAAAAGAGTTGGAGAAATACAACATCCCTGTCTTAAGCCTTTTGTTACCAGGAATTCTTTTGAAAGTCGATTTCCAATTTAATTTTAGATTTTGACCCTTTGTATAGTTATTTTATCGCTTTTATGTATGTATGATTGATATTAGTCTGCTCTAGCACTGTCCTTAGTTTTTCTACTGGAACGGTATCATATGCTTTTTGTAGGTCCACAAAGGTAACATGAGTTTCTATATTTCTGGCGCTCCTTTTCTCAATTACTTGTTTAAGACAAAAAACATTATCACTACAAGATCTGCCTGCACGAAACTCACTTTGCTCTTCTACTTCTTGTTCATGAAAATCCTTCTCTATTAGATCTCTAAGAATCCTACCGTACAATCTACTGAGAGTACTAGTTACTGAAATTCCTCTTTAATTGTTGCAATCCAGCTTGTTTCCTTTTTTATGTATTGAGGATATGAATGCAATTTTCCAATCATCAGGTACTGGATGTCCGTTTATGCATTGATTGATAATATATGTGAGATTTTCGATTAGTTTCTCTGATCCATATTTGAGCATTTCAGCATATATTCCTCCAGGTCCGCTAGCTTTTCCGGATTTAAGCTTTTTAATACTATTACTTCCTCTCCGTGTACTTCTATGTCTCTCCTCGGAGAGGCTGCCAGATATTCGGGTCTCGTTTCCTGCAGCAGTCCCTTGTAGTGTTCTGTCCATTGTTCTGGTTTGATGATCTGGATGTTTACTTTTTCTTTTGTTGGGTTTTTTACTGTAGAAATGAATTTCCATACTCCAGAACTCTGTCTACCCCCTACGTGTGTATTGATATCGTGGCATTTGCGCTCGAACAGTTAATTTTTTTCTGTGCGTATCAAATTTCTCAGCTGTCTTTTGGTTTCCCTGTAGATTTCTAGGTCTCTTTGTTCTTTAGTACTGAGCCATTTCAAGTATGTGCGTTTTTTCTCTTTGACCATTTCCTGTATTTTTTCCGTCCACCACATCTTCCTGCTATTTCTATTATCTTGGTATCCAACAGCTTCGATGCTTGCTTCCTTCAAGCTTTTTATTATGTTTGTATATATCTCTTCAGAGTGTTCTGTGTTTATTAATTTTTTATCTAATCGGTTCTGATACAATCTTTGAGTACTTTCGGTTTCTAGACTTCTAAAGTTGTATTTTTATTTGTCTTCGATGCATTCTAGGTTTTTATTTTCTTCAATAAGGACGAAACTTATGTGTTTTTCTGAAAGGGAATAATATTTTTGCTTTTACCAGATGGTGGTCAGATCCACAGGTAATACCACGAAGTGCTCGCACATCATACCACTTTAATTGCGAGTGTTGTCCACCTATAGCATAGTCAATGATTGATTAGGGATTTCTTGTTGGCTGAATCCAGGTATATCGATGAATATCCTTATGCCTAAAAAAACCATTATTTATTTTTAGGTTGTGGGTTTCACACAATTGCATCAGTCTCAAGCCATTATCATTTGTTACTTCTTCTCCAAATGGTCCTATCACTTTGCTCTGGGGTTGTCTACCAGTTCGGCTATTAAAATCGCCAAGCATAATTATTTCTCTGGTATTACCGATTTTGGTGATAGTCTCATCAAGTTGGTTTAAGAACAGTTGTTTTGTAGCTACTTTTTCGTCATCTGATGGTGCGTAGACTGCTATTATGCTTATATTATGACCAAGCATCTTAATGTTCACTCGAAGTATGTTTTCACTAATGCAATCGTAGTCGGTAATCTTATTTTTTAGGTTTTCCTTTATTAATAAGGATACCCCTCTGGCTGCTCTTCTTTCTTTTGGGACTCCAGTGAATATATGGACGAAATTGCCGACACTATTCGTACCTGTTCCTTTCTTCTTTGTCTCTGTAAGTGCAATGATATCGGTCTTACAATTCTGAACTTCGGTTGCAATAAGGTCCAACTTTTGATTCACTCCCTGTACGTTCCATGTAGCTATATTCATAGTCCTTTGTCTTTGCTTTTTTCGTCTTTGAGAATTTCCATCTATTGCTCCGAGGCTTTGTTTAGGCTTTTTGGTAATTGCTTTGTTTTACAAGTATTAGAGAACCAGTCTAGTGCCTCAACCCCCTACTTGGAGGGCCAGGATTTTTAATCAAAGTTTTTCTCCTCTAGCCTTTGACGAGCCAACGCCATGCTGTAAGGCAACAGCTGTCTTTTATACTATCCCTAAAAGAAAGGGTTGCCACCTACGCTATGATCACCGTACCGAGGTCCATTCTCTCCGCCTTTCATATTGATGTGGTCTTCTCCCGTAACCCTGGGAAAGGGACCCTAGACAGGTGCTAACTCTCCGGGTCGGAGAGTACCTGGAATCTACGGAGGGCAGGGGTCGATTCATTTCCCCTGATAGACACCTGACGAGGTCTACCCGTACCCAATTGTGGCCAATTAAAATGCGTTGGGTGACATCTTGTGACACTGTGAATAGAACAATAACACTGTGCCAATTTGTGACACAAAAAAACCACTGAGTAATTAAACAAATATCTGGAAGCAGAACTGTATTTTTCAGCTAGGTAAAACATTGATATGCCCGGTAACTTTTATACAGTGGAGAAGGGGGGGGTTCAGAAATAAGAAAATTTTAAGCGCCACAGTGTTTTAATATCAATGTTTTACAAAGAAGATCTTATTTAAAATACAGTTCAACCCAAACGTTGTAGCCAAACAATGAAACTCTACTTACTTCCGAGGCTTCCAGAGTATTTGTGTAATTAAAAAAACCCAAAAAAAATTGACTAATAAACAAAATAAGATTTCAAAAGATTCCTAAATGAATCAAAATGACACAAATAGAAAGTACTTTACAGGTAGATGCACATTTCCAACAGGTCACAGTGTACCTACATTTGAGTCAGTAGTGTAAGACTCACTTATCTAAATGATTGTTAAAAAAACATACTTCCAAAATTTTCCGTCATAGGGGAGATCTGGACCAAATATCCGCTGTCATCATTCTACGTTGCGTATAATGAGACAGACAGCAACCCAGTCCGAGATCCACCCCATGAGGTAAAACAATGTAAGGAAACCGCTAAAAAATATAACCTCATCTCTCTTTTGTCTCTGCAAAGTTGGTTCATTGGATTGTACAAATAACACAAAATTTAGTTCATCTTGTTTATTGCAGTAAAACTACTGAAAAAAAAAATACTGGAAACATGTAATATGTTTTTTTTTTAAAGAAAGAAAGGAAACAAGTTCGGGCCAAAATAACCGCAATAGCAATTTCACAATAAAATTTAGCTTAATAATACCGCAAAATTGGGGCTATGACGTCATACCTTATCTTGCGATTACAAGCAATATTGAAATTATACTGTTTATATATGAAAAAGTTACATTTAAATTATGTTAAAAATTTATATGAAAAGATTGTATCTAAAGGCTTGCTCCTACCTTGGTCCTGGATTATTGTATGAGAAAATTATTTTATTTTGTAAACCTGGAGTTCTGTTGTCCAGACATCTTCTCACCACTGCACCGGGTCCGGTCCTGTTCACGCCCACCCTGAGGATCTCCTAGCACATGATGCTAGGGCAGCACATAGTCAAAAATGGTTGATGGATTCTTGCCCGAGCGTAAAACCCTGTGGAAAATGAAATGTTTCAGTTTCCTGGAATTCGTCTATTTTGCACGAAGTTCCCCTACACCGAGTAATTTAAATCAAGAACCCCATGTCGACTCAATAAAATAAAGTAGATTTAAACACATGAACTAAAATAATCCTAACGTACCTTTCACAGGGTTACAGTGCACCCGGCTTCACACCAGCGTCCAGCACAACTGTCCCGTCGATGGAATAGACAGGGCTGTAGACAAAGGAGAAAAACAACATATAGTTTTTATCCAAAACGTGGTTTTAAAAAAAAAAATAAAAAACTTCAAAAATTCCCCATGTCCTTTGTCGAAAAAGTACATTTCACACGAAAAACAACTACAATTTGGGAGGCAAATATTGTCTTGAAGAATTCAAAAAAAATAATAAAAAAATCGAACTTACCGCTCTTATTTCCCGTAGAAATGGCGTAGGCCGCCTTAAATCCCTCTCAGAGGGTGTGAGCGTCACTTAGATTCGCCTAAACACGACGGCTCACAGTTATACCGTCTTTGGGATAATCTGCAACGACTGCAGTGCCATTAAGTGCCAATAACCACAAAAACAATGGCGACACCAATAGACGGCCACCAGCCCAGCCAAAATTCTTTAGGAAAGAGACAAGGCACTTTGTCGAGAACACAAAAAAATGAAGTTGCCGGAAACCGTTCGTAGATCTGGTGGGGACAGTACACACAGTACCAACCAAATTTTCCCGGTTAAATTCAAGTAAGAATGCAAACGCATTTATAAAAAAATGCTCTCGCCGAAAAATCACTAACTCCGGTTTGCGAGACTGGAGAAAAAAACCCGCGGTTTTCAAACTAACCAATGAGGAAATACATTAATACTGCCGTACCGGTCTACAGGGGGCAGCACCGACCAAGGGGATATTGAAAATACGTAAAACGCGCATTGAGGTGTTGTCGGATCTATTTCGACGGTTGAAATTTTTATAACAAGGACGTCGAGACACCCTCCATACATAGACCGAACATTTGCCTACCGGACCCCTGCCAACATAGCAAGTAGGAGGAAAATAACCAGCTGGACTATAAGAAGCTCAGCATTGAAACCATCAATTGTAAATACAATTACTGGAGATTCGAGCATGCATCAAACCCAGGAATATTCGAACACTCAACCAATTCCCATATGAGTAAAGCTATACTAAGTGTAGAATTTAGTTGTATTTTAGTTACAGTTTTAGTCAAAGGTTTCCTTTGCTCTTTATATATGTTTTCTCTAAGATTCATATGGTTTGACGCCATTTTTAATAAAGTTGTTTCTGAACTTGATCCTAAAAATACACATTGAACTACTGCTTAAACTCGGCACAAGAGTGCTCAGATGTTAAGTTTGTTCATCACTATCCAGCCCTACACAACCCTTCAATCCGACTGAGTTAGTTATTAACTTTATTTAACTATGATTATATATAAATTTATATAATATAAAAATACGATTTTGTTTATTCTTTTAGTCCTGGTTTAACCCCTCGTTTATCTCCAATTTACAAAAGTGCATAACTCGTATTTATTTTATCTTCTCCTTATCAAATTATTAAAGATATCAAAGGGGCGGAGCCTCAGTTGTTCCTGGTCGACCCGTGGACCCAAATATGTTTTCGTGCTATCAAAACTAGCTAATCCGTGAAGGATATGAGGTTCGGATTGTCCCAATATCCTCGAAAATAAACATAAGCAAATGAAATGTTCATCTAAATGTCGACGCCGACATTCCCCAGCAGAACAGCTGTTTATTTTTATGAGCGTCAAAGAAAATTACGAAATTGTACAGATAAACAAAACAATCAAAAGTTCCAATGTGATTTTTCCCGAAACCTGTGATCTCAAGTTCCAATTACGATGCCCAAATAATACGGTGTGCACAATGTCCACAGTAATTCGATGGAATGTCTCCTTTATAAGGTAACTTTTTGGACACTATATAACCTCCAAACCTAGCTCTATAAAATACCCTTAATTTGTGTACAGAAAGACGAGTCGAAGAGCCTTGATTATTTACCTAAATAAACAAATATGTAACGTTGCCTTAAACGTAAAAATGACACGTTACATAATCCCCCCCCCCAACTTCAAGACGATTAACCTAAAAAGGTTAATTGGAGAGGTCCGCTGCCGACTTAAGTCTTTGGCATATGAAGGCGAAAAAGAAATGATAAAAAATAGTATTAAAAAGCTTAAATCCGGAAAAGCTAGCGGACCTGGAGGAATATATGCTGAAATGCTCAAATATGGATCAGAGAAACTTATCGAAAATCTCACATATATTATCAATCAATGCATAAACGGACATCCAGTACCTGATGATTGGAAAATTGCATTCATATCCTCAATACATAAAAAAGGAAACACTTTCCGTTTCCAGTTTTTAGAGCTACTACGATATATATTTTAAAAAGAGTTGGAGAAATACAACATCCCTGTCTTAAGCCTTTTGTTACCAGGAATTCTTTTGAAAGTCGATTTCCAATTTAGATTTTGACCCTTTGTATAGTTATTTTATCGCTTTTATGTATGTATGATTGATATTAGTCTGCTCTAGCACTGTCCTTAGTTTTTCTACTGGAACGGTATCATATGCTTTTTGTAGGTCCACAAAGGTAACATGAGTCTCTATATTTCTGGCGCTCCTTTTCTCAATTACTTGTTTAAGACAAAAAACATTATCACTACAAGATCTACCTGCACGAAACTCACTTTGCTCTTCTTCTTCTTGTTCATGAAAATCCTTCTCTATTAGATCTCTAAGAATCCTACCGTACAATCTACTGAGAGTACTAGTTACTGAAATTCCTCTGTAATTGTTGCAATCCAGCTTGCTTTTCTGAACATCTTAGAATTCTTGAGGAAGTCCTACGAAGATTGCAGAATGCAAAGATAACGGTAAGTTGGGAAAAATGCCAACTGTGTAGGCCAGAAATGACTTATTTAGGTTTCGTAGTGGACCGTCGATGCATCCGAGTTGATTCTTATAAAATTAAAGCCATGTTAGAGCTCCAGAGGCCAAGAACTGTCAGAGAAGTTCGTAGAGTTGTAGGTACAATATCCTGGTATAGACGTTTCATAGAGAATTTTTCAGCGATAATAGCTCCAATTACAGCTCTAACTAAGAAAAATCAAAAGTTCGATTGGACTCCAGACTGCGAAAAAGCATTTATTAAGGTTAAGGAACTTTTAGTGACTGCACCGATTCTTACATGTCCAGATTATACCAAGGAATTTGTCATTCAAACAGACGCATCAGGATATGGAATAGGAGCATGTTTAACGCAACCTTATCCTGAAGGAGACAAGGTCATATGCTATTTCAGTCGATCTTTGACTAAGCAAGAACGTGTTTACACGACCACCGAGCGAGAATGTTTGGCATTGGTTTGGGTGATAGAGAAGCTCCGGCCTTATATTGAGGGGATCTCATTTAAGGTCACAACAGATCATTTTAGCTTAAAATGGCTTCATAGCTTGAAAGAGCCCAGTGGAAGACTTGCTCGTTGGTCTGTAAAACTGCAGCAATATGACTTTGAAGTAATCCATCGGAAAGGGAAAGATTTAGTTGTCCCGGACATGTTGTCTCGCGCAGTACCTATGATTGATACAATTTCGCAGCCCAGAGACGTTTCAACAACAATTAAAGATCGATGGTACCAAAACATGGTAAAGAGGGTCGTAGAATCACCGTTAAAATTTATGAAGTTGTAGTGTGTAGTGGTAGTACTTTACCTGATGGTTCCTGAAGCTCAAATATCCATGGAGAAATTTTATTCCTAATCACATAAGGACCAACGAATTTCGGTGCTAACTTCTTCGAGAAAAACTTCGCAGCATCTGACAACACATAATTCTTCTTCCAAACACGCTGACCCACAACAAAGTTGGGTACCCTTGTACACAGATTATACTGAACTACGTTTTTCTCTCCCGCCACCTCTAGCCTTCTCTTAACATCCGCATAGAGCTTCCGGAAACCTTCGTTCTTACTTCCAGCTGCAGTTTGGACACCATTCTCTTCAGATAACAAAACTGGGTTGGAGTAATCTTTTCCTGACAGACACATATTCCTACCAAAATTAACAAAGAAAGGAGACATCCTGGTTGTCTCATGTGTTGCAGTACGAATCGCGCAGGCAAGTTTATGTATTTGTTCGTCCCACTTCCTGTGGTTGTCTTTCACATAACAACATAACATGGTTTTTAACGTACGATTCGTCCTTTCTGTTGGATTCGCTCTGGGGTGATAATAAGGATTATACTGAATTTTAACCTGATAATTCTCAGCAAAACGCTTAAACTCGTTACTTTTGTATTGAGGGCCA
This sequence comes from Aspidapion aeneum, assembly GCA_963576565.1. NCBI lineage: Eukaryota > Metazoa > Arthropoda > Insecta > Coleoptera > Brentidae > Aspidapion > Aspidapion aeneum. The sequence goes on along the minus strand of OY755040.1, from coordinate 69,289,224 downwards.
TTATCACAAACTATCAAACGGGGTACTCCGAAGACAATAAATACTTGCTCCTCAAGATGCTTGACAACTGCTTGAGTAGGGGCTGTTCGCATTGGAAAAACTAAGGAAAACTTACTCAAATAGTCCGTAACGACGAGAATCCAGAAATTACCCTTTGTCGAACGAGGTAGGGGTCCACATAAATCTGTTGAAATAATTTCCCAAGGACGAGTTGGTTTTGGGTGAGATATCATCTGATCAGATACACCTTGTGTATCACCTTTATGAGCTGCACAGACAAAGCATTTCTTTACAAAAGTTGCCACGTCCTGGCACATTTTTCGCCAATAATATTTTTCTGCTAGTCTGTGGAAGGTTTTATACACACCCATATGTCCTGCGGTAGGAGGATCGTGAGCTTCTCCAATAATTCTACGCCTATGATCTTTGGGGACTACCTCTTTCCAATATTCGTTAGATGGTGAAAGTTGAGGGTATTCTTGTTTGACATATTTATACAACTTATTATCAGTGTATCTCCAATTCATAAATTTTAACGGTGATTCTACGACCCTCTTTACCATCTTTTGGTACCATCGATCTTTAATTGTTGTTGAAACGTCTCTGGGCTGCGAAATTGTATCAATCATAGGTACTGCGCGAGACAACATGTCCGGGACAACTAAATCTTTCCCTTTCCGATGGATTACTTCAAAGTCATATTGCTGCAGTTTTACAGACCAACGAGCAAGTCTTCCACTGGGCTCTTTCAAGCAATGAAGCCATTTTAAGCTAAAATGATCTGTTATGACCTTAAATGAGATCCCCTCAATATAAGGCCGGAGCTTCTTTATCACCCAAACCAATGCCAAACATTCTCGCTCGGTGGTCGTGTAAACACGTTCTTGCTTAGTCAAAGATCGACTGAAATAGCATATGACCTTGTCTCCTTCAGGATAAGGTTGCGTTAAACATGCTCCTATTCCATATCCTGATGCATCTGTTTGAATGACAAATTCCTTGGTATAATCTGGACATGTAAGAATCGGTGCAGTCACTAAAAGTTCCTTAACCTTAATAAATGCTTTTTCGCAGTCTGGAGTCCAATCGAACTTTTGATTTTTTTTAGTTAGAGCTGTAGTTGGAGCTATTATCGTTGAAAAATTCTCTGGGAAACGTCTATACCAGGATATTGTACCTACAACTCTACGAACTTCTCTGACAGTTCTTGGCCTCTGGAGCTCTAACATGGCTTTAATTTTATAAGAATCAACTCGGATGCCTCGACGGTCCACTACGAAACCTAAATAAGTCATTTCTGGCCTACACAGTTGGCATTTTTCCCAACTTTCCGTTATCTTTGCATTCTGCAATCTTCGTAGGACTTCCTCAAGAATTCTAAGATGTTCAGAAAAGCTCTGTGTGACAATTACGAGGTCATCGAGATATACGTACACGTAGGGGTCTAAATCGTTTCCTATGATGCTATCTGTGAGTCTCTGCCAAGTAAACGCTTAAATTGGAAGAGACCTCGTCGACAGATGAATGCTGTTAATGGCTTTGATGATTCTTCCAGTGGTACTTGCCAGTAAGCACTCTTAATATCTAAATCTAACAAGTACTTAGCATCTTTCAATTTGTCAAGAGTCTCGGATACGAGTGGTAAAGGATAACTATCACGCGCCGTCACTGAGTTCAATTTGCGGTAGTCTACACAGAAACGATATTTCTTTGTGTTTTTCTTTTGTACCATTACCACTGGTGAAGCCCATGAACTACTACTACGTTCTATTACATCCATTTTCAGCATTTCGTCGATCTCGTCATCAATAAGTTTTTGAATGACCGGTGAGACCTTATATGAACGTTGTGTTATCGGTGCTGCATCTGTTGTAATCTTGTGTTCTACCCTGTCTGTACATCCTAGTGAGTCACCATAATAGCCTTATATTTATCGACCAATTCCTCTAGTCGTTCTGATTCGTAAGGCGTAAGAGTAGTTTGTTGGTCTGATGCTTCTAAAAAACAAATCACATCTTTATTATCGGCAAAGTGCCACTCATTAGTGCTTAAGTTCGGTACTATCCCCATCGAAATCCAAAAATCTATTCCCAAAATCAAAGTGTGCGGCAACTCAATAACGACGACGACCTCTATTAACCTAAATTTATCCTGAACTCGCATAGGAAGCTGCACTGTCCCAATACTACTCGTGCTTTGACCATTTGCCACAATACAACTCGTCTTCTTTGTCGTATCAAGTGAAAAACCAAACCTCTTGATGTTTGACCAACCATGATTCCCTAAAAAGGTACGTGAAGCTCCGGAATCCAACAAACCTAATAACTTATTTCCGAGCACATCCACTTCTAAATAAGGTCTCACATCTTTACGAGCATGACTTATCACATAATCTAAGACGTTCGTTAGCCTATCGGTCGATGCTTGTTCAGGCTTACTCAAAGGTCGACCGCCTACGAGCGCCTGGGTCCGTTTCCCTGACGATTACAATTACGACATTCTCTGACTGTTACCCCTGCCTGACCACACGAATAACACTGCTTACCTCTATGCCATGTGCCCTGTTTGGTTGCATCTATAACATACCACGTCTCTATTCGCCCTACCAGATCCAACACCCTGTGGTGGTTGTACATCCCTGTCACTTACGCTAGGCTGACCACTAAGTGGTTGTTGTCTCTCTCTATCAGCTCTAGCAGAGAAACTGCCTGCTGGCTGCTGCCTATTTCTGTCGAATCTATTTGCAGGATGATTTAAATTCTGTTGGTTCGATGTCCCGGCACCTGATATTTGAATTGCATCAACCCCTGTTGGGAGATCGTCAATGTCGCTCTCTACGTCAACGTAGGCCAAGTCAGGTTCAATAGATTGGTTTCTTCTAGGAGTAAAATTCTCCTCCTCTAACCCATATCTCTGGTCTATTCTACGACACAAATCTTTTAAATGTGATAGGCTATTGACCTCAGTAGCAATCAACCCTTTCTTATAAATGTCCACGATAGAGGACAGCCAAGTCTTTGGAAATATGTGTTCATGACAGCAATATAGGTCCCTATAGACTCTCCAGGGCCTTGTTTACGTTTTTGGATCTCCTTCAATAGCTTCTCGCCATATGGAGAAGGAAGATACTCTGCCATGAACCTCTGTTCCAGCTGTTCCCATGTATGAACTTCTCTACGAACATCTTTATAAAAAGTATAGGCTGACTTTTCAAAAAGATCAATGCCTGAGTTCAGTAGAACCTTTTTACTAACTCCTCTAGCCTGACTCAACTTGTCCACTCTCTCAAAAAATGCGGTGACGGAGATTGTACCCCTCTCGCCTGTAAACTTTAAGTTCCATTTATGCGGAGGTACAGGTGCAACGTGATATGAGGTACCAGGATCACTTGACATTGGTACTGGCGACGAACATGAAAATACTCGTGACTGAGCAATCGGTGCAATGCTACTTTGGAGGGCAGCTAAACTCAAAGGAACGGTAAACGGTTGTTGATACTGAAAAGCTGTTGTACCGTAATTCTCAATCGGCATAGGAAGTGGTGCTTGTACTGGTGTTTGAGTCGGGTTTGTAAGCACTAGCATTTGCAATGGAGCAATGACCGACGGTTGGTTTGTGGGCTGTTGAGCTGTTCTTTATGTGCTCGAGAGCTGTGGTTGCGGGAAATGAGACTGGTTAGGTGTGTTGCCAGCATTTGTCGAGTGGTCTGAGCTTCGTCTCGTTGATTGGGTTTCAGATGCTTCATCATCATCTAAGGTAACGCCAACTCTTAGTAAATCTGTTGCTTGGCTCTGCAATCTCCCAACTCAAGGTTTCCGCAATCAGTATGCCTTTTGTTTGACTTTCTTCGAAGTTGGACGGATTCATGTTGTTAATCCTGGCTAACACGTGTTCCAACCTTACAGCGATTTTCCTAAACTCTCCCCCTTTACTCGTACCAGAGAACTTCTCTACCAGCGGTACCAGACTATCAAGCTTCTTCATGAAGCTAAAAGCATCCTGACCAAACGTAAAGGGATACGGAGGGTATCTCATACTTCCATCAGTCCTTTCTCTCTGTCTAATCAGTATGAGCTGTTGCTTCATCTCTTCCACCGATCCAATGGCTATGCCTCTCCATGTTAATTCGTAGATTAACTCGTCCTTGACTAAGTACCTTATGTCAGACAACCGACTCAAAGAAATAGCCATGGTGCCTTTTATATTCAAACTTTAAACTTTAATTAAAACTGTTAATTATACCTCCCAATTATAAAAACTAAACTACGCAATAACAAACACAAAGTTCACTTTAAATCCAGTAGTGAAAATCACTATAAATTTTCTCACAAATGTAGAAAATATAAAACATAAATACGGGCAGACGCGAACAAAATCGACAAACACCGGAGCAGTAAGAAAATAAAATTTATTTGCATTTAAAAATGTAATCATAGTTTATATTAAGTATTTGTACAACCAACTATGACGTCCAACCGTGCACAGAGAAATAACTACTTAAATCCTAAATTAGAATTAACAAGTAGCCATAACAAAAGTTAAAAAAAATAAAAGTTAGACAAGAGCTTTGGCAGTGTTCAGGTCTTATGTTCCACTCATGCGTGAGTAAAACCAAAAAAAAATAATTGCGCTTATTCTAGCTGAACTGGATTAAATTTAAAGCTAAGTTATGTTTGTTTACCTCAGCAACCGAATAGGTAAATTTATCCCTAAATGGAACGTACAACAGACTACCTATAACAAAAAAAAATCCCAAAGCTGTTGTACACAGTTAACGCTAGGGTATACTCCTGCTATTGCAGAACGGCTCCACTAATAAACTCCTCAAAAAAAACCCAAATCGCCGTATACCATGATTTTTCTCAAAAGAATAAATCAAAACCCACTTTAACCTGCTTGCCTATTCTGAAGTTACACGAACCATGCATTGCTTAAGGCAACATCATCCCTTAATATATACGTGAACGCAATAAACATCAGAACAGATGTTCATGTTATAGAAATCGTAAAATATGCTCAATTAAAAAAAAAATCCGCTCGCTAAATTTGCGTCGAATTAGCCTAGTAAGGATGTTGTGTGTAATTAAAAAAAATTACCGATGTTATTAAAAAATTTACAGAAATAACGTCTTGGTAGGACTGCAACTCTCTAATCCTCATTAAAATGAAATTCCCAAAACTTAAACTAAATTGATGCAAACCATGGTCAAGAAGACCCTAGGATCATACCGAAAGGTGTCCAAAAAAAAATTTAAAAAAAAAATAATAATAAATAAAATTTTGGTGTTGACCACAGTAGCCCAATAATAAAAAAATGAATTGGCTCACTAAAATTTCCAAAATATTACTCTACCCTGGTTTGGAGTAGGAAGAAAAAAAAATTAAAACAAATGATGATAGGTTGTTAAAACGCGAGGGTTCGAAATGAAATTATATTTTAATTCAGAAAAAAAAATATTTAAATAAACTGGTAAAACCATTGTAGGGCAAGGTCCTTTTTTAAATTTTTAAGTGGGGTTGCCGCTCCTATTAGTGAGCCTTAAATTTTTTTTTTATAAAATCAGCACCAGAAAAGTCTTAATAGACTTATGTCATGCAACAGTTTTTGTTATTTTCCTTTAAAAGCAGTTGTAGATTTCCTTTCCTCTCCCAAAACTGTGTGAATGTGAAAAGTGAATGAGCTAGAAAAATTAATTTACTATACGAAAAAAAAAGTATTGAAAATAAAATTTACTTAAGAACCATCAGGTATAAAAAGTCGTAATTGCAAAAAAACCAATCAGTTTAGGAAAAGAAAAAAAATATTTATGTTCGAAAAAAAAACCAAACGATGTTAATATATTTGTTTAAAATTATTACTTAAGGAAATAAGCAACGTTAGTACGTATTTACTGTACCACTATAATGTGAACCTAAGTTTTAAACTTTGCACTCAACCCCGTAAAGAATTATCTTGTGCGCACTTTCAGAAAAACAACTATGAAAACAATTCCAAGGTTCACCTATAACGTTGTAAAAGTAAATCTGCCTACTCAAGTGTCTTTACACACAACATCTAATCAAAAAAAAATTACTGCTTAATGCATTTTCAGATCCTTATTCCCGGTGTTTACGAGATATAAAATTAAGTTGGGCCCTTTCCACAACTATTAGTCAAAGCAAAATTACCAAATGTTCAAGGGATAATGAGACCCTATCACTTACAAATGACATTTTGAAATGAAACAGTTGGGAATAATCCTGCGTAAAAACCAGAAAACAAATTCAAGAACCAAAAACTATTACATTAATTTTAAAAGAGCATAATAAAACTCCCAGCCCCAAATAAACTTTTGTTTCACTCAACAAAACTCGGCCTAAAACCAAAAAACTTTTTATTAGACATTTCCCCTATTTCCTAAGTATAATGTCAATAAACCCAAAAACTTGTGATTTCCATTCCAATTCCATCTGGAACCTATATATTCTTTAAACGGTCAAACGCCCACAGGCGATATCTTATTTCAAAGAAAGGGTGAAAAGATCTCGAAGTACCCTGTGAAAATGGGACACTATTATGGAAAATTGTTCAGGTCAGTGTTAGCTTACTAATTTCCAACCTAGATATATCTAGTTCCTTCATGTGCATGTTACTATTTTAATTCCTATCATAACTAAACAGATCACAAAATTTGTCTTTCTCCGCGAATCTGCAAGGTCCTAGAAAATGCGAGATTCAGCCTGTAGGCCAAATTTGGATGTATTTTAATTTAGCGAAAACCGAAGTTGCGAAATCCTAAAAAGATTAGCAGGAAGTCCTCGTTCCTCGATTTCTACACTCCGAACCAAACATTTTTTCCATTTCCACCCAGCTCGCGGGAGGAAAACCCCTAATTATTGCAATATAAAAGGTAGCTAGCTCCTTTACACCCTGTACAACTATCAGATTAAAAAAAATAGATGCCCTCATCAATGTTTAGTCGCATCAAAGAAAACCCATTGTTTTTAAATTTATTTTTAGGTTGAAATCTTTTTTTAGAAATCAATGATCTTAAATTTACTGGTTAACCTGAACACTTTCCCATTTATTCCACAACAGTGTATTGTAAATTAAAAATTTGCTTCATTATTTGAGGTCACCAGTATGAAATTATTTTAAAATTAAAAAAAAATTAAATAAAAAAAAATTACTTCCCAATTGTTCACAACTTCCAAGTTTTCATCCCTAAATACCTAGGTACTTTCTCAGTCTAACACCATCCATCGTTATCCAACATAACGCCTTAATTTCAGAAGCAACAAAACGAAGATAAAGTGAAAAAGCTAAGCAAGTAAGTTGGAAATTGCTTTACAATGGGCGCAGATGACAGGCCCCTTTAGGTACACGCCACTGTCCTGAAGTGCAAACTATCAAAAAAACTGAAGACTAGCATATCTGCCGTCAAACAACATTTGGCATGAAATAAAATAATTCATATTACACCAGTATCCTCAAAAACAAAACGTTTTTCATTATAAGACCCAAACACCTAACCAATATTTATGCCTGCCTGATCAACTAAGACAAAAAAAAGTTCATCTTTTGTAACTCAAGAAATTCCTGTTTGGTCCCCAAAAAAAATATAACCTGTTCTGTCTGTTCACCTTTTAAAACTACGACCACTATAAAAACCGTTTTGACCAAAACAAGAATTCGAGAAATTATGTTTACAAAAAAAAATAATCTTTTTAAGAAAAATTAAATTATTTAAAACGAATTAAAATTTTGAAATATTTTTACCAATTACCACCGCCTAGCATTTATATTTAGTTGAAAGTCTCTCTTAAATTCACTGACCAATTTCACGGCCTCAAAATGACATAAAAAAATTACTGAACTTTACAAATGAACTAAAAAAAAAATCAAAAAACTTATATCTATATCTGTCTCAGTTAAACATTTCTTTTGTGGTATTATATCTAGTTGGGCTTCAAATTTATTTTCTCTGTATTTAATCCGGAGCAGGTAAAACTTCTCAAGGCTCAAACATAAATGTTTGCTCTCCATTGGCCATGACCAAGCTATGACCTGAACGCAGAAAAAAAATAGAGAAAGAAATAATTGTGAACCAGAAAAACTTTAATTGAAAGAAATACCCGTAGGTCATTTTTTTAAAAAATGCACTCCAAAGCCCAACGCTTTCTACCAAAAAAAATTTGACCAATCACTTAAACACAACTAGACAACTAAACTGGCAACCAAAGACCTAAAAAAAAACTGCCCCAACAAAAATACCCAAAAAAAAAATGTTAACTGGACTTTTGGCATTGATGTTCAGCCAATGTGCTGCCCTAGGAATTTTAGCCATGTGTTCCGAGCTGACACTATGTAGTAGTAGTACGGGATAATAAATGGAATAAATACAGTTGTAAAATGCCTCATTGGCATCCTCGATATTAGAGAGTTTTTGTAGGAAGGACCAGTCACAAGTTAGACTTTTGCTGTATAACTTTTGAAAGCCTGCTTTGCGAAAATTATAGGTTAGTGAAGAATTTAGTATTAGGTATTTTTATCAAGATTTTTAGTTTTTTGAAAGGAAAATATAGATCTCAAGGGCTGGATGAGGTGAGACTTCTCTCATAATAGGTTCTATAGCTCTTTCTACTTTACAAAAGTTGGATTTAAATAAGACTAGATCTAGCAGTCTGTCTCATTTTTTACAAAGTTGTGCTGTTGCAAGTCTAGGATTTCCAAGATATTATTAAGAGAGGTCACCAATGTTAGATCATTCGAGGGATTTTTTTCAAGAAAGCCTGCATAGTCTTTTACGTTAAAGTCTCCCAAAATAAGTATGTCCTTATTGTAGGTATATTTTTGACAAAGAAAGAACTCTAAAACACTGTGAAGATCGTCAGCGGTGATGGGTGATGGTATATAAACGACAAAGATAAATAATGGTTTATGCTGAAGGGTTATTTTTGCTCCAGTGATGTCCATGTGGGGAGGAACTTGGGGCCTGAAGCTAGTTAGTTCTAGTGGAAAAGGAGACAGCTGTTTGTTTACCGCGATCAGAACACCTCTACCCTCGAAATGGGGGAACAACAGCGATTGACCATTTATTGTTTCCTGCTAATTACGGATAATTTCTTCATCAAACATTATTTGACAGTTGACTTCAAACAAGTAGCTTCCATAAAGTTTAACTATTTCTACTTGATCTGGACAGTTCAATTTGATTTGGTTATCTGGAAATATTCCAATCCATTGGACCCTTCTATTAATTTCAATATGGATTTAGTAATTTTAATGTTAGTCTGTTTGCATATGGAGGTGTTTTAATTTGCAAGGATTGCCTTTTTCTTGTTCTTGAAATGGTTACTTCTTACAGTAGTAGTTCTGTAATCAGTTGCATGTATTCTTTTTCCATAAAGGCGTTGTACAATTAGTTTTTTATTAAAAATTTGTCTTGAGGCAAAATAACCTTAAACTGGCTCCCGACAAGTACTGGAATTGAAAACAATTGATACAAATCAAGGTCATGTCAGTTCGTTATTGGAATTTGTAATAAAAATGTAATTTTAAGAAACGTGGAATTTCGTACCCGTGAATTTAAAAATCAAACAAGTTTCGTGGCTAATCGGGCAAACAGGAGTTTTTTTTCCCTCATATATTTTTCCGTGGGTAGCTTGAAAGCTTAACCTCACGGGGGTCCAAGATCTAATGGACACCTAGTAAGTGTTGACAGTTAACTGTTTCGTCCTTATGGGACTCCTCAGAACACTGCTTGGTCAATGTGACGAAGGACGAAACAGTTAACTGTCAACACTTACTAGGTGTCCATTAGATCTTGGACCCCCGTGAGGTTAAGCTTTCAAGCTACCCGCGGAAAAATATATGAGAGAAACAAAAACTCTTGTTTGCCCGATTAGCCACGAAACTTGTTTGAAAATGTAATTTTATTATAAAAAAAGAACACTTTCTATTTTTACTAATTTTTCTAAGCGATATGTGTAATTTTAAATGGGATTTGTTTAGGATGAACATTTTTTTCTATTTACGATAATTTACAGTCTGAAGTTCTCATAAAGGGGTTCGGTTCGGTTTATATAATATTTAATTTTGTGCAATTTATCGAATTTTTAATATCTTATAATATTGAGTTTATTATTTTAAACATATCTATAATTTGTGTGGTTTTCGCTTATACAGGATATCTTCTTAATTTTTGATGGTAGAAGCCACTTATTATGTCTTTATATTTCCGATGATATTGAGTTTTGCTTTACAATGTTAGATGAGAGGTTGTTTTATTTATTTTGTAATTGTTTGCTTAAAAATTCGTATCATTCACTATAGAAATAGCCTTAATTTTTCGTTTTTGATTTAAAAATTGATTTAAGGCCATTCATTAGCCCTCTCTTAAACCTCAATGGGTGTGGCAAAATTTCGGTTATTTTAATTTGCACCTTTTCTTTGATCAAGTTAAGGATTTTTAGATAATTAGCAACCTCATTGCGTTTTGATATTAATAATCTATCATTTTCTAAACGGGATATCAAACTGGTGACTGAATTTTCGGTAATTGGTTTATTGAGGCTGGGGAACAATATCCATTGACCATTTATTGTTTCCTGCTGATTACGGATAACATAGCCCCACAAAAACAAAGTTCATACTCAAGGGTCGGACATATGTATTCACATGTATTTTTCGATGCTGAATCAGACCCCGAGCTCAGAAATGGCCCTCCAAGGCTGGAATGTTTTTTTAGTAAAATGACAAAGAAAAAGCCGAATAAAAATACGAGGGCACGGTACCGGCGTAGATCACTAAAATCAAAAAAGGCCGTAATACAGGGCTCTGAAAATACTGTACCTATAAAATACATCCCTCGGGACTTCCGGTTACTCCGGAATATAAAGTTGAGTCCCCAAGAATAGAGACAAAAAAGCCAAAGGATTTTTTAGTCAATTTAGAAAGAAAATACAAAGAATTATTTGGTGTCAACAGCGATAGTGACGAATAATTCACATTTTAATTGACGGCAGCGAAATAAAGATCCGAGAACCCCTTATTGCATACTTAGTGTGCCAAAAAAAAATCCATGATGTATTCAAAAATGATCCCTGAGCCCCAAAGCCATATTGGCCAAACCAAGAAGAAAAACCCAAATACCAGCGACAGACAATACTAAGAGATCATTATTCTTACAAATTATTATTTTTTTAAAATTAACAGACAAAGACAAACCTACCTACTAACAAATTATTAACGCATATACATACGTACAAAGTACCAACAAAAATTTGCTGAGTTAATTATATTACATACCTATCTACTACCTGGATCGAGTATGCCGTGCCATGCCTGTTTCCAAGCCAGCACCTACGTGATACGACGGGCCGCAACATCAAGCAAACCAGGACAGCAGCAAGTTGAGATGGAACAACGAAAGGTTCACTTTTTTGTGCCAAACTCGGATCGAGTAGGCGATGGCACAAAGGAAGAAGCCTACGCCACATTTGATAAGAAAACGGGAAGAAGTCTGGAGAATCCTAGGTGACCATGCCTGCAGTCGCTCCAGCATCAAGCCATCCTGCACGAGAGCAATTTAGTCTTATCCGGCTGCAGGGACACCCGCAGCATTCAAAGGTCAGGTATTAGTTTCCATTATTATAAATTATTACTCTGTAATTTATATGTGTCAATACCTCGGTTTTCTTTGTTACCTGTACTGTCATTTTTTTTGTTCATAAAAGTAGTAAACTTAACTAAAATCGGTCAAATGATTATGAGATATGAATACAGACATACAGACACACTGAAATTTATAATGAAAGACACTGCCGTTAAAAGACAGTGGTTTAAAAAGTACTAATTTTTTCCAATACATTTTTTTTTTGTTTCACTTTAAAAAAAAGTCATTTTTATTAATATTTTGTTTATATTATCAAGGTAACAAAGAAATAGTAGATAAAAAAAAGCACAATCCTAAAAAATTATGTTGTTTGGGCAATAGGATTATTAATATGATACATGCAGTTGATTATATTTTGCTGAATTTTCAAATTGCAGAAGTAAATGACCTGGATTTATTATTGTTTGTAAACTTTTCTTTATTTTTGCGGAAATTTTTAGCACGATTATTATTTTTAAATACCTTAAAATATGAGTTACTTTTTTACTAATTGCACTGAATTTAATTAACATTTTGACAGTTCTTACTCATTCATTCCTTTTTTGTAAAATATTGCAAATAAGTTTGGATCTTAGTTTTAAGAGGGAAAAAATATAACTGTGAAACATATTTTCAGGGTCAGTTCATAAAGTAATCAATTTTTTTGGCCAATTTCTTCAAAGATTAAGTTTTTTTAATTTTAGATTTTAAAAGTCTAAGTAGAACACGGTAAAGTACCCAACAGTCAACTCATTATATGATTTATTTGTTGATAATTTTTGCATCCAAATAGATAAAGAGGGATAATTGCGTATAAAATGATTTGCCTAAAAAGGCGAAATGAGCACCAAAAAGGTGCTATGCAGATCTCAAACGTGAAAGTAGCATTCCGAAAGGCGAGCCAAAAGGCCATAATGCGAGCTTCTAAAAGAGTTTGAGACTGTAAGTTTATTTTAATACTGTAAAAAGTACAGTTTATTAAGGGTATCAAAGAATGCCTAAAGCGAGATGGAAAAAAATTAATAGGGCACAGTAGCTACAATAAATGTGGTATATTATATATTACGTCATAAACGTTGTATGGATAAGCTCATGTAAAGAGTTTAAAAAAAGGCACAGTTGTCTAAATAAAATTGAGGTATTAAAGGGCGCATAGGGATAAAAGATCCCAAATAAAGAGTTGAAGGGTACTTATCGAAATGTTTAAGAAGAAATTGATAAAGCAATAATTTTTCATACTCCTTTAGTTTTCTGAAAGTGGCATTTTAAACTGATCCTGAAAGCAGGTCATAACATAAAGTAAATAAGAAAAAATAAGATGACACAGAAAAAAATAGTTTTGCGCAAATATATCGCGAATTTTTTGTATTTAGATATTAAGTTACTATAAGTTCGATGATTATCAAACTGCCGTATAATTTTTTTAATTTCAGCACAATAAGCAACAGGGACCAGGCATCATGATGGAGAGGAGATCACCACCCTACCGGAATCCCTAAGATATTTGGCCAAATAAATCTAACATCCATAGACAGAGGATCCGGAACTGGAGGTTTCTTCGCCATGCAAGATGTCCATTGTTCAGGTTTTCATGTGGAATTCGCAGAAATACTTTGTATATAGGGTAACTTTAAAAGATAGGATTAGAAGGTTTAGATTCGTGGGTTATAGGGGTAGATGTAGAGAAAACACTTTGGTTTTTGGCGACGTTTCGTGGACAATTTCCACTTTTTCAAGCCCTAGGAAACAAACACTTTATTAAAACTTTAAAATGGTCTACAATAAAACTAATAAAATATGTAGCATAAAACGTAGCAAAGAAATGTTTGTCACTAAATACTATATAATTACACAACAAACGAGAAAAAGTTAAAAGTATTAAACAAAAATTGTTTCTTAAAAAATTAACCAATTAAAGGTTATGTATAATTTGTTATTATTTATACCTGTTTGATTTTTCTATAATTGACTATCTATAAGGAGACTATTTACTTACTCAAATCTCTGTGTTACATCCAGGATGTCCGGAAGTTGGAGAACAAACATTTTAAAAAAATTTAAAAATGCCATAGTATCTCATAAAAAATATTTTTGTTTTTTAAAATAAATATATAGGAGGCAAATTTATCAAGTTGTTTTGACAAATAATTTGAGAAGTTAGTTATCTTAGCAGCACCAAAAAATGAACTTAATATACTTCTACAGCATTTTAATAGTTTCCACAATTCCCTTCAATTCACTATGGAGTCTGAACAAGATAAAAAAATTTCATTTTTGGATACTCAAGTTTGTCATGAACCTGATGGTTCAATATTAACTAATTGGTATATTAAACCCACTAGTTCAGGTAGAATATTAAACTTTCACTCGTCTCATCCCATGTCAAATAAAATAAGTGTAATAACTGGACTTGTTTATAGATCTACAAAACTAAGCAGCTTGAAATTTCAAGAAGAAAATTTAAAGAAAATTAAAACAACTTTAAAAAATAACAACTATCCATTAAATTTTATAAATAGAATCGTAATGAGGACACAGGGTCAGATTAATAATAATAAAAAAACAAATGATAAAAAGTACTTTAAGTTTCCTTATATTGATAAACTTTCTCAAAAAATAAAATCATGTTTTTCGGATACAAACTCTACATTAGCTTTTTATAACACAAAAAGTACACAAATATTTTATACTCCTTTAAAAGATCCTGTACCTCCAAAAAAGAAATCAAATGTTGTGTACAAAATTCCTTGTGAATGTGGTAAATGCTATATTGGACAAACTAAACAATATTTAGAAAAGAGACTCCAACAGCATAAAAATGATTGCAGAAATGATAAAATGTATAATTCTGACAAGACGGCTTTGTCAATGCATCATTTTGATACTGGACACCAATTTCAATTTAGTAATACCAAAATTGTGGATATAGAAACTAATTACAATAAAAGATTACTAGCTGAAATGATCCACATTAATATTAATAACACTGTCAATTTAAGAACTGACACAAATGGATTGAGCAACACATATAGTAATATTTTAAAAAAATATAAAGATAAAGTTGATCCAACTTAGACCTAGGCTTAGTATAGTTTTTTCCTTTGTGTCTTGTAATTGTCCTATATACAATTTTTTGTTTGTAACTGTTGTAAATTAAAATAGTTCTTTAGTTTTTTCTTTTATTATAGGAAAAAAAAAAATTATAACTGACAATCTTACAGTAGGAGAATATTTATTATTTTATAATAGGTAAAATACACAAGCACATTTTATTTTATTTTTTTTAGTTTCACTTTACTGCACTTTAACACAAGTACATATACGCACATACACGCACCCCACGTAAACACATACACTACGCACAAACCTACAAGTACACCACACACACTACGCACACACCTCCTTACACGCATACACCATACACATATACAAACAATAAAAAACGCAGACAATGTGAAACATACCTTATTTAAACACGGCTATAAAGCCATTTCAAATTAAATATAATATTTTGCTAACTTCTCAAATTATTTGTCGAAACAACTTGATAAATTTGCCTCCTATATATTTATTTTAAAAAACAAAAATATTTTTTTATGAGATACTATGGCATTTTTAAAATTTTTTAAAATGTTTGTTCTCCAACTTCCGGACATCCTGGATGTAA
This sequence comes from Aspidapion aeneum, assembly GCA_963576565.1. Taxonomy (NCBI): domain Eukaryota; kingdom Metazoa; phylum Arthropoda; class Insecta; order Coleoptera; family Brentidae; genus Aspidapion; species Aspidapion aeneum. Next base: position 69,273,921 of record OY755040.1, on the reverse strand, counting down.
CACAGAGATTTGAGTAAGTAAATAGTCTCCTTATAGATAGTCAATTATAGAAAAATCAAACAGGTATAAATAATAACAAATTATACATAACCTTTAATTGGTTAATTTTTTAAGAAACAATTTTTGTTTAATACTTTTAACTTTTTCTCGTTTGTTGTGTAATTATATAGTATTTAGTGACAAACATTTCTTTGCTACGTTTTATGCTACATATTTTATTAGTTTTATTGTAGACCATTTTAAAGTTTTAATAAAGTGTTTGTTTCCTAGGGCTTGAAAAAGTGGAAATTGTCCACGAAACGTCGCCAAAAACCAAAGTGTTTTCTCTACATCTACCCCTATAACCCACAAATCTAAACCTTTTAATAAAAATGCAAGGGGACGAATCTTATGAAAAAATGAAGAAAAAATAGGATTAGAAGGTTTTTTCTTTGTAACTGTGTGGGGGGCCAACGCTTTTCGAGCGGGGGGCGAGTCACACAGATCATAATTAAACTATCCCAAAGTGATACATTTATCTAAACAAAACAGATGCACTTCGTATTAATTTAATTATTGGGATCCATATAAATTAAAGGCGTGCATCTATTATTATGAAATACCAAGTTATTGGCAATAATAATAATTGTGGTACCTAAGTATCGAAAACCATCGTCACTAGCAATATTGCTGAATTTGCAATAATTTAATATAGAAGGCGATTTAACACACCATACAAGGGACCAGTACCCGGGGTCCACTCCTAACTAAGCATTCATAACCAGTTTCTGGACATCCTGCTGAGCTTCGTAACCAGTTTCTGGACGTCGTCTCATTTGTCCCTTAACTAAGCGTTCGTAACCAGTTTCTGGACGTCCGCTGAGCTTCGTAACCAGTTTCTTTTTTAACCCTGAACCTGTGGTCCTGTGTACTGCGTCCCCCAAGTCCTATCCGGCATAATTCACAGTAAGGCCCTAATGGCCGTATTTATGGTTCTCCATATTTTTTTTGGGTATGTTAGCGTAGGCTATAATTTCTGTCGATTTATCCGCTGTATAATCATAAACGAAATATATGTATTAAACTTCCCCCGTTTCCGATAATTTTCTACGCCCCCAAACTAAAGACCCCTAGGTCCACTTTTCTCTGTGACATATTTGGAAAAAACTTCTTACAATAGTAGTTCTGAAACGTCAGTTGCATGCATGCCTCTTTTTGTATCTTATCTATGGTAATTTTAAATGGGATTTGTTTAGGATGAATATTTTTTTTATTTACGATAATTCTTTGTAAAAGTCTGAAGTTCTAATAATGCTGGGGTTCATTATATCTAATTTTGTGAAAGTTATCGAATTCTTAATAACTTGTAATATTGAGTTTATTATTTCAAACATATCTATAATTTGTGTTATAGAATCTTTAATAAACATACAGTTTTCATTTCTAGAGCTTTTCTCGATTATACAGGATATCTGTTTATATTTGGATTTTAGAAGCAACCCATTATGTCTTTATTGCTGAACTGTCGAATTAAAATTTTCGATTATTTCCAATGATATTGAGTTTTGCTTTACAATGTTAGATGAGAGCTTGTTTTGATTATTTTGTAATTGTTTGATTAAAGCCCTCTCTTAAACCTCAGTGTGTGTAGCAAAGTTTCGGTCATTTTAATTTGCACTTTTTCTTTGATCAAGTTAACGATCTTTAGATAATTAGCAACCTTATTGGAATATTCTTGGTTTTTATTTACCAGCTTAACAATTTTTTTCAATTGACAATTTAACTTATTGATTTCATCGATTATGAGGATTAAGATCGTAAAAATAATTGGGTGTGTGGGTGTACTCTGCAATTTTGGCATGCAATTAACCCATAATTAACTGGCGATTTCGAAATGTGTACTTGAGCTTTTGTGTTTTTATCTGAATTTGTGTGAGAGAAACAAAAAACAAAAGGTTCTCTCGTATCTCGGTAGATGGCGCTTCTTGCTATAGTTTTCTCATTATTTACATTTAATTAGAGTCAAAATCGTCTAATTAACTTCGCAAGATTTGTCACATTGACCAGCATTGTTCTGAGGTGTCCCATAAGGACAAAACAGTTAACTGTCAATACTTATTAGGTGTCCATTAGATCTTGGACCCCTGTGAGGTTAAGCTTTCGGGCTACCCACGGAAAAATATGAGAGAAACAAAAAACTCCTTTGTTTTTTTGCCCGATTAGCCATGAAACTTGTTTGATTTTTAAATTCACGGGTACGAAATTTCACGTTTGAAAGTCTTTTAAAGTTAGAAATTATTTACAGGCGAGTTAAGATTGTTCGCACTAGTAGTTGGTTGTAAAATGGGCGTAGTTTCGATGTCTAATGAATCGGTTAATTGTTTATTTAAGTTGTTCTGTGTTACAGAGTGATTAAGGAAAAAATCGTTTTTAGGGTGCAATGAATCTAACTGCTTTTGTTCTTTTTCAGTCTCCTTTTCAAAGTCTTTTGTGTATTTATTTGGATTCCTTAAGTTTTTGACAGACCTTTTATTTACTTCTTCATAGGTTTCCCTTATCTGCAGCTCAATTCGTGACAAGGCATCTGCGTTTGTGTTAAGTTTCTCTTTTTTATAAATTCATGCAAAATTATAATCTTTTAATTTTTCAAACCTTTAAAGACATGACTCATTCTAACGCCTTGTGATCACTTATTATATTAAATTTGTTTCCGTTTAATAATAAGGCCTAAAATATTTGGTGAAATAAACTGCTGCTAAAGATTATGTTTATATGGTACTGAGTTTGTTGTTCACTGTTATTAAGAGTCCTCGACGCATAAGCAACAGGTAGGTCACTTCCTACTGGTCACTGTGATAAAACGGCCTCAATAACGTTGCTTTCATCTGTTGTCAGATTAAGTGGTTTTAAAAAGTGTGGGTATTGTAGAATCGACTCATTCGTTAACAAGTTCTTGTATTTTTAAAACTTTCTGTAAATTCAGGCGTATGCTCGATATCGACGCATTTTTTGGTAATTTTGTTAAAGGTTTTGCTATGTGGTCAGTCATCAAACGGCGATAGTAGCTAAGAAGTCCTAAAAAACGTTTTACTTCTTTCATTGTTTTCATAATTGAATACTTTTGATTCGCACTTATCTTTTTGGGATTGGGTGTCACACTATCGGCTGTTACAAAGTGAGCTAAATACGCAACCTCTTTACGTAGGGGTTCTGACTTGTCCAATTGAATTTTAAAATTTAACAATTAATTATTAATCCTAATGTTCTTGCAAGCTATATAATATAGATTTCTTGTTTAGTTAACTAATTACATAAAACAAGGTATAATTAATGTATAACAATTGATTAAATTAATAATAAAATCAAAGAAATAAATAAAATTGTAAAACTGAAAAAAAAAACAAAAAAAAAAAGGAAACATCAACAATAAAAAATTTCCTTTAAACCAGTATCGTCTGGGATTGTTCCAATAATTGAAGCTGCGTTGCCGCGTTGAATTGCAAGACCTATTTGTTGTTTAATGAAGCAATTTGCATTATTATTGTTTATTAATTTTGATAATTTTTGAACAAAAGATTTAGCTTCTTCACCCCAGAGCCCCAATGTTTCGACGCTAAAGGGTACGAAAATGTACCCTTTGGCTTCCAGCTCTTCGTAGTTTTTTTGCTTTTGTTTTTCTTTATTACGGGCGGCTTCTCCTGATTTTATTGATGTTTTGTCAAGGTAAGAAAATGCAAAAGTATCTCTGCAAGTGGCGTCACAAATTAGGGATTTTCCTCTGCACCAGGGAAACAAAGACAAACCATCTACTCGCTTTCCATCTTCCCTGAACATACCAGGAGATTCAAGCACTGAGGGTATTCCTGCAGATACAAGAGCCCTCCTGATAATATTGTTGAGCAACCCGTGGCGAGACAAACGACCGGCACTTTTGTAACCGCTTAGGGCGTGGTGCCCATAAATGTCTATGGTTTTGCCGCAAGTGCAGTCGTGTATCTCGCACAAAGGTTGGCCCAAACGTAACGAGATGGAAATACGAAAAGTTGAATCATCCAAAAGGTTCCCTAGAGCAGACGAGGTGGTAACCAGGCGTTGCTCTCCGGTTCTTGCAGAGCTAGAAGCCTGGCATGGTGTTTGAGATCACTGGATGAATTAAAAATTGTATCGAAATCGAAAATAGAGCGACAAATTATATTATCAAAATGTTTTTGGCGATAGACATCATTGAAAGGGATATTATTGATATTAGAAAAAGAAGTCAAAAAATCAAAAGCTTCTTTGAAATCACAGTCAGGATAACTTAAAATTTCAGGTGATAATATAGCTTTAAGAAGATTTGAAGCATCATTAACTGAGCCAAGGAATGCAGAAAAACAAAGACTAGAAGCATCACGAATGCCGAGGCCTCCCATTTTTATGGGAATGTTACACTGAGACCAAGCAGTGTTACCTATATGGCAGTTGGTAATATTTTCCAATGTTATTTTTAAATTTTAGTCAAAATCTATTGTTAAATACTAATATATCGTGCATATAAACATTCCATTGCTCGTTTTTGTATGCCTCTTCAGATGTTATTTATGACGCGTTGAAATGTTGCAGGTGCGTTTTTTAGGCCAAACGTCATGCGAGTGAACTCGTACGAGCAAAATTATCTGGTTTAAGCGATTTTTGTTTTTGGTATGTCTTTCTTATCATCATCAAGGTTGAAATAAAATGTTGTACTTCCATTGTCTTTATTTATTTTAAAACACGACGTTTCGGATAGTAAGTATCTCTAACCGTTATCAAGTGTAAACTAAACACTCTAGTCTCTAGGCTACTACTTATACTACTTGGTGTGCAGTCAGGTGTGACGGCCCGCCCCCTTTTTAATCCTAAGACGCCTGTTTTCCTTAAGGAGTAGTTTCCATATGTTTGGTATGTCCGTGCTTGGTTGACTGAAAACTTCTTTATTCTGCATTAAAAACGCGGCTTCAATAAACTTGCGACTCCTTATGTAAAACTTTAGCTTCTGACCACTGAATCCTGTGATCATTTGACCATGCATGATCTGCTAAACCGGATTTTTCAATATCCCCTAATTGGGTACTTTTTAGATGTTTATTTACTCTAACCTGAAGAGGGCGTTTCGTTTCACCTACATATGATTTACCACACTCACACGGGATTTGGTAAATACTTTCCTTATTATTTGAGGGATTGTCTGGTTTTGTTTTAGTTACAAAACTTCTTATCGTATTTGCCGAAGAAAATACTGTTTTTATATTATAGTGTTTAGCTATTCGTCTTATGTTTTCTCAAATCCCTTGAACATATGGAATGTTAATAACACCTAACGGATTGTTATTTTGAGAATTTGGTACATTTAGTTTGTTTTTAATTTTAAATATCGTTGCGTTTATTAATTTCTCGGAATAACCATTCTGTTGTCCTTTTTAATGTTGTTAATTTCAAATTTAAAAAGATTCGGTCTTACCTTTTTTGGATGTTCTTGTCAAACGATTAGACAGAAACAATCAAACCACTGTATATAGAAAACCTACACACACGGGACAGTACCTTAATTTTAAGTCTAATCATTCTGTTGCAACAAGACAAGGAGTTATAAGAAGTTTGTATTTAAGAGCCGTAAATATTTGTAGTAATAATGAAGAATTAACCACAGAAATTAACAACATTAAAAAGGACTTACAACAGAATGGTTATTCCGAGAAATTAATAAACTCAACGATATTTAAAATTAAAAACAAAACTAAATTTACCAAATTCTCAAAATAATAATCCGTTAGGTGTTATTAACATTCCATATGTTCAAGGGATTTCAGAAAACATAAGACGAATAGCTAAACACTATAATATAAAAACAGTATTTTCTTCGGGAAATACGATAAGAAGTTTTGTAACTAAAACAAAACCAGACAATCCCTCAAATAATAAGGAATGTATTTACCAAATCCCGTGTGAGTGTGGTAAATCATATGTAGGTGAAACGAAACGCCCTCTTCAGGTTAGAGTAAATGAACATCTAAAAAGTACCCAATTAGGGGATATTGAAAAATCCGGTTTAGCAGATCATGCATGGTCAACTGATCACAGGATTCAGTGGTCAGAAGCTAAAGTTTTACATAAGGAGTCGCATTGGCGAAAACGAAAGTTTATTGAAGCCGCGTTTATAATGCAGAATAAAGAAGTTTTCAGTCAACCAAGCACGGACATACCAAACATATGGAAACCACTCCTTAAGGAAAACAGGCGTCTTAGGATTGAAAAGGGGGCGGGCCGTCACACCTGACTGCACACCAAGTGGTATAAGTAGTAGCCTAGAGACTAGATTGTTTAGTTTACACTTGATAACGGTTAGAGATACTTACTAACCGAAACGTCGTGTTTTAAAATAAATAAAGACAATGGAAGTCCAAAATTTTATTCCAACACAATCATTGTCTACGAGTTTCATTCAAACAAAGAATCATCAAGGTTGATTTTCTTGGTATAGTAAAATATCAGAATATTCGCTACAAATTTTAGAAATTTGGGCTTTTTCCTCTGGTTTTAAATGATCGCTTCGAAATTTTTAAGTCTAGTTCTGTTTGTGTAAAATCGTCAAAATTCTTAAAATTGGATTCTCGGAACGAATTAACGATAAAATTTTTTAATCGGTTGAGAAAAATTAATAGTGTTATTACTTCAGTTGTAATATTTAAAATGGTGGTGATTTCATATCCATTTTTAGCAATCATCAGGCACATGGAAACTTAGGTTATTGAAAAAATTTTAATATATTTTTTAAAAGAATTTTTTATCTTCTATGTAATGTGTTAGTTGAATCAGTTTTTAGTTGGATGAAATACTGATAATGACTTGTTAATAGACCCTTGAAAATGAGCAAAAGCTCGAAACCGCTCGGGAAACATTTTATAAAATAAACCATTAAGCAATCTTTGGATAGTTTTTTCGTTTTTTCAAAAATATAAAAAATTCTCAAAAGTGTGGAGTAAAGGATCTTCCTCCCTTTCCAAACTTTCTTGGTTTGCCAAAATCTTGAGAAACTGTAAAATATCTCTGTAGGGAGTAATTGGGCTAGGTTGCGAGCTTAATGGGCCCGTTAGGAACTGTGTTCGATTCTGATAAGGCCGCGCTTGAAGTCTCAAGTTTCTGACTTCTCACAGTAATAAGTAATGGTCTTCTCTGCCTGCCAAAATGTTTGTTGGTAATAGTAGAGTTTATAAGCGCGTAAAATTCTAGAACCGATTTTCGTGTGCACTTCATTGCTAAAATGAAAGACACAGTTTAAATCATTTCTTAAACCCGAAGAATGCAAAATCGACTGGTCGTCCAAAAATCGTCGTGTGCAGGGGGTGGTGGGGGTAGTTTTTCCAAAAATTTGAAAAAATTTTTTTTTGCATTTTTTGAATCTTTAAAGTGTGCTCATGACTACACCAAAAGCATATAGTAATATTACTATCAGAAACATTTATTTTTCAATGTTGAAAATATCGTTCCCAATGCTTTTATTTGGAGTTCCCTATTAAACAAGTGCTCGCCCTGAAAACGCGTATTTATAATAATTTATAACTTGTTATAACTCGAGAACCCTTTGCTTAATCAAAAAAATACCTTCTGTAAACTTTGTGTATCAAAGTTCAGGGATCACAATGATTTTTGAAAAATGTCAATCGGACGCATAGTTTTTTTTTAATGCAGCAAAGAGTGATACCATGACGCGACGAACGCGGCAGACACTGACATGCGACGAAGGGTCAGATATTTTAGAAATGCACGGCGGGCCAGGCGAAACGCGACTCTATGTCTTGAGACACACATAAGTTCGTTTTTCGTTTAACTCTCGCGGTTACAGATGTTTAATTTGCTTGTGAATTGCGTTATGAATAAATGTTGTGCTTGTGTGATTTGGCCGTGAAGGGCCAAATATCAAAGGCTAGGCGTGAAGACAAGGGAAATTTAGTTCTATATTAGAATGTGACTCTCGGCCCTACGGGCCTCCAATTTATTTCTATATTAGTATGTGACTCTCGCCCCCCCCCCCCCCCCCCCCGAAATGGACAATTTTTTTTTAAATCAAGCTTTTAGGGTACCTCCCTTTCCACTTTTTTGGGAAAAACGAAAATTTTTTCTATAAGAATCATAGCAATGTTGGTCTTATTGAGAAAACCAAAAACCAAATCGGAATCGGTTTAGTTGTTTTTGAGATATCAGCCTTTGTATGTAAAAGTTTGAAGGGTCATATCTCAAACTATTTTTTTGCTCGACTTCCGGTGACTTGACAGCCCTTGACTGAACCTTTTTCTACGGTACCCACTTAGTGCATTAACGCGCAAAGGTCCATGTGTTTTTAAAAAACAGCATTTTTTTAAATTTCAATTATTTGCCTATATCTCGAGACGTCAAAATGAAAAATTGATAATAACTTTATCGATAACATCAAAGAAAAAAATTTTGATTAGTTCATGACAAGTGTCATATTTTAAGACGCCGACAATTAATTTTAATTATCTCCACGGCGACAAATGCACTATTGTATAGGCTTGCAAAAAAAAAATATATATATAGAATTTAACGGGAGGCGCGTAGTTTCCCTTTCAAATATGGATTCCCGGAGGCCCGTATAGGGTCAAATCGAAAAAATGCAAGAATCAATTTCGATTTAGTTTGTCGATGCCTATTAGTGTGCCAAATTTCAGAGTTTTACGATAAGTTTAAATCTCGTATAAAAGGACTCGCTGGCACCGTTTATGTAAGTGACGTCATCAGGCAAAAAAAAAATACAAAAATTTAATTTTTTAATAACAGAAATTATTTTTACGGTCAAATTAACAAAAAAACTTCAACTAAACTTTTTTGTAGGTCGCACCTCTCCCCTCCAGGGCTCCTTAAATATAAAAAAAACCTTAATTTGGTTATATTTTGACAACTTATATCTCAGAAACGATTTTGCTGCATCACTTCCGGCGACTTGACAGCCCTTGATTGAACCTATTTCTATGATAACAAAATAAATTTATGGGGCTTTAGATGTCACCCACTTAGTGCATTGACGCGCAATAGGTCCCTGTGTTTTTCAAAAACAGAATTTTTTTAAATTTCAATTATTTGCCTATATCTCTAAACAGAGACGTCAAAATGAAAAATTTATAATAACTTTAACGATAGGGCCTACCAAGATCTATAAACATCAGAGACAAATTCTTAGATTGGTTTGGTACTTTTTGAGTTTTTGTCAAAAAACCATCAAAATTTGCCAAAAAGTGGTGCATCTTTGAAGAGTCATATTTTAAGACGCCGACAATTTATTTTAATTATCACGACGGCGTCAGATGCGCTATTGTATGTACCTGCAAAAAAAATATATATAAGTCAGTACCGTTAAAATTGTGTCTTCCAGGTGTAAACTAATTATACCATGTCAAATTTTCTGTTTTCACATATTATGCCTATAGCAGGGAGTGGGGGGCTCAAATCAAAAGTCTCGATTCCAATATAGAATTTAACGGGAGGCGCATAGTTTCCTTTCAAATATGGATTCCCGGAGGCTCGTAGGGCCGAGTCACATACTAATATAGTGAATATGGACTCCCGTAGGCCTGTAGGGCCGAGGGTCAAATACTAATATAGAAATAAATTGGAGTCCCGTAGGGCCGAGAGTCACGTACTAATATAAAAATAAATTGAAGGCCCGTAAGGCCGAGAGTCATGTTCCAATATCAAATTTAACGGGAGGCGCGTGGTTTCAATTTTAAATATGGATTCCCGGAGGCCCGTAGAGCCGAGAGTCACATACTAATATAGCCATAAATTGGAGGCCCGTAGGGCCGAGAGGCACATTATAATATAGAACTAAACTGGAGGCGGGTAGTTTCCCTTTTAAATATGAATTCCCGGAGGCCCGTAGGGCCGAGAGTCACATACTAATATAGTGAATATGGACGACTGGAGGACCTTAGGGCCAAGAGTTACATACTAATATAGTGAATTTGGACTCCCGGAGGCCCGTAGGGCCGAAGTCACAGACTAATATAGAAATAAATTGGAGGCCCTTAGGGCCGAGAGTCACATTTTTATATAGAACTAAATTTCCCTTTTCTTCACACAAGCACAACATTTATACATAACGCAATTCACAAGCAAAAAACCAAGTAAGTAACTTAAACATCTGTAACCGCGAGAGTTAAACGAAAAACGAACTTTTGTGTGCCTCAAGACATAGAGTCGCGTTTCGCCTGGCCCGCCGTGCATTTGTAAAATATCTGACCCTTCGTCGCATGTCAGTGTCTGCCGCGTTCGTCGCGTCATGGCATCACTCTTTGCTACTTTAAAAAAAAACTATGCGTCCGGTTGACATTTTTCAAAAATCATTGTGATTCCTGATCTTGGATTCACAAAGTTTACAGAAAGTGTTTTTTTGATTAAGCAAAGGGTTCCCGAGTTATAAGAAGTTATAAATTATTATAAAATACCACCACTTGCAAAGTGCAATTCACCCCATTAAAATCGAACATTTTAAAGAATTCTATGATCAGGAGCCCAGCCCCGGACCTGAACCATAATTATAAAAACATGTAATTTAACATTCTCTAGTTTCGGTTTGTTATTACCGAAATAGAAAAGAAATACTTATTAACTTAGATATTTATAAAATTATAAACTCCGCTAGCGATATTTTTAAAATACCGGTAATTTTATAAAAAAATGCAACTTATCAAGAAACCTAAATAAGTTTTGTTGCGAAATTTTATTAAAAGATTCTGATTTTCTTCTCTACGAACGCACCAAAAAGATAATGACACAATGTGTTGCATTTTTTTTGACACATTTATTCCAAGCTATCAGATTTCTAATTACTTGGAGCCATATAACTATGAGATACTTGAAATAATACTCTAGAGGTGGTATTGCCTAGAGTAGGATTTCCTTAAGGTCACTAAGTATATCAGTAGTAACTCAGGTGACCAACAAATTCGGAGGAAACATGATGACGCCTCCGCGTTGCTTAATTAGATATTTATAAAATAATAAACTCCGCTAGCGATATTTTTAAAATACCGGTAATTTTATAAAAAAATGCAACTTATCAAGAAACCTAAATAAGTTTTGTTGCGAAATTTTATTAAAAGATTCTGATTTTCTTCTCTACGCACGCACCAAAAAGATAATGACATAATATGTTGCATTTTTTTTTGACACATTTATTCCAAGCCATCAGATTTCTAATTACTTGGAGCCATATAACTATGAGATACTTGAAATAATACTCTAGAGGTGGTATTGCATAGAGTAGGATTTCCTTAAGGTCGATAAGTATATCAGTAGTAACTCAGGTGACCAACAAATTCGGAGGAAACATGATGACGCCTCCGCGATTCTTAATTTCAAATTCACTTTTACAGGTATTATGGGAAGTATGCCAACATTTTACAAATAAAGCCTTAAAATTACTGCCTATATAAAGCATTCCTAAAATTGTCTTATTATAATATTTTTACTCTAGAACTAATATAGTACAATAAATATACGTACACGCTGATCTAGAGCTAAATAGAAAACATTTGTAGGTACTTGCAAACCCCAAAAGCCGCAGAAAACAGCCAGTAATTTATTTGGTATTTGTATTTTTTGTAACTTTAGACCCCTTTAGTACGTCTATGGGCAGGGCCCGTAGTAGGCACGGGCAAACCGGACTTCTGCTCAGGGGCGCCCAATCATAAGAGCTCTAAAGGTGCTAAATTGTACATCTATAGTAGCCGAATTAGATGTATTTAGAAGTATGAATATAGGCGCGCCAATTTACTGTTTCGCCCAGGGCGCCTAAATATCTAGGGTAGGTCCTGTTATGGGCTTCAGTTATTTAAATTTATTGTAGGTTCTAAGGTTATATATAAATTCAAAGCATTTTGAGACATAAAACATATTAATATTTTGACAGCAAATAATTAAAGTTTTTGTAGTCGGCACCCCTACTAAATATAAAAATTTTTGTTCCGTTTTCGAGAATAAAGGTTCTCTTTAAATTTGGTATGGCTATATGATTTTAAAAATTATAAAATTGTCATTTGTAAAACGATATTTAAGGTAAATGGTGTATTTTTGGGAATTTCGACAATTTTTTAGAAAGTGCTATTTTTAAATATGTTTGGCATAAACACTCCGGCACGATTTTTGTAAAATTATACAGTTTTTGAAAGCTTGTTTCTTAATATAACTAATTCCTTTGGAGGATCAAAATCACCCAGAAAATATAGAAATCCGAGGCACACAAATGAAGAGATGTCAATGTAGCACTCCGATGGCTCAGATTGGGTTTTGGTAGATACAGTGGACTATAATTAACATTGGCGCAAAAAATTCATTTGACTAGAGAAAGTAAATAATTTTAAAATTGTAGGTTAAATTTGAAAGAGAAATAAAATTGTGATATAGCCTTATGGAGAGGGACTTACCGCTGTTTTGAAGTTCCAAAGTGCAAGGTGTACACCTTTCCATAAGAGCTATGTGACTTGAAGTTCCAAGAGGATGATGGCACGATAATTTTAATTATTTGCGGTATTTTAGAGTGAATTTTCACTATTTTTTAAATTTAAATTTTAAGGTAGTCGTTTTCTAGACATGGCGACGCGCAGCACTTTGTCTGTCTCTCAATCCTCCGCTTGCAGTTTTTTCGCACATGCGAACAGCAGTTCACCCTCTATAGGAAACCATATCACTATATTTTAAATTTTATGGATATGTGAAAAACACGATAGAGGACGCTTGTAGTGCCAAAGTATATAAAAATAAAGAAATAAGAAATAAAATGATAATTCTTAAATTTAGAATAGAAATTACATTTTTTTACATACATACACATAGCGACCCAAGACTCCAATCTCGAATATATGTCCTTGCGTTTTTTATAAAATTTGCGAGATGTAGGTATAGGTCTACTAATACAAATTCATAGGTACCTATTTTATTTACCTATATTATAATTTTAATTTATTAATGACGTCTCTTTCTTACTTTCACACTACTAGCGTTTGCTCTCACTCTAGCGAAAATGAATTTTTTGAAATTTCAAAAAGAAAATCAAAATGGAAATCAAAATCCGGCAATCGAAGTGATCAAAACATGTAGCACTCCGATGGCTCAGATTGGGTTTTGGTAGATACAGTGGACTATAATTAACATTGGCGCACAAACTTCATTTAACTAGAGAAAGTAAATAATTTAAAAATTGTAGGTTAAATTTGAAAGAGAAATAAAATTGTGATATAGCCTCATGGAGAGGGACTTACCGCTGTTTTGAAGTTCCAAAGTGCAAGGTGTACACCTTTCCATAAGGGCTATGTGGCTTGAAGTTCCAACAGGATGATGGCACGAAAATTTTAATTATTTGCGGAATTTTAAAGTGAATTTTCACTATTTTTTAAATTTCAATTTTTATGTTTTCGTTTTCTAGACATGGCGACGCGCAGCACACATGCGCACAGCACTTCACCCTCTATAGGAAAACCATATCACTATATTTTAAATTTTATGGATATGTGAAAAACACGATAGAGGACGCTTGTAGTGCCAAAATATATAAAATTAAAGAAATAAGAAATAAAATGATAATTCTTAAATTTAGAATAGAAATTACATTTTTTGCGTTTAATTCTCGCACTTTAATGCAATTTTGCTTTAGGTAAATTTTATAATAACTAATAGTTGACCCAATTTACTTAGGATTAATATAAATTTAAGACTAATAATTTTATGTTCAAGACAAAATTTTAGTCCATGAAAAATAGGAAAAAATAAAAGTAAAATTCAAAAATAAAAGAAAAATAAAGAGGTTTTTTTATGGAAACCGAACAGTCAAATTGAGCCCTAAATCCAATGTTTTTTTTACATAGCATTACTTAAGTTTGAATTTTTTTATTAGACACTTGGTCTATTTTACATTTACCGAAATATTTTTTTAAATAATTCTGTTAAGTTTTAATAATATTTAGATAAGAAATAAGAATAAAAAAATTAGTAGTAGTACTTAAAAAAAATTAATTAATCTTTTGAAATTTTTTTACAAAACGCGATATTGCTAAGTTCGGTATTTTTTTGCGCGGTTCTGTATAAAGATATTATACAAATTTAAGCACATTGTGATAGCCTAACTCAAAAAATACAATAATTATTATACGAGGTCAAAATCGCCACTAAACTGTGTTCAAGGGAAGCAAATAATCCAAAAATTTTAAAAATTACATATTTAAATTTTGGTGAAAATTTCATTTCTAAAATTTTTTATAAAAAAACTCAAAATATTTGTTGAGATTGTTATAGAGCGGTAGATAGATACATCTACTGGCTGCATAAAACTGAAAACAAAATTGTCCTACAAATTACCGTTTTTGAGATATGTGACAAAAAGTAGGTTACTATCAATCTTCACCTTTAGGGCGTTGCGACGCTACCTATAATGCGACGCCGAGCAAATCACTATTTTTTCCTAACTTCGTAGGGAGTCATTAAACAGCATGCCAAGTTATATCAAAATCACCCAAAAATTGAATATTTCCAATTTGACTGCCCGACCATTAAGCTTTTTATTATGTTTGTATATCTCTCTTCAAATGAGTGTCCTGTGTTTATTAATTTTTCATCTAATCGGTTCTGATACAATCTTTGAGTACTTTTGATTTCTAGCCTTCTAAAGTTGTATTTTTGATTGTCTTCGATGCCTTCTAGAATTTAATTATCTCTAGTACTTTCGTCCTTATTTGTTTTTCTTAATGGGAATAATATTTTTGCTTTTACCAGATGGTGGTCAGATACTCGCTCGCACATCATACCACTTTAATTGCGAGTGTTGTCCACCTATAGCATAATCAATGATTGATTTCTTGTTGGCTGAATCCAGGTATATCGACGAATATCCTTATGTTTAATAACACCATTATTTATTTTTAGGTTTTGGGTTTTACACAATCAGTTTTAGCCATTATGTTACTTCCTCGCCAAATGGTCCTATCACTTTGCTCTTGTCTACCAGTTCGGCTATTAAAATCACCTAGCATAATTATTTCTCTGGTATTACCGATTTTGGTGATCAGTCTCATCAAGTTGGTCAAAGAACATTTGTTTTGTAACTACTCTTTCGTCATCTGATGGTGCGTAGAGTGCTATTATGCTTATGAATCACCAATGGATTGTGTTTCTTACTGTTAAAACAGTTTCTCTATTTCTAACACCCCTACTAAATCAATCACCATTTTTTGGTTCGATATGTTAACTTATTTGCTAATTCTAACATGCGCATGACTGCGCCACTGAATTCAGGAACAATAAAACTTTTGTTTTTAAAAATAATTTAATTTTTTTTGAAAACTAAAACATGTGTGGTTTTACTTAAATCTATCTTAAAGCAAAAAGTTAAAAACTAAGAATTGCTGCTAACTCTGCATAGTTTCTTCTTCTGTAATAATGTATTGGCGTCAATAAGATAACACATGTACCTATATTAAATGACAGAGGTACAAACATAAGAAATTGTAAACTACGAATAATAAAAAAACATTTTGACAGCTATATGATTGATAAATTGGCATAAATTAAAAAATTATTGAAAAGGACCCTTATATAGGGTTACTTTGGTGATGTTATAAGGGTGGGGGCTGACAAGGAGTAAATTGAATATGCATTATGCGAAAATGAATAGTTTTTGAAAATTTTCTGTTTTTCTCCAAAAGATAGATTTTAAGGATTTAAAACTTAGTTTGCCGAATATCTGCTGTAAGTGCATATTTTTAACCTTTTAACCAGAATGCATGTCCAACACTATGATCTTGGGTCTGGAATAAAAAAATCTGGAAAAAAGTAGATATTAAATTAGTTGTAAATAATAATAATCCTTAAGCTACATTACGAGGCCTAAATTTTTTGTTGGCTAAATAACCGCTAGAAAGTGTAATATACTATTAAAAAAACTATACTGCATATACTTTTTATTTACAAGTTATTTACTGTCAAATTTTTTTTAGGATTTTTTTAATCCTAAACATAAGATCATAGTGTTGGACATGTATTCTAGTTAAAAGTTTAAAAACATATGCAGCTGATTTTTGGAAAACTAAGTTTTAAGCTCTTAAGGTCTACTTTTGGAGAAAAAATTTTAATATCTTAAAAATTATTAATATTTGCATATTGCATATTAGAATTAAATTTACACCTTACCACATCCACTATTACATCCCTAAAAATGTATCGAATTACCAGGAACCCTGTATAGGTGTAAAGATCTAGTGACCAGTGGCACTGCCCCGTTGCCCTCCCAAACCTAGACAACAAACAGTATTTTTAATTTATTTATTTTAAAAAAGTTAAATCTTCCTTTACGACACGATCGTTTAGTTCTTTTTATTATCTGTGGTTAACAGTGAACTTTATAAGCGTAAATAATTACAAGCTGGCAGCACTGCACGGGACAAGATTTCAATTTCACCCGTTTTTCAGCGGTGAATGGGTGGCTGTTCTCACACGGGGGCTGGAGGAAAGTTTGTTTTAGTTGGCGTCAGCCATCTTTATCGTGCTTAAACGTTCATTTCCCTTTCTAAATGTTGCCGGTTCTATCCTTAGTGAAGACGTATCAGTTTGTTTTGATTTAGGGTAGGTCAGCCTTGTCGGTCGCATGTCATTGTTTTTGTTATTGTTTGTTTATAAAATGGAAATAAATACCGTCGATTACATAATTAACTGTGCAAATTTACTTCAATTACAAATAAAATCTTTAGAACCACACAGACCGGAACTAAAAATTAACCAAAATTTTAGTGCAAGTAATGCCCAGGGGTGTTCCAAAAAAACTTATAATTAAAATTTAATAAAAAATTATACGATGCTGAAAACTGGTTGTGCGGTTGGGAAAGAGAAATGCTTTTTTTTGCTTTATTTGCCTTGTTATAAACAATCCACTAAGTGATCCTTCGTGGGTGACAAAGGAAATGTGTGATATCAAGCCCTTTAGTGAAAAGTTGAAAAGACACAAAGTAAGCGGTATTCATTTAAATAACGACATAGAATTTTCTATGCTAGGCAAAACTGATATTAGGTGCCAATTGAATAGTGCCTATAGGCAAAACAGTACCAAACATATTGAAAATATGACAAAAACTAGACATATACTTAGTATGAGAATAGACTGTATAATTTTTTTTTTTTTTGAGGTTCGGTCTACGGGGCCATGATGAGTCTGAAACTAGTGCTAATCCGGGAATTTTTCGGATCCTTGTAAACTTATTGGCGGAAATTGATGGAACTCTAAAAGACCATGTAAATAAAAAAAAATAATAGAGTATTTATGGGTTTATCGAAAACAATACCAAATGAACTACTAGACTCTATTTATACGGTTTGCCGAAATTTAATTGTTTCTGAAATAAATAAATCTGATGTTTTAGCTGTAATGGCAGATTAAACGACGGACTGTGCTACTGTATCGCAACTCGTTGTTTTAATTTGCTACGAATTAAATGGTGAAATTCACGAAGGTTTTATGGATTTTTTGATAATCAAGGACCATACTGCGAACGGAATAAGTGGTGAAATTTTAAAAGAACTCGAGAATATTAGGATTAACAAGAACTCTCAAAAACTGATTGCACAGAGCTACGATGGTGCCTCAGTTATGAGTGGTAATGACAATGGAGTGCAAGCTAAAATAAAAAATATATATAATAATGAGCATTAACATAAGAGTTTTTTTGCAACCTTGAGGGCTTTAGCTCATTTTTTTCAAGGTCACCAAAACGTACGGCTGTTTTTGATGAAGTGGTAAAAAAACGTCCACCTAGGTCAGTCGCTATTAGATGGAATTTTAAAAGTCGGTGTGTTAAAACCTTGTATGTTTACAAAACTGAAATTATTGTGCCTTGACGAAATTATAGAAGATTCTACAAATTACAAGAGCACAGTTAGAAAAGTATTTGGTCTAAAAAATATGCTAAAAGATCCGGACTTTCTTTATTGGGAAAATTTTTTTAACAAGATTATGCCCAATTGTGACATTCTCTTTAATCAATTACAGAGCGCGATATTGACAGTCTCAAAATGCAAAAATGCTTGTCTTAATTTAAACAGTCGATACAAAATGTGAGGGATTCAACTGATAATGATCACGTTGCTGAAGAAGCTGATAACCACGGCAATGATGAATCAGTATCGCAACCACAAAAGGCGCGTTATCAAGATAAGAATAAAAATTTTGCTAAAAAAGTATGTGATGCTATCATTACATCAATGGAAGATCGATTCCGGTTCTCTGATCATCTCTCCATAGCAACACTTTTTCAGCCACAGTAAATTTATAAATTTTAATTATTATGTCCCGATACGAAGTTTGAACAATGTACGTAATATTCCAATACGCCCGGTTACCTATTTACGCAATAAGTGGGTCTTGATTATCACATTAAAGGATGACAATACGAAAATTGCATAAGTGTGTCCTTTACACGTACACGAAAATGGTCTGCCTTCCAAAGTCAATCGGCACGCCATAGCAAATCAGAGCCGTATCTAGGTATGAGCATGGCCTTCAAGGGGCGCAAAACTTGAAGAATAGTTTTTAATTATAATGTTTTAAAAATTCCATAAAGAATATAAAAAAGTTTATAGAATTAAATTTATTTTAATTATTACATTCAAAATTTTATATTACGCTACAGATACACTATTGTCTTCAAAATGGTGCTGTATTAGTTTATAATAGAAGCGCTAAAACTCTCAAACAATTAATTTTACGATTTTCTATATAATCTTAGAACAGTGTAAAAAATTCTACCTTTCGCACCAAAGTTATCTTAAAACAGTTCCCAAAGAACGTATTTTTTGCATGCGAGCAGAAAATAATAAAATACGTATGCTTCTGTAAATGGCCGAACAACGCGTTAGTGGTTAGTGGTTTAACCAGCAATCAAGTGCAGAAATGTTACTTTACGCACGTTTTAGGTAGATCCGTATATTATTTTTCTACAGGCGTGAAAAATAAACTACTGCCTCTAGTAAATATCTCTCTGAAAAATTAATAAATAATGTTGTTTTGTATCATCATGCATTTTGCGTGCGGAAAATTGATTTTTTTCCGCACTAATTCGGAAAGAAACTTTCCTGTAGCATCAACATTCAAAAGATGCAATTCAAAAGTAAAATTTTCGCGAATTCGAACACAATTTCTTTTATATTCCTATATCAATTATTAATGGTCTAAAAGGGTGGGAAAAAATATAATGAGACACCCAATATGCAAAATCATCTTTTTGCAAAATGATTTAAACACATATTATATAGTTTCTCTTTATTTTATTAAAAATTATAGCAGACTTTTGATAAATTTAAATATTAAGTAGATTTACAAACTACAACTATATTAATTTAATAATAAACTATTTAATTATTGTATCAGTTATTCCCTAAAAACTGAGTTCTTGCGCGCAGCAAAGTGGAGTTTTCCACATCCTGGTAGAAAGTAGTAAATTTAACAAGTGCAACAATATTACTTTGCCGCATGTAATTGCAGTTGGCCGAACAACGCGCTTAAATGGCCGGGCCAGCAATTAAGTGAAACATAATTTTAATATTAATAAGTATTTATTTATATTAAATTTTGACAACGTATATCGTTTGTCTGACACGTTTGTTTTTAATTTTTTGTCATGGTGTTTTTTTTTCGCACTAGTGCGGAATAGGTTTCTTTCCTTAAAAAACTATTTTTATAGTTTTCCTCGGGCGTAACGAGAGCTGAAACCGGCTCTGGAGGCGAAATGAAAGCGCAAGGCGCAGTGGTCTATGTCACAAATGCGTTACCTGCTATTAATATTTTAAATCACAGAAAATTCAAGTTTTAAAAGGTAAAGTGCTATTGTGAGATATCAATATGGCAAAGCGGTATTTTATTTGTTTATCCAAAAAGGGCCTGAAAGTATTGATAGTTTAGTTAGTTACACCATTGTTTCAGTGTAAAGAGTTGTTAAAAGCAAAGCATAAAAATATAATTAAAGCATTGGCGCACCTAGAAAGGGGGCTCGGGGTTCGGCCACCTCCAAGGATTCTTAGATATTTTCTACATATTTCAAAAATAGAAAAATAAAATAGCATAAAATACAGCATCATGGGCTCTCGCCCTACACCCCAAGACATATTCCTGGTTATGACACCAATTAAAGCAAACTAAAAAATGAAAATGGTGTCAAAGAGCTCCTGTTATTCGAACAGCTTGCACATGCGTGGTTTAAATGAAACGGTTGACGTAAACTCCATATCATAATTTTTGAGATAACTTTTTGACATTTATCAGCTGTCTACCATAACAAATAGCATAGGCCAACAAAAAACATGTAAAAAGTTGTCTCAAAAATAATGGTATAGGGTTGTAGTAACGCGAGCTAACAGTTTAAATTGATATAAAAATCAAGACAAGCAATGTGTCAAGCAAAATTCTATTGTTGATATATTTGACGGTTAGAAAAAGCTACGAAGGTCGCTCAATTATTTAAAAAAATACAATTTTTTTTAAAACGTCATAAAATATTTTTAAAAAAATACATTAAATAACATAAAAAACCTTATATCAAAACATTTAAAAATTGCGGTTTAAAAAGACAATTCCACGAATAAAAATTTATTGGTTTCGGTGTGCGACATTCGAATTCTCGCACGCGAATGAGGGCAAGAAGTACGTACTTCTCGCACGAAAGTAGAAAAAACTTTTAGAAGTCGAATAAGGCATTAACATTTTAAAAATCATTTTTTCCAACTCTTTCTTTTTTTAAATTTTTATGTAAAGCAACTATTTTCTTTTAATGGAAAACACGTGTAATAAACTAGCTTATTTTTAAACCATTCAAATAAGAAAGCCAAAAGTATATTTATTAGTATGATATAAGAAGTGAAACCAAAATAGGTTTGGGACAGTCACGTGATATGTGTTTATTTTTTAATATAATTTTTGTGTGACCGGTTTATTTATAACTCTGTCTTTGTAATTTTTTTTCGACTTGATATCTCAGAAATCTCACCACAGCTTTCACAGGCGGAAATAAGCTTTCAATGCCAAGCAAGAAGCACAAATCTGCCCTAATCTGCCACAAACCTACATTGGATTCACTCTTTCCAACCACCCTGGTTTTAACTTAAGGCATGCGCAAACACATTATTTGTTCCGATAAGCATAGGCAGTCCATGTGAAAGATAGATTTGTGCACACTCGATATTTCTTTTGTATATAAACTTTGCATCACACATTGAAAGTTATCGTTACTTGTTTAGAAACTTTAAAAAATAGTTGTGGTATACCATGTGTCCCAGATAAAAGTTATTACACGATTTCTTATGAGAATTTTGAAAACAGTAATACACACAAATTTGGATTATTGGGTAAAAATTGGCGCTATTCCGAGCCCAGTCTATTTCAAAAATAAAAATATCTATAAAGACTATATAGACTATAAATATCAAGCAATAAATAAACTATTTTTATAAAAAGCAGTTTTTGCTTGATATTTGGAAAAACGCTTGTAGATATTTTAAATTTTAATACAGCACCTGATTGGGCTCAGAATATCGTAACTTTTTTCCATTTAACCAGAATTGAGGAGCAACTGACCAAAATGCATTAAATCCAAAATATGTTGTTTTGAGAAAAACTTAAAAAAGAGCAAAGCGAGGGGTGATCAGCTGCCCACAGTACAGGAATCCACAGGACAATATACAGGACCCTAAAATACACTACAGGACCACGACTTTATTTTAAAGTCCTGTAGGATGGTGTACGAATTTGGCCCAGCTGATCACCTTTTGGAGCAAAGTAAGTTAAAACAAAAATTAAGATGTTGATGTTTATGTTTGCCTATGGCTATTCTAAATAAATTTAATGCGCTTTGTTTGAATTGGGTTGTTTTTATTATAGGTTGACAAAAAAGCAAAATATTTTTATATTTAGCCCGAAGATCACACAAAGTAGACTTAATGCATTTTGGTCAGTTGCTCCTCAATTATAATATGTCTTATCATTTCCAAAATCCTCATAAGACCCCATGTAGTTAATTTTATCTGGGACACCCTGTATAGTAAGTACTTTTTGAATATTATCTATATGTAAAAATGATACTACCCGCAAATTAATGAATTATATACGAAGTAACTGAAACGACCACGGCTATATGAGACACTGAGACAAAAATTTAAGAGTTTTTTTAGAGTGACAACATACAATAAATGCTAAGCATTGCAATCCTTCTCTCTCTAGTTCTAATCACTCGTGGTATTCTGTGAACTTAATACTTCGAGGAGATTGTCATTTGTGATTTGTCATTAAAGTGTTTGTCAATGTTGTCAGTAGCACCTCCTGCGGAGCGTGCTCTCTCTACAAAAAATATAAATATTTTTGCCTCACTTTGCATATAGAGATCATTGCCGTTAATAGGTCTTACGAGAATCTCTCAGTTTAGTCGTTTAGTGCCCTTTTTAGCCTATTAACCTTCCCATCATTTTTGACGTTGGTCAAAGCTGTCACATTATTTATTGATCCAGGAGATGATGTGAACACAAGACGCTAGCCCTACCAAGTTCACTTTGGCTCCCTGACTTCCGCATACCAATATTATTTACCTCATGTATTACAGGGTGATTTTCACTTGATTTCTGAATGAACCACATGAAAATAGAAAGTTTCAAAAACCTAACCTAATGAAACCTAATTAAATCTAACCGAACCGAACCAAAGCAAACTGAACCAATAATTAAAAAAAAAAAAAAAGTTTGCTGACTTCTTACCCGGGATCCTAGAGGATGTGAATCCGAATCGAACCGAAGCGAACCAAACGTAACCTAATTAAACTAAACTATAACACTGCTAATTAGGTTTAGTTGGGTATGGTTAGGTTTGGATAGGTTCGGTTCGATTCGATTTGATTCGATTCGATTCGGTTCGGTTCGGTTCGGTTCGGTTCGGTTCGGTTCGGTTCGGTTCGGTTCGGTTCGGTTCGGTTCGGATTCTCATCCTCTAGGATCCCGGGTAGGAAGTCAGGAAAGTTTTTTCTTTTTAATTATTGGTTCAGTTTGCTTTGGTTCTGTTCGGTTCGGTTTGGTTCAATTCGGTTCGGTTCGGTTCCGATTCAAATCCTCTAGGAAAGTTTTTTTTAAAGAAAATTATTGGATCAGTTTGCTTTGGTTCGATTCGGTTAGATTTGATTAGGTTTCGTTAGGTTAGGTTTTTGAAACTTCCTATTTTCATGTGGTTAGAAATCAAGTGAAAATCACCCTGTAATTCATAAGGTAAATAATATTAGTAGATCTGCGCATGCGGAAGTCAGGGAGCCAAAGTGAACTTGGTAGGGCTAGCGTCTTGTCGATGTGAAGCCTTTCAAAAAGGCGTCACAAATAAAATTGCCTTATTTGAAAAAAACTTGCTTGCGATTAAACTCTTAAAAAAAATATCTCTACAACGTTATTTAAAGTTGTGGTAATACATTTAAATAGATAGGGCTTTTGGCCAATGTGCGCCGATAAATCAATGTGACGACACGAGTCAAACACGTAGGGACGATATACACCAGTAAAATAATATGCATGAGTAAAACATTATGCATGTGTTTAAGAATAACCAATCAGGACATTTTATACTAAATTCCGCGTGCCATTTCTTAATGTGCATCGAGAATTGGAAATTACCGTGGGTATTGGAATATTACGTATATGGTTTCACAAGCAGTCAAAATTTTAACTTGGACAAATATTTGTTGAAACATAAATTAACAGTTATTTACAGCAGACAGGATTTTGCAAGTGCGTCGGGTGCATTACCCTTATTACGATGCTTTTATGAAAACAATTTCTGCGATGCGTTTTCTAAGTGCGTTAAATTATTAAAAATCATATGTACAATGCCCATGGCAACAGTTGAACGCTCCTTTTCAACATTAAAGCGTATTAAAACATTTACGCGAAATACAATGTGTGAAAGTAGATTGAACGCCTTAGTTATGTGATCAATTGAAAGAAAATTGTTGACCACGGACAATTTTAATGAACTTGTCGTTGAGCACTTTGCGCATGTAAAAAAAGGCGAATGGGCTTTATCTATAAACAAATATACTAAATAACACACCAAATAGCCGCTCGTTTGGAAAATACTAAAATAAAATTGTTTCGGTAAGTTTTTTATCTCATTTTTCATGCAATTTAAATTTCTGCCCCCCCCCCCCCAATTTATAACGTCACCAGCCGCCACTGCTAGTGACAATCCCGCATAATAATTAATTAATATCGGTAGATGCTATGTCTTTTATTATACGTAATACCTTGTTAGTTGAACGAGATCTGGATTGCTAACTGGCTGTGAATTTTTCAGAGCATACGAGGAATTCCAGTTGATCTTAGCTGTAAGATTCCTGGTCGTATCCACATCATATGCAGTAATGGACGTATTTAAAATGGCTCCCAACGGTTGGTTCTCATCAACTCGGATAATGCCGTCCTAAAATTAACATCATGCTATCTTTATCTACATACCTATATAACCTCTTTAACGTTTAACAAAATATTAATTAATTATATCCTTATTGAGCAGGTTTTTGTAGATTGTATCTTAGATCCTTAATATCTACCGAGTGGAACACGCATCTAGGAACATAGAATTGTCGCCAAATTTCCACCAGTTGATAAGCACATGGGGAACTATCTTATGGCCAGCGGGCTCGCCCGGTCTTGCTCCCAATGATTTATTATTTTGGAGTGAAATTAAAAATAAAGCCCACGGGCATGATAGGGCCTAGCGGCGGGCGTGCCTTTATATAGAGGAGTATCCGTATAACTTCTGAACTAAAGAAAATTTTACATTTTACAAACAAACATATTATAGGTTTTTAATGAATATTATAGGGTTTTAAAAAATGGAGGAACTTTGAAAGAAAATTACAGAAGCATTTCAAACTATTACCCCGAACATGCTCCTAAGCCTAAAAACCATTTACTTTATTATTTTTGGTTGGGAGGTAAAGGAGATCCTTTAAGAATGTGTTATTTTTTCATGAACCTGCTTTTATGTATTCCTCCCTATAATTTTTGCATTTTGTGTTGTCAGAAATAAATTGTCATTCTAAAAAACGACCAGATTTATTAGTGACAAAAATCAATAGCGTTGTTATTAACCCATTTTATGTTCGCGTGGTCAATGGAGATTAATTTTTTTTACGCGAGAAAATACAGCGCACCAGATACGAGACACATTCCTCTGGACTGCTCGGAATATTCGACGACTACTGTATTAAGGCACTAGTAAATTGGGCGTATTCCACCCTATGTTCTTAGTAGGGTTGGCCAGTCGGTATATTACTCACCACATTAATAGTTGGCGCCTTATTATTAACATCAAGCAAATTTATTGTTATTGGAACGGTCGCTGAATGACCAGCTTGGTCAGTTGCTTTGACCTGAACAATTATAGGATTAATTTTGTCATAATCAAAAGCGTTATTTTTGTTAACGTAAATATTTCCTGAATCTCCTTCAAGGCCATTTTTAGTTTCTATACGTAAAAGGCTTATAATGCTTGGGGAACCGATTAATTCATGCCTAAAATTAGATATGTCATATGCAGTAGAGAATGGATTTAGCGTTAATATTTTAATTAGTAGATTGCTTGGTCAAGGTCAGTATAAATTTACCAAGATCAAAGTAATTTTACACCAAATAGGTAAGGTCCTTTTAGATTCTAAACAGCTGATTTAAAACGTTAGGTCGAAGCAGTTGAAATAGAATTAAGAAAAAATGCTAATATATATTCTTACCTCTAAAAAAAAACAACAATCACGAGGTAAGATGCAAGTCTGGCTCGTGCTTAGGAATAGAACGGCAGTTGCTAGTTTTTTATCAAGGTAATTATTATGTAAACAGAAAGATATTAACATGTAATTTGGTGCATCGGCTAGAGAAGGTATTATTTTCAACGAAAAATTTGAGAACGTCGAAATGTGTTGTTTGGCTGTATTTTGACCTATTTTAGCAATTTTGTGGTGACGTCTGTCTGTCTGTGTGTGTGTGTGTATAGATGTGTATGTGTGCTGTATGTGTATGTTTCACCCTAAGCTTCTAAGCCGCTAAACCGATTTTTATGAAATTTTTAGGGTAAAATGGTGTTTGACACTGTAACGAGCTGAATAAATTATGGCCAAAATCTGTTAAATGCTAATAAATGTTAAAAACATGGACATCTTTTTAAGAGAGCATCGCATGTGGTTTTCGGAATATAGTATAACACATTTTTCTCAATCAGCAAAAATTTCGTTGAAGCTTTTGTTTCTGAGATATTACAGAAAACTGATTTCAAAGCTAATGTGGCGTAGAGTTCACTTGAAGTGTGCTAATGGGCTAGGAAGGTATCAGATCCCTCATGAATCAATTTATTATAATTATTATATATTAACCTGTGCAGTAAATTCTACGGATTTGAAAACTAGCGGACGTTTAACATGTAATGACGTTTAAAGATTGCTTAATCTGTTAAATAACTACTAATCTATAAATAATAATACCGACGAGACTGACTTTTCCAAATCTGCACTTACTTTTACGTACAGATTTGTGAGTTTTATTTTTACCGAATTAATCATTTTGGGTCAGGTGGTTATTTTTAGGCGTGGATGACAAACAAAGCATTGTTTTGCTGTTTTAGTGCCTATGTTCAGTAGATATTAATTGATTTTTTTTGGTAATTTAATGATTTTTAAAGATAGTGTGTTGTGTCAAATCTGGCTTAGAATGCAATTATTACTTTTACCGATTTCCTTAAAATGTTTTAAACAAACTCTGGCATATTTAAGATGAAATGAGGCCATTTTTCTCTTTTAAGGGATATAAACCAAAATTTTTCGTCCCTCCACGGAAAGTATCCGTAATTCTTCCCCTTGGCCTTGAAAAGAAGCGGAACTTTGTGTCTATCTTGTTTATTTTATCAACCCACTACAGCACAAAATATCGGAATTCTTACAAAAAACTAAAAATAAAATTCCATTAACTTCACGCATTTTAATATAAACTAAACTCTATATCATAATTTTTGAGATAACTTTTTGACAGTTATCAGCTGTTTACCATAACAAATAGCCATAGCCCAACGAAAAAAGTGGTAAAAAGTTGTCTCAAAAATAATGATATGAACTGCTTTGCTTGTTTTCCACTATATTTTAACGCATCAGCTGATCCATTTGTGACGTCGACCCAAAAAGTACAATAAACATATTTTAAAAATTAAACTGATATATCACTGATAATAAACCCTATACTACTGAAGAAATAATAAACACTCTCCGTATAGTTTATACAGGGGTACTGGTAAATCGATAAATTTCTTTGGAATGTGATAGGGGTAAGGTCACTCATCGTAAACTAAGCTTTACAGGTAGCGAAGCCTGATTTTGATTTTCTATTTTAGGGTTATAATTTTTGACATGTTTTCCTCGGTTTCACATTGGCGGCTCGTTCTTATTTTAAACATGTGGTTGTTGCAGCATAACTTTATTTCTAAATACATAAATTTATATAGTTAAGGTACTGCAGACTTTGTAAAACAACATCTTTAAAATAATGTCAAGCTGTCAATGCAAGACCGAGAAAAACATATCAAAAATAAGAACCAATAAATAGAAAATCAATGTAGGCTTCGCTTCCTATAAAACTTGCCTTTACGATGAGTGTCCTTAGATAAGGGAGGCGGTAAGGAGTAAATTTAACCCTAATATGCATTATGCAAAAGTTAATTTAAGTTTTTGAGAAATTTTAATAATATTAATAGCTTTGACACTATAAAAAATTAATAGCTTTGACACCATAAAAAAATTATAAAAAAATATTTTTTTATTCCGAACATAAAAAAAGTTTAAATATAAATGTTTTATAGTTTATCAAAAGCCTTTTAATCCATATGACAGATGTCAAAATTTGACATTAAATTTCTTATATTAAACTTAACACCCTGTATAACGGTTTCACAACGTTCTACGTCTTCCGATACCCAATCTCCACTCGTTTCTGTTTGCCCATAATTCATCATCTAGGCCTCTTATTCTTATTTCACTGTCTATTCCTTCTCACCAGCTTCTCCTTGGCCGTCCTCGTTTTCTTCGGCCAGTTGGTTTCCATTGTAGTATTTGTTTAGGTAGTCTCATCATTCATTCTTTGTACATATCCGTACCACACCAGTTGTTTTGTTCTTATATCATCCACTAAAGTACGTTCACCCACTGTCATAATTTCTCTTATTCTTTGATTTGTAACTCTCTCTTTTTGATTTCCCTGCTGCTCTTCTCCAATCTCCGTAGCGGAAAGCATTTTTTCTGTTCTATCTTTGTTTGTGGTTTTATATATAAGCTTTTTGTTATGTTTTGATATACTTTGGTCCCAAATTATTCAATTTAATAAAGTTATTGATTTTCTTCCTTGTACGTTTCGATCTTTTATAGCTATGTCTAGTGTTCCGTCAGCTGTAATTTTTAGACATAAGTATTTATACTCATCACAGGACTGAATTCGCTGCCCGGTATTTAAGATTAGATCCTGTTTCATTCCACCGATACACATATGCTCTGTCTTATTGAGATTAACCTCTAGTCCCCACTTATTGTACTCTTCTATTAGTTTTCGTGTCATATATTCGAGGTCGTCATAATCCTGAGCCACTACTATCTGATCATCGGTGAAACATAAAGTATACAAGGTGGTTTCGTCCAACGGAATTCCCATGTTTTGGCATTTTCTTTTCCATACTTTAAGGACTTGTTCAAAATATATCTTGAAGAGCGTAGGCGAGATACAGCAACCTTGTTTAAGACCTTTATTTACTTGAAAGCCTTTGGTTAGTTTTGCTTTTATTTTAACTTTTGCATTACTATTGCGGTATAAGTCTTTGATGACCTTAATTAGTTGTACGCTTATGTTTGTGTTTTCTAACGCTTTCCAAAATAGATTTAGTGGTACAATATCATATGCCTTCTGCAAATCGATGTAAAGTAGATGCAGCTCTTGTCCGTATGCCATTTTCTTTTCAATAATTTGGGTTATACAAAAGAGATAATCTGACGTCGATCTACCCGCCCTGAAACCGGCTTGTTCTTCTGCCTCCATGTCTTTATATTCGCTCTTCACTTTATTTCTTATTATTTTACCATATATTCTGCTTAGCGTACTAGTTACAGATATACCTCTATAATTGTCACATATATCTTTCCTTCCTTTTTTGTGTATTGTGGATATATATGACGTTTTCCACTCAGTTGGTACTACAGTTCCATTTAAATATTTTTGGAAAAGATTCCGTAATCTCCAAAATAGTTCTTCAGTGCCATATTTAATAAGTTCGGCTGGGATATTACCGGGTCCGGCAGATTTACCGCTTTTTAAGGTTGTGCACACGTTTTTGACCTCAGAAATTGTGAGGAGTACTGGAGATCCCATCGTTCTAATTATATTTTCTCTTGCGTCTTCCTTGAATTCTGCTCTATCTTCAGCTAAAAGTTTTTTAAAATGCTCATCCTATTCTTTGTCTAGTATTGGTGAAATGATATCTCTGCATGTCTCTTTTTTAATCGATCTTATAGTTTTCCAGCTTTCGGTACTTCTCCTACCTCCTAAGTAAGAATCTATTTTCTGGCACTTTTGCGTCCACGAATGATTTTTCTTTTCACTGATAATTCTTCTCACATTTGGTTGCGCGATTTTGTATTCTT
This sequence comes from Aspidapion aeneum, assembly GCA_963576565.1. NCBI lineage: Eukaryota > Metazoa > Arthropoda > Insecta > Coleoptera > Brentidae > Aspidapion > Aspidapion aeneum. The sequence goes on along the minus strand of OY755040.1, from coordinate 69,244,189 downwards.
CTCTGCTTCTATCTGTCTTTTGGGATAAGTAGGTGTGATATAATTTTCTTTTTTTCTCTATTTCCCTTTCAATCTCAGCATCCCACCAGTATGGTGTTCTTCTTTTAGAAGTTTTTTCCACTAATCCTAGTGCTTCTTTTGCAGCTTGATGGATGCTTAATGTTTCGTATTTCTCATCTAGGGTTTCACCTGAACTTGTATTAAGTTTTTCGTTCAGTCTCATTTTGTATAAGTTTTTTAAGCTGTCATGTTCTAGGCTTAGTAGATTATATTTACAGTGATCGATTTCAGGGTACGGGTAGACCTCGTCAGATGTCTATCAGGGGAAATGAATCCCTGCCCTCCGTAGATTCCAGGTACTCTCCGACCCGGAGAGTTAGCACCTGTCTAGGGTCCCTTTCCCAGGGTTACGGGAGAAGACCACATCGATATGAAAGGCGGAGAGAATGGACCTCGGTATGGTGATCATAGCGTAGGTGGCAACCCTTTCTTTTAGGGATAGTATAAAAGACAGCTGTTGCCTTACAGTATGGCGTTGGCTCGTCAAAGGCTAGAGGAGAAAAACCTTGATTAAAAATCCTGGCCCTCCAAGTAGGGGGTTGAGGCATTGGACTGGTACTCTAATACTTGTAAAACAAAGCAATTACCAAAAAGCCTAAACAAAGACTCGGAGCAATAGATGGAAATTCTCAAAGACGGAAAAAGCAAAGACAAAGGACTATGAATATAGCTACATGGAACGTACAGGGAGTGAATCAAAAATTGGACTTTATTGCAACCGAAGTGCAGAATTGTAAGATCGATATCATTGCACTTACAGAGACAAAAAAGAAAGGAACAGGTGCGAATAGTGTCGGCAATTTCGTCCATATATTCACTGGAGTCCCAAAAGAAAGAAGAGCAGCCAGAGGGGTATTCTTATTAATAAAGAAAAACCTAAAAAATAAGATTACCGACTACGATTGCATTAGTGAAAACATACTTCGAGTGAACATGAAGATGCTTGGTCATAATATAAGCATAATAGCAGTCTACGCACCATCAGATGACAAAAAATAACTACAAAACAACTGTTCTTTGACCAACTTGATGAGACTATCACCAAAATCGGTAATACCAGAGAAATAATTATGCTTGGCGATTTTAATAGCCGAACTGGTAGACAAACCCAGAGCAAAGTGATAGGACCATTTGAATTGTGTGAAACCCACAACCTAAAAATAAATAATGGTTTTTTTAAACATAAGGATATTCATCGATATACCTGGATTCAGCCAACAAGAAATCTTAAATCAATCATTGATTATGCTATAGGTGGACAACACTCGCAAATAAAGTGGTATGATGTGCGAGCACTTCGTGGTGTTACCTGTGGATCTGACCACCATCTGGTAAAAGCAAAAATATTATTCCCTTTAAGAAAAACAAATTAGGACGAAAGTATTAGAGAAAATGAAAACCTAGAGTGCATCGAAGACAACCAAAAATACAACTTTAGAAGTCTAGAAATCGAAAGTACTCAAAGATTGTATCAGAACCGATTAGATCAAAAATTAATAAACACAAATCACTCATTTGAAGAGATATATACAAACATAATAAAAAGCTTGAAGGAAGCAAGCAACGAAGCTGTTGGATACCAAGATAATAGAAATAATAGGAAGATGTGGTGGACGGAGAAAATACAGGAAATGGTCAAAGAGAAAAAAACGCACATAATTGAAATGGCTCAGTACTAAAGAACAAAGAGACCTAGAAATCTACAGGGAAACCAGAACACAGCTAAGAAATTTGATACGCACAGAAAAAAATGAACTGTTCGAGCGCAAATGCCACGATATCAATACACACGTAGGAGGTTGGCAGAGTTCTGAAGTATGGAAATTCATTTCTACAGTAAAAAACCCAACAAAAGAAAAAGTAAACATCCAGATCATCAAACCAGAACAATGGACAGAACACTACAAGGGACTGCTGCAGGAAACGAGACCCGAATATCTGGCAGCCTCTCCGAGGAGAGACATAGAAGTACACGGAGAGGAAGTAATCATCGAAAAAGAAATTATAAAAAATAGTATTAAAAAGCTTTAATCCGGAAAATCTAGCGGACCTGGAGGAATATATGCTGAAATGCTCAAATATGGATCAGAGAAACTAATCGAAAATCTCACATATATTATCAATCAATGCATAAACGGACATCCAGTACCTGATGATTGGAAAATTGCATTCATATCCTCAATACACAAAAAAGGAAACAAGCTGGATTGCAACAATTACAGAGGAATTTCAGTAACCAGTACTCTCAGTAGATTGTACGGTAGGATTCTTAGAGATCTAATAGAGAAAGATTTTCATGAACAAGAAGGAGAAGAGCAAAGTGGGTTTCGTGCAGGCAGATCTTGTAGTGATAATGCTTTTTGTCTTAAACAAGTAATTGAAAAAAGGAGCGCCAGAAATATAGAGACTCATGTTACCTTTGTGGACCTACAAAAAGCATATGATACCGTTCCAGTAGAAAAACTATGGACAGTGCTAGAGCAGACTAATATCAATCATACATACATAAAAGCGATAAAAGAACTATACAAAGGGTCAAAATCTAAAATTAAAATTGGAAATCGACTTTCAAAAGAATTCCTGGTAACAAAAGGCTTAAGACAGGGATGTTGTATTTCTCCGACTCTTTTTAAAATATATATCGCAGTAGCTCTAAAAAACTGGAAACGGAAAGTGCACGGCATGGGAATACAACTTAACGACCGATTTACCATATACACACTACAGTTTGCTGACGACCAAGTAATTGTAGCTAATGATAAAGGGGATATGGAGTATATGATGAGAAAGTTAATGGAAGAATACCAAAAGTGGGGATTAACAGTGAACGTGGACAAGACACAGTACTTATGTATTGGAAACGAATCCAGTGAGTTAGAACTAGACAATGGACAAGTAATATCTCCATGCAATGAGTATGTATACTTGGGTGTCACATTTGATAAGACAGGAACAGACTGTAAAGAACTGGAAAAAAGAATAGTAAAAGCAAAAAAGGTTATTGGATGTCTTAACAGTATTTTATGGAGCAGAGAGATAAAAAAGAATGTAAAATTTAACATATATGAAACAATGGTGAAAAGCACGCTGTTGTATGGAATAGAGACTTGTCGCGTAACAGAAAAATACAAAACAAAAATGGATATTGTCGAAATGGATGCAATAAGAAGATCAATGAGAATATCTAGAACAGATCACATAAGAAATGAGATCATAAAAGATAGAATGGGAATCGAAGGAAGCATAACGGATGACATCACTAAAAGACAACTGATATGGTACGGCCATGTACAACGGATGAACGACGAAAGATTACCAAAGCAGGTCCTAGAATGGCAACCAATAGGGCGCAGAAAAAGAGGGCGTCCTAAACTAGAATGGCAACAGTCAATCCAAACATCAATGAGTCAAAAAAATCTGACAAAAGATGATTGTCAGGATCGAAGGAGGTGGAGAATAGGCGTCGGACAACGTAGAAAAACGTTCTAAACCGACTAAATAAAAAAAATCAATTTGTTCAATCACTATCATCAATCAAGATGTTGTTGATGCAGGCTTCGGCCTTGATAATGAAAGATAATTTTGGACTCCAGAAAATGGTAATTTTGGACTCCAGAAAATGGTGATCACTTCCGCATGTTGATCCACGCTTTGAGTTAGTCTGATGCCCCAACCCCCAACCTGGGGGACCACGTGATTTTGGATCGAGGTTTCTTCCCCTAGCCTTTGACGATTCCAACGCCGGTACTACAAGGCAACATCTTCTTCACCTGTGATCCTAGGCAGGAGCCCTTACACGGTGCTATCATCCGAGCCAGATAAACCCTGTTTTTTTTACGAGGTTGTTACTCCCGCCTCTCCTCCTTTCCCGTTAGTGCAATGGGACCCCAGGCTTGAGACTGGTATAGCGGAGTTATATAGCTATGTTACGATTAATATTTGAGATATAAGGCATTTGAAAGGCTTTTAATAAGCTATAAACATTTTATATTTAAACTTTTCCTTGTCTTTGGCTGCTGATCGGTGGTTCAAAATAGAGGGAATCACCCTGTACAGTAGATTTTCGGAAAACCATGTTTTAAACTTTTGGAATCTACCTTTTGGAGAAAAATTTATATATCTCAAAAACTATTCACTTTTTGCATAATACTCATTAGGGTTAAATTTCCTCTCTACTAACTCCTCTATGACATCATCAAAGGAATGCATCGAATTACGAGTAACGAGACAGAAAATTCTTGGGGGATGTTATAACTCTAAAAAAACAGTCCAATTTTTGCCACAGGTAGGCTAAAATCGGCTAAAATACATTGCCCATGAGGCGCAACAAAGCGATTTAACACTATTCATAATTAAACTTACTTTAGGTATTTGTCTTCATCATCTCGATCAATTGCCAATACATTCTCAATAAATTTTCCATTTTTGATTGTTTCCTTGACAGTAGCTATGTATTCAGTCTTACTAAACTTGGGTGTTTCATCATTGTAGTTTTTTAAATTAATTGTAACAAGCAATTTGTCATTTAACGATGGATTAAGGGTACCTTTTGAATGAACCTGTTAAAATGATCCAACTGTCAAAGCATAAAGTGTTATTCAATAAAAATAAAAAAAGTAATGAGATAGTTTAAAAGATTATTATACGATCGAAATCTTTTTAAAGAAATATAGTTACTAGTATCTTACATTTCGAAAGAAAAAGCAGTGATGAGATCAGAAGTATATGAATATTAGTAAAGCAGCACTATAAAATTTGAAACTTATGGGCTAGAAAGAGCTAATAAAAGCATAAAAGGAAACAGTAAAATAAACTATGAATGCTTGGGATTTGGAAAAAAAATCTTTATTCGTTTAGTTATTGTACTTAATAGCTATATGATTTTATGATTGTATATTAGTGGCAGTTAGCACCCCTACAGCACAGAACACCAAAGGGATTTGGAACCTAGGCATGCCTTTCTGGGCCTGTTGTTCAACACGTTCCAATCAGATAATAATTTAGATATTATCTAGTAAATAGAACCTAGTATGGTCGGGCAGCACAACACAAGTTTTGGTGATTTTGGTAAAACTTGGTACGTTTGTAGAGCGACCCAAGAGAAGTAGAGAAAAATTTTTTTTTTTGGTTTGAACTCTACTGATTGCCGCGTTTCAGTGCCCTTAAATTTTAAATTTACACCTTTACATTTTTTTCCAATATCTTAAAACTAAAAACTGCTAAAATATTTTTCATGACAATTTTGATTAGGTAAGACCTGTCTCTATAAGCCCATGTAACGCAACTTTTAAAAATATTTTTTTTATATCAAGAAAAACTTTGAAAATTTCCCAAAGTAGAGATTTTTTTAAAACTTAAAATTTTGGAACCTGTCAAAAAGTTTCTGAGGCGGATTTTTTTTGACATACTTTTTGTTCTTTGTTTTGAGTCTGGCTATATCTCACCTTTTAAAATTTGAAAAAATCTTGCAGGGAAAATCTGTCGCAGAGTCACAAATACCATGCTGTCGCATTTTTCGCAAATACAAGGATTTTGGACTGCTTATACAAAACAATTTTTTAAAACTTTATTTGACCAAAACTTAAAATAACTTTTACCGGTTCTGATAGAGAACTAAATACAAAATTTACTTTCTTAAAAAAAATTAATAAATATAATCCAATATATTCAAAAATTTACCACAAACATGGAAAAAGCATAGGTTTAAAATAACGGTTTTTTTAAGCAAAAATTACATGTTTGAAGATAAACGGCTGGGGATTTTTTATTTTGCGTTTAATTTTGGGTCCCCCGAAAACCCTTGTTTTAATATAGATAAGCTTTGAAACGGTATGCAATTTTTTTTCAAAATCTACTTGGTAAGTTGACACATCCAATATGCATTTTATGTATCTTATGGAGTAAGGATTAAAATAAATAAATAAATAAATAAATAAATAAATAAGTGGTAGCAAATAAGCGTTTAAAGTTTGCTAGTTTTCAGTTTTTATTAAAAGATATTCAAATCGTTTACTGGTCGGTCATTAAACCGCCATTTTCGTAATTTTTTGGGGGATTTTGATAAACATTCGCACGATTGTACATCAACTTAAGCAAAGTAAAAAATAAAAACAACTTGGTTGGTACGCCACTATAAGTTGTGTACCAGTCAGTGTCCTTAAATTTCTGGTTTGCGCCTTTCCACTTTTTTCAAAATATCTCAAATTCAAAAATAGCTAATTATTTTTTGATTGCTGTTTTAATAAGTTAAGAGCTGTCTCTACGGGCCCATGTACCACAACTTTTAGAAATATTTATCGATTTCAGACAAAATAATGTCAAAATCAAAACTTTGACAAATTTACCAAAGTGGTGATTTTTTCAAAACTTGAATTTTTGGATCCTGTCCAGAAATTTCTAAGGCGGATTTTATCTGACATACTTTCATTTCTTCCTTTTAAGCCTGGCTCTATCTTACTTTTTAAAACATTAAAAAATATTGCAGGAAAAACCTGTAGCAGGATCACATATACCAAGCTGTTCGCAAAATTCAGAGACTTTCGACTGCTTATACAAATCAATTTTTTAAAACTTTATTTGAATAAAACATAAAAGACTGGTTCTAATAGGCAACAAAATATAAAATTTCCTCAACTAAAAAACAATTTACCGCAAACATGGAAAAACCACTGACCAAAATAACGGATTTTTAAGAATAAACTACACATTTCGAGATAAACAGCTGGGGATTTTTAGTTTGCCTTTAATTTTGGGTCCCCCGAAAACCTTTGTTCTAATATAGACAAGCTTTCAAAACGTGTGCATTTTTTTTCAAAATATAAAAGTAAGATTTAGCAAAAAAGCGTTTAAAGTTGGGTATTTTTCATTTTTTTAACAAAATATCCAAATCGTATACTGGCCGGTCACTTAGCCGCCAGTTTCGTCAATTTTGATGGGACTTTCATAAAAATTGGCAAGTTTGTACATCGACTTTGGTTGGTACTCCACTTTCCAGTTTGCACCTTTTCACGTCTTTCAAAATAACTGAAAATCAAAAAGAGTTAAAATATTTACCGTTTTAATTAGGTAAGGTCTCTATCGGCTCGTACATAACTTTTAGAAATATTTTTTATTCTAAGAAAAATAATTTCAAATTAAAAATATTGAAAAAAAATGTAGGGATTTTCTAAAACCTTAATTTTTCAACTTTGTGAAGAAATTTCTAATGAGGATTTTATCTGACGTAGTTTTGTTTTTCCTTTTGAGTCTACCTATAATTTGCTTTTTAAAATATTAAAATATATTGCAGGAAAAATAGGTAAAATTTTAGTTTGGGTAATTTTCAATATTTTTTAAAAAATGTTAAATTATTTTTTTTGTTTTATAGCGGTACCGAAGGGCGGATTAAGGGCGCGATCACTCAATCAAAAAAGTTTTAATATGTTGGCTTGTGATTTTTTTAATGCTAATAAATACCTATTTATGTATAAACCTTAAAATGGCTGGCTATTACAGGCAAAATTAATTAAAATGAACAGATTTGTCACCGAGTCCAAAGAAATTGTAAAAAAAAAATTAAAATTACACTTATTCCAGTAAAATGGACTTATATCAACTTATTTTTCTCTAATGAAATATAATTTTATGAAGAACCTTTTTCTAGTGGCTCGCTTGTATTATGAGATACTATTTTAATTTTACAGGTTCCGTAACATTTGTTAAATTTTAAAAGCGGGATAGCACCGATGTACTATTTAATGTATGAAATCATTCTGTTTTTTTTACCTTTTGTATTTATTAAGAGATTAATATTTTTTTATGGAAAATTATGAATATTTCTGAGCATTGTAAATAAATAAAATAAAATAAAGTTAGCACCTTTACTAATGTGTTTTTTTTTTACGGGTATGCGCACTCGCAAGGAGATCCCTATCACGCTCGAGAAGCGGCAAGTGCGCGGAAATGTTGGTGTGTGTTAGTTTTGAAACCGTTCAGGTTGTCACCTGCAGGGAAAACTGTCGCAGGGAGTTTATTCCACAGCGATGCTGTTCTCCAGAGATATGAATTCTGATATAATGAGGTTCTTGGTGCCTCTATTTTGACAATAAATTGATGGTTACCGTCTGTTTGACGTGTTCGCCTAGTAGGTGCTACTCCCGGGGGGATCATACGTGCCAACTCTTCAGAGCATTTTCCGTGATAATACCTGTAGAAGAGAGATAGATCGCCCACAGTTCTTCGATGTTCGAGACTATCCAAGCTACGGGTAATTGCGGGGTCATTGATCAGCTTGATAGCTCGTTTTTGCACGGTGTTCAAAAACATTAAGGTATGTTTGGGTGCCGCACTCCATATATGTGAGCAGTACTCCATAGTTGGTCGAATCTGGGCTTTGTAGAGTGTCAGCAGTTGGCTTGGTGTATACAGATGTCTTGTACGAAATAGCACCCCAAGCTTTTGGGACGCCCTTTTAGCTATATCTGCCACGTGACTGTGCCAAGACATGTTGGTCTCTGCAGTGACTCCTAAGATGTTCAACTGGCTCTGCAATGCGACAGCACTCCAGATAGCATGATGTTTGGCTCACCGGTGCTGGTCTTTTTTGAAAACAGGGCTGCTTGGGTTTTCTGCGCGTTGAACTGTACAAGGTTTTTGTTGCCCCAGTCCTCTATTATCTCCAAGTCGTTATTTATCTGTGATATTTCAGTTAGTCCAAGGTAATGGAATTCACGTGCGGAGAGACATGTGGGTGGTATGACTGAGGAGACTACATTGCCATCATCTGCAAAGCAATAAAGTGGATTTACTGTTTTATCTATGAGGTCATTTATGTAAATCAGAAAAAGTGTTGGCGAAAGGATTGCTCCCTGTGGCACACCAGCATTTATTTGGTAGGAGTTGGAGTTCCGGCCATCCAGTGCAACATAAATGGATCTATCCTTAAGGTAACTTTCAAACCAAGTGCAAAGTTTCGGCGACAATCCCGTTGCTTTGAGCTTGTTGAGCAGATTTTCATGCCAGACTTTATCGAATGCTTTAGATATATCTAAGGCAATTGTTCTTGTTTCACCTCGCAACTAAATCGCTTTTTGCCATAAGTGAGTGACGTATGTCAGTAAATCGCCAGTTGACCTATATTTTCGAAATCCGTATTGCTTGTCGTTGATAATTTTGTACTTTTCCAAGTACTTGGTTAGGTGATTGTTCACAACTCTTTCCATTACTTTTGATATCACCGGAAGTAGAGCAATTGGTCTATAGTTTAACGGATCTGTCTTTTTTCCTTTCTTTGGATTGGGTTGTACTGCGGCAGACTTCCATGATGATGGATATACTCCTTGCCTATAAGATAAATTGAATAATTTTGCAAAAGTTGGGGTGAGTTCGCTAGCACAATTTTTGAGTACTATCGCGGGAATGCCATCTGGACCCAGTGCTTTGTTTGTATCCAACTTTTTAAGGGATTTTCGTATTTCTCTGTGACAAAAGGGTATCTCTGGCATACTGTGGGAAACCCTTTCAATGAACGGTGGAGTTTTTCTATTTGGCACTGTTAGGTTTGAGTTGGAGGAAAAGATTTTGGCCAGCATATTGGCTTTTTCCTCTGATGTTGTGGCTAAGTGAGTATTTTTATCTGTAAGTGGTGGTATGGATGACTTGGTGAAGTTTGATCCAACGGCTTTTGCAAGAGACCAAAAGGACCTAGAACTACTTGGACAATTCAGCAACAATTCTTTGATTGTATGTTTCTTTGGCGGCGTCAATAGTAATTTTGCAACTATTTCTGGCTACTATAAATTCTGTGTGGTTTTGAGCGGTTTGTTGTCGTTTCCAAAGGTTATATGCTCCGTGTTTTTTCTGTACAGCCGTTTGACACTGGCTGTTGAACCAAGGTTTTGCATTAGCTCTGCGTTTTATTGTATGTGGGATATATGCATCCATTCCAGATAAGATTACTTTTGTTATTTCATTACAGCAAATAGTGGGATCAGCTGATTTAAAGCAAACCTCTTGCCATGGAAAATCCAGGTAAAACTGTTTAAGGTCATTCCATTTTGCCGATTTATAGTGCCACATTTTACGAGGAAGTGATTGTTGGCTTGGCGGTATGAACATTTCACACTTTGTTCTTATAAGTTTATGATCGGATGAACCAAGTGGGGGATCTACTTGAATTGTGTACAAGTCAGGATTTGTAGTTAGGAACAAGTCTAAAAGCGCTGCAAATTCACCCCTTTCTGAGATACGGGTAGGTTCATCGACAAGCTGCGTTAGACCACAACTTATGGCAAAAGCTTCTGCTTCCCTGCCTTCATTATCTGTTTTGTTGTGGTGTTTTAGCCAGGATATATTGTGGACGTTGAAATCGCCTAAAAAAACAATTTCCGCATGTGGATAGTTAGACTGTATACTACACAGTTTTCGGATAATGTCGCAAAAAAGTTTTGATACTCGGTGTTACTTGGCGGTCGGTAGAGGCAGCAAATGAACTTGGTCGATGACTTTGAGGTGAATTTCAGCCATATGATATCGAAGTTCGCTGGTTCTAGCTTCTCCTCTCGATGACATGAAAGGTCATTTTTAATGTACACACAGATCCCAAAATTATGTCGAAATCGGTGGTGTAGGTCATAGCCGGGATAAAGATAGTTCACAATAGGTGTTGCAGAACTGATTTTAGTTTCAGTGAGAACAAGGATGTCAGGTCTTTGTTCCATTTATTTCAGGCTTCTAAAGTATATTAAGAACTTAACACTAGTTTAGTATACGGTAACTTTTGTAAAAACCCAAAATCAACCGTAAAGTAACAAATCATTTTGAACCAAAAAAAATTCCAAGTTTGTAGTAGACTTTTTATTTTTCTATTTTTTTAAAATAATTTTGTATATTAGTTTTTTTATCAGAAACATACGCTTTTAAATTTTAGTCAAATAAAAATTAAAATGTGGTTTTGTATTTAAGCAGTCCAAAATCTTTAAATTTGCCCGAACACTATATAACTTGGATATTTTTTTATAGAAATTATAAAATATCCAACTTTAGATACTTTTTTGCTATCACTTACCAAGTATATTTAAAAAAAATTACACCGTTTCAAAGCTTGTCCATATAGTAGTAAAAGATTTTCGTGGGACCCAAAATTAAACGCAAACTAAAAAATCCCCACCGGTTTATCTCCAAACGCGTAATTTTTGCTAACACAACCGGTATTTTGAGCCAACGATTTTTTCCTGTTTGCGGCAAATTTTTGAACATTTTGGATTATATTAATATATTTTTTAAGCAAGTGAATTTGGTATGTAGTTTTTTTTTTATTAGAAACGGTAAATGCCCTTTTAAACTATGGTCAAATAGAGTTTGTAAGTGGTAATGCATAAGTAATCCAAAATCCTTGAAGTTTGCGAATAACGCAACAGCTTGGTATTTATGATTGTGCTACAGATTTTTCCTGCAATATTTTTTAATATTAGGAAGAAACAAGAAGTACGTCAGATAAAATCCTCAGAAATTTCTTCGCAGAGTTAAAAAATTTTTCTTAAAATAAAAAATATTTCTAAAAGTTATAAAGACAGGTCGATAGAGACAGATCTTACCTAATTAAAACCGTAATAAAAAATATTTTGACTCTTTTTGATTTTCAGTTATTTTGAAAAACGTGAAAAGGTGCAAACTGAAAAGTTAAGGGCACTGAAACGCAGCTTAGAGTGGAGAACCAACCAGCTTTTTTCTTAGTTTTAACTTCTCTAAAGTCGATGTACAAACTCGAATAAAATTGAAATGAAAATGAAATTCCCATCAAAATTGACGGCTGAGTGACCGACCAGTATACGATTTTGATATTTTTTTAAAAACCTGAAAAATATCCAACTTTAAACGCTTTTTTGCTACCACTTACCAAGTATATTTTGAAAAAAAATTCATACCGTTTATAAGTTTATCTACATGAGAACAAAGGTTTTCGGGGGACACAAAATTAAACGCAAAATAAAAAATCCCCAGCCGATTATCTCCAAATGTGCAGTTTTTTCTTAAAAAATCGTTATTTTGAGTCAGTGATTTTTCCATGTTTGCGGTAAATTTTTAAATATTTTGGACTATATGTCTAAGTTTTTTTTTAGGAGAGTAAATTTTGTATTTAGTTGTCTATTAGAACCAGTAAATAGCCTTTTACGGTTTGTTCAAATAAAGTTTAAAAAAATTGATTTGTATAAGCAGTGCAAAGTCTTTAAATTTTGCGAAAAACGCGACAGCTTAGTATTTGTGATTCTGCTACAGATTTTTCCCGCTATATTTTTTAATATTTTAAAAAGGGTAGTATAGCAAGACTCAAAAGGCAGAAAAAAATGTATGTCAGATAAAATCCGCCGTAGAAATTTCTTGACAGCGTCCAAAAATTCAAGTTTTAAAAAATCACTACTTTGGTAAATTTGTCAAAGTTTTGACTTTGATATTATTTGTTTTTGAAACGATAAATATTTTTAAAGCTTCTGGTACTTCGGCCTATAGAGACAGGTCTTGCCTAATGAAAACCGTAGCAATAAACATTTAGGCTTTTTTTGATTTTGAGATATTTTGAAAAAAGTGGAAAGTGCAAACCGGAAAGCTCAGGGCACTGATACGCAGCTTAGAGAGACAAATTTACGCAATTTTTTTTGGTTTTTTGCTTTTTTTTGGGTCGGTGTATAAACGTGCCAATGCTTATCAAAATCGTCCAAAAATTGACGAAAATAGCGTTTTATCTATTTAAAAAATTATCAGACTAACCCATTTCCTTTACCATACCACCAGTTTTAATTTTTGAGAGACAACTTGATAGCAGTTATATATATTTTAAGTTCTGCTTTTTTCTACTAATGTTTAAAAGTTCCTTAAACTAAAAAGAGTAGATACTTACATAAAACTTAATAATATCCCAGGACGCTACTTCATAATCAAGTTTAGTTTTATCTTTAATATTTATTTGATACCTTCCTGTTCTATAACCTGCATTCGGCACCACATCAAATGCCGAAACGTAATCCTCCGCTTCTTCACTTTTGTTGTAGTTTTCCAGACTTATGTCAAACTGAGCGTTTTCCCCCTGAAAATGAATGCCCAATTTAAAAAAATCAAGTCTTTTTGGTTTGTGTTTTTGTATTAATATTATAAGATTATCCTATTTAATCATTTTGCCATATTAAGTTAGAATATTTTTTACTAATGATCAATATTAGCTCACCACCACCTGTAGTGCCAGGTGGAGGTGTGTCAAATAGATGTTTTTTGGGAGTTACATTTATGGGTGTAACATTCTCTAAATATGGATGTGATGTGAAAATGTTATACCTAGATGCAGGAATTCGGATAGCAAAAATGACTATAAAATATTGATCGAAAATGTAGTAAAATGCTCACCGTGTCTATATCCGTAACATTAATATACAAGTCCAATGTTTTATCATAAGTATCATTATTATTCATTTCCATAATTGTAAATATAATTTCCTTGGTATCAGTATCACTTCTGGGGTAATTTTTAATTAAGTTTTCTTGAAGATCGAGCAGTTCAATGACCAGAGGTGCATTATCATCCTTATCTTCGAGATAATAGGTAATAGTCAAGGGTGTTGTAAATGGAGGAATGTCTTCTTCTTGTGCGGTTATGGTAAACTGGTAAGTTAAGAGATCTCTAGCATCTCGATCTATTGGCGAAATTTGGATTGTACCGTTGAGTGGATCAGTCAATTTAATACATTGTTCTAAAAGTGCATAATACCAAATTGCTTTTAATTTTGGGGATGAAAAAAGTCGCCGTGAGGATTTTGGTTTATTGATATTGGGATTGTTGGTTGGTTAGTTTAGTTGGCTAGGTTGGTTGGTTAAAAAGTTCTCGCGTCGAACTGTCCACGGGGCGAATCGGCCGCGCGGTTTGTCCCCTACTAGTGTTGCCGCCGAGATGAGAGATTCTCGCATCTGGTCTCATCTCGCCCTTTCTTGACGAGACGAGAGAGATATTTTCTCTCTAATGAAAGCTCGAGACAAGACGAGAGAGAAAGACCCTCTCGTCGAGAGATTCTCGTTTCTCTTGTTCTCTCGAGCAAAAAAGGTTGGTTTTATACATTTTTATGATTTATCATCTGTTCGTATTAACCTGTTGTCATATATTCCTTCCTTGACAACATGTATGCTCTGATAATGTGTTATATCTGAAAATGCTGTAAATATTTTTAAAATAAGAAGGAAAGAAAAATCTAAAAATGTAAGGGGTTTCGATTAAAGAAAGATCCCTCCTATCAAAATTTGACATCTACCAAGAGGTTAGATATTTTAGCCAGCAAATTCTTTAAAGAAAATTAAGACATAAAACGTATTACTCATCTTTTGGTATCTATTCGAAAAACTCTTAGGTTGCTTGGTAAAAATGTACGGAAAAACCCCGTAGATAAAACTCTTATATCAGCACTTCCATACGACTTAAGAGCAAGTACAAATGCTTTGTTGCTAAAGGGTTGAAAATTATATTAACGGATAAAGAAATTTCGCTTTTACTTGGAAGTTAAATATACTTGTATAATAATTAAATTTAGTATAATCTTAAAACGGGAGACCGTAAAAACAAAATTTCGCACATCCTTTGTCTTAATTTAAAAATTAAAGACGAAATAAAGCCAATGGAATCCGAAATTTCATATCTACTCAGTCATTGTCTACGAGTTCCAAACATAGAGTCGGAGACTGTAACTTACTACCTGCAAATAAATAGTTCTATGTAAGCGTGAAAGAAAATTTAGCTAAACGTGTTTAAGTCCAGAATGGTATTTTGTGATTATTATTGGCATAAAAAATACAACAAATAGTCATCCTATCTAAGTTGATACAACTATAGGGATTAAATTTTATTTTAGCACCGATTTTCAAGAGCAGTACAAAACTATAAGGTTTTTATTTTTTCTGGCAGTACAGATTATTTTTCGTAAAAACGATGTGAAAACGATGTGAAACATTCATATTTTATAGTAAATTTATTTTATCTGGCCCTGAGATTAACTCCAAATGACCAGCTATTGTTGATTTCACCGAGATCAAAGACCGCAAACCGGCTTATTTATCTGTTTGTTGGGTAACCTGTGGTAAAAATATCCCAACATTTTTATTTACAATTTAATATCTCAATTGCTTTGCTACCTCTTTTTTGCCGCGCCGCCGGCGCCGTCAACATGCATTAAAGGGCTATTTAATGGTTTTATTCAAGAACCTAAATACAATGACTATTTTTAACGATTTATGTTAATAAAGCGATGCAAAACTTTTCCACATCTGTTATTTCATCGACATGAACAAGGTATTTTAGTACATGTATTGTGTTTACTTCTTTATTTATTGTTTGTATCCCAGAATGGACTTTATTTTAGAAAAAAGTAAATACTGTTACGGGTTCACAACAATAAAGAAACGAGCAAATGTCAAAACAATATGTCAATTTATTTCGACAACTCAATGTACAAAAATTTCACTTAAACTCACTAATAACTCACTACTGAAATCGACTTATTAACTTCGTGTTAATATCTCGCGAATACTACGGTTCGCTATCTCTGAGTAAGTGGTTAGGCGATGTCCATTCGCCTATTGTTCTGCGATCTTTCGCGAACTATCTATCCTTTTTCGGCGTCTAGAAGGTTCGCGTCCAAGTGTGAGTTTGAGTGACTAAAACCTAGACTAATAATACAACCATAAGGTAATACAACACTAAACCTAAATAAATTCTAACTATAAAATTTAATTAACTTAAATTTGTAATAGTGTGAAAAGAAAATCTAAAGTTCCTTCACAACAAAATTTTTTATATTTAAATTTTCAGGCTATAATTCCCAACTAGTTTCAAACATACAAGTTTATCTTCAGGGGAAAATAAAGATGGAAAACCTAACAATAAATACAATATTTGTAGCAGATATTACATTACATAAAAGTTGGGTAAACTTACCATAAAGTGAAGATCACATACAAATGCCGGACTCCAACAATTTCTATTGTGATCTTCACTTTATGGTAAGTTTACCCAACTTTTATGTAATGTAATATCTGCTACAAATATTGTCTTTATTGTTAGGTTTTCCATCTTTATTGTCCCCTGAAGATGAACTTGTATGTTCGAAACTAGTTGGGAATTATAGCCTGAAAATTTAAATATAAAAAATATTTTGTTTTGAAGGAACTTTGGATTTTCTTTTTACACTATGAATAGAAACCTTCACCCTGGAGAACTACAAAACCTTAAATTGGTAACACTATCCTCCTCTTTAGGTTTGATCGTCTCGATCAACATTTCTCAGGTAACGTTTTAGTCTGTCCAGATAAACAACTTCCATCTTGGATTTCGGGCTTCTCTGGATTCGGTAGACATCATTAATTCTCTTAACAACTTTATAAGGTCCTTCCCATGGTGGTGTCAACTTAGGTGATCTTTCTTTCTTGCGTTGAGGATTGTATAGCCAGACTTGATCATTCTCTTTGAACCCTGAAGAATTTGCTTTTAGGTCATATCTCGCCTTCATGCGGTCACTGGCTATTTCTTTTCGCTCTCTAACCACTTCATGGATATCTTGCAGCTTCTGTCTTAAACGTTTGACATAGTCATTAACTTCTAAGTGTTCTTCTTCAGGTGAACCAAACATGATATCACATGGTAACCGCTGTTCTCTAGCAAACAGGAAAATAGATCGAGTAGCTCCTGCAGTGTTGTGTGTTGTGAATGGCGGTACTGTAGGCCATCAAAAACAATGGAATATATTGGTCCCAATCTGTTTGATGCTCATCAGCAACTTTGCAAAGATGTACTTCTATTGTTTTATTAAATCTTTCGACCATCTGACTGCGGATGTAAAGCAGTAGTCACCGGCGGTTCTACGGGGGGGTACCCCGAGCCCGAAAAAATATATTAGGTATAATAGCTGGTAGCTGCTACAGATAAGTAGCTAAAGGCTAAAAAAAATATTTTTGTTCGCTTTATTGGAATCCCGATAGTAAGCCCTTTATTGGAATCCCGATAATAAGCGCATATGAATTACTCTGCCAATCTATGGGCACCTAAGCTCACACTAGGTACTATAGTTATAGTGTGAGCTAATATAATCAAAAACTGAAATATATTTTATTCAACTCCAGACTCAATTACCTTTCGTTTGATACCACACAAGCCATGTTTTGACTTAAACTCAAATATTTTTAATCTACCCCCCACCCTTTTGAAAAAAACTAAAATGTATTTTGTTTAACTCCAGACTCAATTACCTTTCGTTTGATATCACACACGTCATATTTTCACTTAAACTCTAATTTTTGACATCTACCCCCACCCTTTTTTTAAAAATAAACTAAAATTCATTTTTTTTAACTTCAGACTTAATTACCTTTCGTTTGATATCACACACGCCATATTTTCACATAAACTCTAATTTTTGGAATCTACCCCCACCCTTTTATTTGGCTTGCGTTCGGTGGATTTTGTTCATTTTTAAATGGGACCATCACGGCCCAAGACCCAACTTAGGTACCAAATTTCATTAAAATCGGACAAGCGGTTTTTGAGTTATGCGGGTTGGTCGTTACAGACAGACAGACAGACAGACAGACAGACAGACAGACAGACAGACATACAGACAGACAGACAGACAGACAGACAGACAGACAGACAGACAGACAGACAGACAGACAGACAGACAGACAGACAGACAGACAGACAGACAGACAGACAGACAGACAGACAGACAGACAGACAGACAGACAGACAGACAGACAGACAGACAGACAGACAGACAGACAGACAGACAGACAGACAGACAGACAGACAGACAGACAGACAGACAGACAGACAGACAGACAGACAGACAGACAGACAGACAGACAGACAGACAGACAGACAGACAGACAGACAGACAGACAGACAGACAGACAGACAGACAGACAGACAGACAGACAGACAGACAGACAGACAGACAGACAGACAGACAGACAGACAGACAGACAGACAGACAGACAGACAGACAGACAGACAGACAGACAGACAGACAGACAGACAGACAGACAGACAGACAGACAGACAGACAGACAGACAGACAGACAGACAGACAGACAGACAGACAGACAGACAGACAGACAGACAGACAGACAGACAGACAGACAGACAGACAGACAGACAGACAGACAGACAGACAGACAGACAGACAGACAGACAGACAGACAGACAGACAGACAGACAGACAGACAGACAGACAGACAGACAGACAGACAGACAGACAGACAGACAGACAGACAGACAGACAGACAGACAGACAGACAGACAGACAGACAGACAGACAGACAGACAGACAGACAGACAGACAGACAGACAGACAGACAGACAGACAGACAGACAGACAGACAGACAGACAGACAGACAGACAGACAGACAGACAGACAGACAGACAGACAGACAGACAGACAGACAGACAGACAGACAGACAGACAGACAGACAGACAGACAGACAGACAGACAGACAGACAGACAGACAGACAGACAGACAGACAGACAGACAGACAGACAGACAGACAGACAGACAGACAGACAGACAGACAGACAGACAGACAGACAGACAGACAGACAGACAGACAGACAGACAGACAGACAGACAGACAGACAGACAGACAGACAGACAGACAGACAGACAGACAGACAGACAGACAGACAGACAGACAGACAGACAGACAGACAGACAGACAGACAGACAGACAGACAGACAGACAGACAGACAGACAGACAGACAGACAGACAGACAGACAGACAGACAGACAGACAGACAGACAGACAGACAGACAGACAGACAGACAGACAGACAGACAGACAGACAGACAGACAGACAGACAGACAGACAGACAGACAGACAGACAGACAGACAGACAGACAGACAGACAGACAGACAGACAGACAGACAGACAGACAGACAGACAGACAGACAGACAGACAGACAGACAGACAGACAGACAGACAGACAGAGACAGACAGAGACAGACAGACAGACAGACAGACAGACAGACAGACAGACAGACAGACAGCAAAACAAAAAATTTTCAAAATCATCTGAAACGCAAAGATATATAAAATTTTTTGAAATCGGAGCAACTTTTTTTTTCTCGAAAAAATTAGGATCACCATGGCTCACACTACTTATAGTAGTAGTGTGAGCTAAAAAACGCAAAAGAAATATGCGCAAAACAAACAAGGCGCATGCAAAAAAAATCGCACGCCAAAAAAAACGCACAAAGAAAAAACTTACAATGATAACACCGGTAGGTACACAAAATCAAGAAGTGGTCTGTACATCTGATGAGACCTACCTAGTATGTACCTATCTACCTATATGTTCTTCAGTGCGCTATCTAAATATTGTCAACAAATAACAAAATTTACATTATACAGTAGAACCCCGATTATCCGGGCTGCAGATTATCCGTGCTATGATTTCCCATCATCGAAATTGTGTTTTTGAAGTTCTATAGAAATAGCGTAACCGGAAATTACTCGACCAAAACCTTATGTACAATTATATTTTTTGTTCTGTTTTCTTTTTATGCAATACATACATATAAGTTTAGTTTGAACTTATGGGATCTTTTTTTTCTGTCATATTTTGAGTATATATACATAATATGTATGTAACATGTAATAAATGAATGTTCGGATTATCCGTGCTTTTCACTTATCCGTGCTTTTCACTTATCCGTACCTCGTCCGGTGCCGTGGAGCACGGATAATCGGGGTTCTACTGTACTAGATAAGACTAGAGATCCTGTATGTGAAGCTTAACTTTATTTTATTGTGCACTGTTTTAGTATATGTGCTATTTTCCGTGTGCGCTTTTTCGGTGTGCGATTTAATCCACGTGCGCTTTTTGACGTGTGCGCTCTTTTCCTATGAGGATCTTGCCTGTGTGCTTTTGTCATATGAGCTTTTTTCCTGTGCCCTAATTTACAGTCACCACTTGACCATTACCCCCCCCCCCCCCAGAATTTTAGTCTAGAACCGCCCTTTGCAGTAGTTTTTGTTTTATAAAATGTCACAGAGATTCGGGAAAAGCTTTGATTCAAAGTTTTTCCCTTGATCTGAATGTAGTTCCAAAGGAATGCCAAATCATTTACCAGAACTTCTGCAACTGTAGCGGCCTCTTGGTTAGGCAAAGAAAAAACTTCTGGTCATTTGCCATTTGTTGCCCTTCTTAGTTTCTGGAAATGGTCCGGCCACATCAATAGTAATGCGTTCAAATGGCAGAACTACGTTATATTGTTTCATTTGACCACTGGTCCTTGTTTTGGGACCTTGGCTGGCTGCGCAATTCGTACATCGGCGGCACTAATTCTTTACATCTTGAGAGTAATTTACCCAATAAAATCGGTTTCTAATTCTATCCATGGTTTTATTTATACCTAGGTGCGCGCTGGATTTTCCACCGTGGCATTCGGCCATTATATGATTTACCATGCTCCTAGGAACTACTACTTGATTAACCACATTAAGGCCATCGGCACTTCCCCAGGCACGTTTAAATATGTTTTCTCATACTATCAGTGAATCCCATTGTGCCCACAGTGATTTGATTATCATCCCTTAGTTTGCGATATCTTGCCATGATGGCCATGGCTTGTTCTCTTCTTTGTCGTCCAGTTGTGTGGTTCTAATCGAAACCGACATCCATTTTCCATCTGGTTCCAACTTTATCTGACGCACATAGGTAATTTCTTGTTTCTGGTCAATTCTCTGGCAATGTTTACAATCTTCAGGGCAAGGTTGTCTGAACAATGCTGCTCGGTGCCTAATTTGATAATGGTATTGTTGTAGCTTTTCTATCCATCTCGCGACTTGCCCCTCAGGTTGTTTCATTTTCATAAACCACTGTAACGCAGCATGATCTGTTCTAATAAGAAACTCTTGTCTATAGAGATAGTTGTGAAAGTGATCTACGGATTTGATGATGGCTAAGAGCTTCTTTCTTGTAACACAATAATTTATCTCTAGTTTGGATAGCTTTTTGCTGACAAATTCAATGACCCGTTCCTCTCCATCTTGTACTTGGGAGAGTACTGCATCAGTATCTAATATGAATTTATCTTTTGGAATAGGATATGCGAGAATCGGACTAGAACATAAAGCTGCTTTTAGTCTTCTAAATGCTTGGTCACATTCGGTATTCCATCGGTAAGAAGGTTTATCTTCTGTAAGTCTATGTAATGGAGACGCTATTTTGGCGAATCCTTCTACAGATGGTCTGTAGTATTTACATAGACCCAAAAAATGTCTTTATTTATGTTTGTCACGAGGTTGAGGCCATTCTTTTATTGCTTGTAACTTCTTTTCATAGATCATTAGTATGGATGCCTTCTCGGGAAACGACGTGACCCAGGAACTCAACTTTTTCTTGGAATAGAATACATTTCTTTGGGTTTAATTTTAAATTTGCATTTATGATTCTTAAAAATACTTCTCGTAGATGATCATCCAAGTGGACTAGGCAGGTTTTTCCAAGTAAGGCCTCGTAAAACGATTTCCATTACTCTTTCAAATGGAGCTGGGTCATCGCATAGGCCAAATGACATCACATTAACCTGGTAAAGTCCACTTCCAATAGAGAATGCTGTCTTCTCTTTATCTCTTTCAAAGATTCCTACTTGCTAATACCTACTTTCCAGTTCAAGAGTAGAAAATCAATATGATCCTGCCTATGTTGTTAACGTGTCGTTTATTCTTGACAGTGGGTAACTATCTTTCTTGGTCACTTTTTCGTGACCAACACCACAGGAGCATTTTATTAATGAGATTGTAAACTTCTTCTTAGTTGGTCATTGGTAGTCTTCTTGGGGGCTGTCTTATCGGTTGGGCATCGCTAGTGTTGATAGTATGTTGAATAAGGTTGTAAACTTCTTCTTAGTTGGTCATTGGTAGTCTTCTTGGGGGCTGTCTTATCGGTTGGGCATCGCTAGTGTTGATAGTATGTTGAATAAGGTTTGTGCATTCCGAACTACTCTTAGTTTCGAAGATATTAGTTTGTTCTTCTATAAACTCTCTCGCTTTAAGAAATTCTTCTGGAGTGAGATGTTGCCAAGTTGACTGAAATTGCTGAAGTACCTCCGTTGGTAACTTGCTTTTATATTCGGAAGTTAGCTCTTCAGATCTTGTTACTTTCTGAGCTGGTTCAAATAAAGCTAATGGGAATATCTTTATCGGTTTTCACTAGCGACTTTGCTACGAGGAAGGTGTTGGGTGTATTCTGTTGGCTTATGAGTCCGACGCAGCTTGGTGTTTTACCCTGTAGCCACCCAAAAATTATGGCCTCAGTATTACCGACCAGTCTTGTTGTGCATACTGCTACCACCTTAATTGGTTCTTGATTGATGTTATTATTTGATAAAATGAACTCTTCGTTCCCAAATCTTAGGGTATTAAGTTTATTATCAAATGCAAGTCCATGTTTACTTATCAAGTCCATTCTCAAAATACATTCGTCTTCTATTTCTTCAACTAATAAAATGTGACGAATCTTTAACCTCCCCAGCTGTAAGTCTATGTCTGTTTGACACAACACGTTGGCGGATTCTCCAGTCACAATTTTTAATGTTCTGTTGATCGAATTTTATATCTCGTTGCAATTTTAAACTTGAGCAATGATATGGCAGCACCGGTGTCTACTATTATATTTACTTGTCTTCAATTTATAAGTCCGTCGATGTAGTAGGTTTTAAGCTTCTGATGGAGTAAATTTTGGGGGCTACATTCATATTAGCCAAAACCCGCCCCTCTGCGTTGATTAGTTTTAGTTTTCCTGATTTCTTCTTCGGTACTCTGTCCCGCTAGATGGTGAGCAAGACCTCATTTGGACACGACAATCGCGTTGAATATGCCCTGTACGTCGGCATCTAAAACACTTTCCCTTTGGAGAGGAACGTCTGTTTTCTTTTAAATAGTCAATCTTCTCTATCCGTGATTGAAGAATTTGACTTAGCCAAAGAAAAAATTTTCTTTAACTTAGCGTCTTTGAGGGAACCTCTTTATTAGATTGATCACTTTGTAATTTTTGTTATTTTTTGATAGTTGATTTTTGATTGATGGGTTTGAATAGTCAAAAAAATATATAATTTGGGTATATATAAAAATAGTTTTTGATTACAAAATAATACAAATATAGTCAGCCATATGAATGAATACAGCCCTTTAGATTACAAAAAACTAGATTGAGAAACACAATTTTCAATGGGGAACGATAGCAGACACTCCAAGGACACTATAGAAAAAATGGATGATTTAAAAGGTTTTTCTATTAGAAAAGATTCTGCTTCGAAATCAGGTACCAAAAGCCAAACTAGTAAACAAACATCTTTATAACCAAGGGAAAAATTACGCAAACAGTTGGAAACTAAAAAAAAGTTAGCAACTTTAGAAGAAGAAATGGAAAGAGCTAAGTATAATAGACAACAAGAAATGGAAAGAGCTAATTATAATAGACAAGTAGAAATGAAAAGAGCTAAGTATAATAGACAAAAATAAATTTTGGAAATGGAATTACAACTGGAATTAATCAGTGAACGTGGGTCTACACGATCAGAATTTGAGCAAAATCTAAAAGAAAACAAAGAAACAAACAAAAAGAATAAAATAGATGAACGCAGATACTTTGATAAGGTAAATAATTGGATAGAATTAAATAAAGATGAACTAAACGAACCATCATGCAGTAAATATTATTTTGATAATAAAACTGACAATCGTCAACCCAAAGATACCTTTGAAAAATGTTTACTAAGGCAAACTATAGATAAAGATTTACTCTTTTTCACTGGCAATGTTAAAGAATTTCCTAATTTTTACCATCAGTATAATTTCACAACAAAAACGCTTTGCTTATCTGATGAAGAAAATTTATGTAGATTAAGAAAATGTTTTAAGGGAGATGCTCGAAGATCAGTAGATGGTTTACTTATTTCACTGTCTGTTATTGCCACAGAAATATTGGAAGTACTTAAAAATAAATATGGACGACCTGATGTCATAGTTAGAACTTTAGTAGATGAAGCAAACATATTTCCATAGTAAGAAACAATGATTTTACTGCTCTTACCCAATATGCTGAAACTGTTTCAAATTTAGTGCTTACTTTGCAGTCTTTAAGCATGCAAAATTATTTATCTTGTCCTCAACTAATGGATGATTTATTACAAAAACTTCCGTACAGCATGCGGATATCTTGGGGTGAAAAAATGCCGAAAAACAATGGTATTTATTCACTTCCAGAATTTAAAACTTGGATCAATGACAAGGCACAGGCAGTAAGCTATGTTCAAACAATGAACATACAAAGAACCTCCAATAATAATTTTAAAAGAACAATGTTAATGGCAGATAATAAAGAAAAATACAAAAATTCCTTTAAATCTTGTAAAGTATGTAATGAATCACATTATCTGGAAAATGTAAAAAAAATTTGCCGAAAAAAGTTTTGAAATGGGTACGGGTAGGCCTCGTCAGATGTCTATCAGGAGAAATGATTCGACTCCTGCCCTCCGTAGATTCCAGGTACTCACCGACCCGGAGTGTTAGCACCTGTATAGGGTCCCTTTCCCAGGGTTACGGGAGAAGACCACATCGATATGAAAGGCGGAGAGAATGGACCCCGGTACGGTGATCATAGCGTAGGTGGCAACCCTTTCTTTTAGGGATAGTATAAAAGACTACAGCTGCTGCCTTACAGTATGGCGTTGGCTCGTCAAAGGCTAGAGGAGTAAAACCTTGATTAAAAATCCTGGCCCTCCAAGTAGGGGGTTGAGGCTTTAGACTGGTTCTCTAATACTTGTAAAACAAAGCAGTTACCAAAAAGCCTAAACAAAGTCTCGGAGCAATGGATGGAAACTCTCGAAGACGAAAAAAGCAGACAAAAGACTATGAATATAGCTACATGGAACGTACAGGGACTGAATCAAAAGTTGGACATTATTGCAACCGAAGTGCAGAATTGTAAGATCGATATTATTGCATTCACTGAGACAAAAATGAAAAGAACAGGTACGAGTAGTGTCGGTAATTTTGTCCATATATTCACTGGAGTCCCAAAAAAAAGAAGAGCAGCCAGAGGGGTATCCTGGTTGATAAAGAAAAATCTAAAGAATAAAATTACAGACTACGATTGCATTAGTAAAAACATACTTCGAGTGAACATGAAGATGCTTGGACATAATATAAGCATAGTAGCAGTCTACGCACCATCAGATGACGAAAGAGTAGCTACAAAACAAATGTTCTTTGATCAACTTGATGAGACTATCACAAAAATCGGTAATACCAGAGATATAATTATGCTTGGCTATTTTAATAGTCGAACTGGTAGGCAAACCCAGAGCAAAGTGATAGGACCATTTGGAGAGGAAGTAACAAATGATAATGGCTTAAGACTGATGCAATTGTGTGAAACCCACAACCTGAAAATAAATAATGGTTTTTTTAAACATAAGGATATTCATCGATATACCTGGATTCAGCCAACAAGAAATCTTAAATCAATTATTGATTATGCTATGGGTGGACAACGCTCGCAATTAAAGTGGTATGATGTGCGAGCACTTCGAGGTGTTACCTGTGGATCTGACCACCATCTGGTAAAAGCAAAAATATTATTCTCTTTAAGAAAAACAAATAAGGACGAAAGTATTATAGAAAATGAAAACCTAGAATGCATCGAAGACAATCAAAAATACAACTTTAGAAGTCTAGAAATCGAAAGTACTCAAAGGTTGTATCAGAACCGATTAGATACATAATAAAAAGCTTAAAGGAAGCAAGCAACGAAGCTGTTGGGTACCAAGATAATAGAAATAACAGGAAGATGTGGTGGTCGGACAAAATACAGGAAATGGTCAAAGAGAAAAAACGCACATACTTGAAATGGTTCAGTACTAAGGAGCAAAGAGACCTAGAAATCTACAGGGAAATCAGAAGACAGCTACGGAATTTGATAAGCACAGAAAAAATGAATTGTTCGACATAAATACACACGTAGGAGGTAGGCAGACGTCTGAAGTATGGAAATTCATTTCTACAGTAAAAAACCCAAAAAAGAAAAAGTAAACATCCAGATAATCAAACCAGAACAATGGACAGAACACTACAAGGACTGCACTGCTGCAGGAGACGAGACCCGAATATCTGGCAGCCTCTCCGAAAAGAGTCATAGAAGTACATGGAGAGGAAGTAATCATCGAAAAAGAAATGATAAAGAATAATATTAAAAAACTTAAATCCAGAAAAGCTAGCGGACCTGAGGGAATATATGATGAAATGCTCAAATATGGATCAGAGAAACTAGTTGAAAATCTCTTATATATTATTAATCAATGCATAAACGGACATCTAGTACCTAATGATTGGAAAATTGCATTCATATCCTCAATACATAAACAAGGAAACAAGCTGGATTGCAACAATTACAGAGGAATTTCAGTAACCAGTACTCTAAGTAGATTGTACGGTAGGATTCTTAGAGATCTAATAGAGAATGATTTTATTAAACAAGAAGAAGAAGAGCAAAGTCGGTTTCGCACAGGCAGATCTTGTAGTAATAATGTTTTTGTCTTAAACAAGTAATTGAGAAAAGGAGTGCCAGAAATATAGAGACTCATGTTACCTTTGTGGACCTACAAAAAGCATATGATACCGTTCCAGTAGAAAAATTATCGACCGTTTTAGAGCAAACTAATATCAATCATACATACATAAAAGCGATAAAAGAACTATACAAAGGATCAAAATCTAAAATTAAAATTGGAACTCGACTTTCAAAAGAATACCTGGTAACAAAAGGCTTAAGACAGGGATGTTGTATCTCTCCAACTCTTTTTAAAATATATATCGCAGTAGCTCTAAAAAACTGGAAACGTAAAGTGCACGGCATGGGAATACAACTTAACGACCGATTTTCCATTAACACACTACAGTTTGCTGACGACCAAGTAATTGTGGCTAATGATCAAGAAGACATGGAGTATATAATGAGAAAGTTAACAGAAGAATACCATAAGTGGAGATTAACAGTGAACGTGGACAAGACACAGTACTTATGTATTGGAAACGAATCCAGTGAGTTAGTACTAGAAAATGGACAAACAATATCTCCATGCAATGAGTATGTATACTTGGGTGTCACATTTGATAAGACAGGAACAGACTGTAAAGAATTGGAAAAAAGAATAGTAAAAGCAAAAAAAGTTATTGGATGTCTTAACAGTATTTTATGGAGCAGAGAGATAAAAAAGAATGTGGAATTTCGTACCCGTGAATTTAAAAATCAAACAAGTTTCGTGGCTAATCGGGCAAAAAAGAGTTTTTTTTGTTTCCCTTATATTTTTCCGTGGGTAGCCTGAAAGCTTAACCTCAGATCTAACGGACACCTAATAAGTGTTGACAGTTAACCGTTTCGTCCTTATGGGACTCCTCAGAACACTGCTGGTCAATGTGACAAATCTTGCGAATTTAATCAGACGGTTTTGTCTCTAATTAAATGTAATTAGTGAGCGAACTATAGCAAGAGGCGCCATCTACCGAGATACGAGAGAAACAAAAAACCAAAAGCCGGCAAAAACACTGCTATACGATATCGATCAATGAAAAGATCGAATACAAATAAAAGAAAACAACTATAGTCCGTCACCTACGACAGCTCTTTGTCTTTCAGGCCGGATCAACACAGATTGCATTTTTACCCGTCTTCAAGACAGTGAGCGTCAATCAACGGAATTTTTAAGCCAAATAAGTAAAATTTAACATATATGAAACAATGGTCAAACGCACGCTGTTGTATGGAATAGAGACTTGTCGCGTAACAGAAAAATACAAAACAAAAAGGGAAAATTTCGAAATGGATGCAATAAGAAGATTAATGAGAATATCTAGAATAGATCACATAAGAAATGAGATCATAAAAGAAAGAATGGGAATCGAGGGAAGCATAACGGATGGCATCACTAAAAGGCAACTGATATGGTACGGCCATGTACAACGGATGAACGACGAAAGAATACCAAAGCAGATCCTAGAATGGCAACCAATAGGGCGCAGAAAAAGAGGGCGTCCTAAACTAGAATGGCAACAGTCAATCCAAAGATCAATGAGTCAAAAGAATCTGACAGAGGATGATTGTCAGGATCGAAGGAGGTGGAGAATAGGCGTCGGACAACGTAGAAAAACGTTCTAAACCGACATAGTAGGTAAAAAGTTTTGAAGAAATATGGAGAATATTGAAAGAGAATAGAATATGCTTTAGCTGCATGAAATCATTTCACCGAATTTTAAAACAAAATAAAAATGTGGTGTTGAAGCATGTCAAAAAATGTCAGCTCATTTTCGCAAAATAAAGTAAATTTAGATCAGCCCTCAACATCTGACATGAAAATATTGACGAAGATCTGCACGATTTGGTAAAATAATTTTTTACAATAGAATCATTGGGAGTAAAATATCATGATAAAAAGAAACAAACAAATGAAGACCCTCAAGCAGAAAATTTAATAAAAAAGATAACCAAATGAAAGGATGACCGATGGGAGACAGAGTTACTTTGGAAAAAAGAAGATGAGGTACTTCCGAAAAGTAAAAACATAGCAATTCAAAGATATAAATATATTGAAAAGAAAATTGATAGAGATAACGACTTTAAGCAGGCGTATTTGGAAAAAATTGATGAATATGTTCAAAAGGGATATGTAAGACAATTATCACCGAAGGAATTACAGGAAGATCCCAAAAAAAACATGGTATCTACCTCATTTTGGTGTAATTAATCAAAACAAACCTGGGAAAATAAAATTTATAATGGATGCAGCGTCAAAATAAAACGGAAAATTTTTAAATGATTTTTTACTGAAAGAACCCGATTTATACAACTCTTTAGTCGATATACTATGAAATTTTCAAGAAAAACCAATTGCATTTTTATCAGATATTAGAGAAAAAAAAATAATTTTATGGAGAAAATCGATAGAGGATGATTTTGAAATCTATGTTATGCAGGTTATGATATTTGGATCGGTGTCATTTACTTTTACTGCCCAATACGTAAAAAATTTAAATGCTTTAGAGTCTGAACATTTATACCCTGATGCAGTAAAGGCAATTACACAAAGACACTATATGGACGATTACCTCGACAGCGCAGAAACACCCGAAGTAGCCAGTCAACTTATAAATGATGTTAAATCAATTCACAAAAGAGGAGGGGCATGCAATTCACAAGAAGTTTTTGAGAGTATTCCTAAAGAACTACGGTTGACAGAAGCATTTTTTGAACCTGATAGTACTACCATAAGAATACTTGGTTTACAATGGCATCCTGGAAAAGATATTATGAATTTTCCCTTATTATGTCACAAAATTGATACGAACCACAGACTTCTAAAAAACCAGAGACCAAGCAAGCTTTAATTTTTTTGAACATTAGACTTCCAATATTTATACCCAAAATTGCCGTTAGCTCGAAATTTAGGTATTTGTAGAGGAACTTGGGAGTAATAAAAATATTTTACGTAAGCACATTTAGAGTAAAACGTTAGTGCAATAATTCTAGAGGCGATTATAAAATGCGGTCTAGGCAAACTAGGCATGGCTAACTAGGCGCAGGGTCAAGTTGGTGCAGAAATATTTTTTTATTATAAATACGCTGATGAAATCTCCAGAATATCCCTAAGAAATCTTTTGGGCAATTTACTCGAGGCTTGTTAATAATTTGTAGATAGGTACACTCGTGCTCATAAAAATCCCGTACACGAAAAATTTAATTGATAAATTTTAGTGTAAGTTAATAAAAATCCAGCTAAGATATCTTGGCATTTTTAGATTTTTGGGATATCCAAAATGTCCGAATCAATTTTTTAAATGTCATTTGGTAATAACACTATAAAGATAGGTAAGAACAAAATAAAAGTGTACGAGTTTTTTATGAGCACGAGTGTACTTAGTAGTAAAGTTAAATTTTGAAACTTTTTTAGATTTTTTTTTAAAAATTTTTAAACATTTTAATAGTAAAAAAATATAATCTATGAAAGTTTTAAGAAAAATATTTTCTTTTATTAAGGTTTCTTAGAAATTAAAAAATTCTCCAAAATTTATATAAAAAATCGAAACAATTTTAGAACTTTGAGAATTTCAAAAATTATTTTTTTTTATTTTAACGAATGTTTAAAATTTAAAAACTTTCAATATTATCTTACCCTTAAATAAATTTTGATTAAAATTTTAAATTATTTGCGTCAGTGTTAATAAAAGTTGGTATGTATTACCAAAAAAAAAACACACATACTAACATTTTATTGAACAATTTTGAAAAATTTTTCAAAATTATGACCATTTTTTATGCGAGGATTACACACCCTGTATACAAGTTAGCGACTTTAAATGGAATACTGCCTCTAGCGGGTTGATACTTGGTTTTTTGGAGAAAAACAAAAACACGTCGTCAACTAAGTATTTCTAAGAGCTTTATTTCTGATGCAAAAAAATATTTTGGTCGGATCCCCGATCTACTACATACAATTTTTTTTCAAGATCGGATAACCCCACCTGTGGTACCTCGTTCTAAAGCGTATGAAAAAAAAAACGAAATGTTTTATTTTTTCATTAAATCCTTCAAACACGGTAATACAGAAAAAAATTGAAAAATCAATTTTTTGACATTTCAATTATCGAACCGAACCGAACCATAAAATTATTTCGTTGTTTTTCTTTTTGTGGGGCGGAGCGCGGTGGGGCTGTTTTTAGTTTTAAATATGCACGTTATACTTTAACTTCGTCCCCTAAGGACTGTAAAACTTCATAATCGAAAAATCGCTCATTCTGAATATATTAAAAAATTATCTTTAAAAGCAGCAACAGCTTCGGTTTGTTTTTTATTGGCAGACGTGTGTTCAATAGTGTCAAAGATTAAAGGTCTATTTAAAAAATATATTTTACCTCCTTATGGCCTATTATAATTTTTTTGGCAGCTGAGAAATCACTACCTGAAGGCCGAATGGGTGCCCCGTTTCTTTGCTCTTACTTAAACCGTTCAAAATTTAAAAAAATATTTGGCATCCTAACTTTACTTTTTGACTGAGCTAATTTCGAATCCGTTAACATTTCAGGCACTGTTGGTGGGTTCAATGTCAATCCATCTAAATAAAATCTGTATCAAAAAGCCCACGAAAGACGTTATGGCCCCTTACTACTGTTGTTTTTTCTTTTTGTGGGGCGGAGCGCGGTGGGGCTGTTTTTAGTTTTAAATATGCACTTTATACTTTAACTTCGTCCCCTAAGGACTGTAAAACTTCATAATCGAAAAATCGCTCATTCTGAATATATTAAAAAATTATCATTAAAAGCAACAACAGCTTCGGTTTGTTTTTTATTGGCAGACGTGTGTTCAATAGTGTCAAAGATAAAAGGTCTATTTAAAAAGTATATTTTACCTCCTTATGGCCTATTATAATTTTTTTGGCAGCTGAGAAATCACTACCTGAAGGCCGAATGGGTGCCCGGTTTATTTGCTCTTACTTAAACCGTTCAAAATTTAAAAAAATATTTGGCATCCTAACTTTACTTTTTGACTGAGCTAATTTCGAATCCGTTAACATTTTAGGCACTGTTGGTGGGTTCAATGTCAATCCATCTAAATAAAATCTGTATCAAAAAGCCCACGAAAGACGTTATGGCCCCTTACTACCCCTACCCCCTTATATGGCCCCTTACTACTGGTGCCCATTTTTTTTTAAAGACTAAAACAAAGTTTAAGATATCTGATTTGCTTAAATACTGAGTTTAGGGCCAATCGGTTAAAAATTTCAGTTGTTTTGAAAAAACTAATATCTTTAACCCGACCCTGCCCTACCCTGGACTCAACGCTCAGATATAATGCCTCGGCAGCCGGGATGCGTATTTACGTTTCCGTGCTCATTTCACGTCGGCGCGGTTTTGAAATAGACACGCAAATGTTACAATATATTTGGGTTCAAATACGTGTTGATTTTAAGAGTTTTGATCTCGAAATGAGCACGGATCTGTAAGAGAACATCGCTCATTAAACTATTACAAAAGCGTATTCAACTGTCAGGTTAAAACGCTAACATAACGAAAGCTAATCAATTAAATCTAACCGAACCGAACCAAAGCAAACTGAACCAATAATTTTTTTCAAAAAAAAACTTTCCTGACTTCCTACCCGAGATCCCAGAGGATGTGAATCCGAACCGAAACGAACCGAATTGAACCAAACCGAACCGAACCGAACCAAAGCAAACTGAACCAACAATTAAAAAAGAAAACATTCCTGACTTCTTTCCCGGGATCCTAGAGGGTGTGAATAGTGTTGTAGTTTAGTTTGGTTAGGTTAGGTTTGGTTCGGTTTAGTTAGGACCGGTTCGGTTCGGATTCACATCCTCTAGGATCCCGGGTAGGAACTCAGGAAAGTTTTTTTTTTAATTATTAGTTCAGTTTGCTTTGGTTCGGTTCTGTTAGACTTGATTGATTAGCTTTCGTTAGGTTAGGTTTTTGAAACTTTCTATTTTCATGTGGTTAGAAATCAAGTGAAAATCATTTAATTCATTAAAATTTATTAATAACAGAACAACATCTGTCGTCGTAGTTGCCGGTGTAAGACAATGAACACTGAACTTTGCAGGTATGGTTAATGGAAGAGTGTTCTTTATATTTCAAAGAATTTCAAAATCTTGAGTAATATTAGTACAAATACTTTTAAACTGCTCCATAATTTTCATATTAACAAACATATAACCTCAAAATCAAACAAATAAACAACGTGAATCCAATTTAAGTTTCAAATGTGCACTAATAAGTAAACCCCTGCGCTGCGTAATTCATTACAAATCCGTGCCTTGTTCGAGCCTCGGCGGCTTAAAATTAACACGCATTTGTAACCAAATATGCTGCAACATTTCCGTGTCTATTTCAAAACAGCGCTGCCGTGAAATCAGCTCGGAAACGTAAATACACAGCCGGGATCAAGGATTCGACGAATTTCGTAAAATCTCGCCAGTTCGCGGGCGACGACCGACGCAATGTTGTCGAAATCATACACTGTCTTTCAATTCTGTCGCCATTGAAAAAATAGTGATTTTCGCGTAGATTTGTGCTTTTGTGATTTTTTTATGCTTCGCAGTGGTTTAGAACGCAAAAGTAATGTGAACGTGTACGAATTTTGGGCCTAAGTCAAGGACTGTACACAGAGAATAGGATGGTCCACTTCGCGAAATCTGTCAGACGGTTTTCAATACGTCACAAAATACTTAACGACATAACCTCACTTTTTCGTAATATATAAACAAAAACTAATTTTAAAACGTTTTTTTTTAAACCATGTCTTGGTGTAATGTAGAAGGATAATAATAATATACAATTTTATACAAAAATATCATAGGTGTGTCGTCTCCAGAAAATACTTTACAGAACCCCTCAATTATCAATAAATCAAACAAATTTTTTCATTCATCAGGATTTGTTTAAAAAAACATGTTAATATTTGAAATATCTAGAAAATTTTGTGAATAGTATTCTACTCCCCATTAGAATACCTATAACTACAATGAGGGGTGATCAGCTGCCCATAGTAGGTGCACAAAATTCATTTACACTATACTGCCCGGCATAAGCTATAATAATGTTATCTAACATTTGAACAATTTTGATTTTTTGATGCCGTCTTAATCACAACATTATTCTACATCAATTTTTATTAGCAAATCTTCTTAAGCTTTTATGGTTTTTAAGAAGTAAATTACTTACAGTTATCAGAGAGTAGCATTTGTGTATTATTTCTCGGGTTTTTTAATCAAAACTAGGAAAATTTTATAGGTAGATAGTGGCATTCTAGCTTAAGCAGTATACATGACCCTGCAATACGCCACAGGACCAAAAATTTATTGTTAATTCCTGAAGAACAATGCACAAATTTCATTCCACTTATCAGCTAGTAGTACTGCCTAGAGCGAGGGGCTCATCAATATGTAAGAACCTATACAATATCTCGACACTTTTAATGACCACTCAGGACTGATAAGAATCAGGACCTGGCAGGACCTTTACGGACTAACAGGGTCAACAAAAATATGGTTTACCTATCTAAGTCCCTGTACAAAGTTTTTGCTATTGATCAGCAACAGGCCCAGAGGTATTTTTTGCACTTAAGAAATATTCACTTTTTGCCAGTAGCGGCTTGTGGTAGAACATGGCACATCAGTTTAATGGAAAAAACCAAGAACCATAAACCGACAGTGCTTGGTAAAAAACAATTTGTACAGTATGAAACCTCATTCCAAGTGACATGATAAATGTCTTGTCAATACATTATACAGTTTTTTCTTTCAACTGATGTACAGTGTTCTACAACATTGCTATGTTTAAAAGGAAATAACATGTGTACCTACTGAGGTATGTATATTGCTCAACTTCACCTAACTAGCAGCAGTACTACCTTTTTGTCCCTTATTATTTTGGTAGCTTTTTATCCTGTTGAAGCAATTTGTAGTTATCAGTATTTTAACTTATTGCCTCATCTAAATGTTGCTTACAGGTTTGATTTTATGAGTTATAGGTTAGTGCCCCAAAGATTTCATCTCAGGATATATGTTTACATATTTAAAGATAAAAAATAAAATGATTAAATAAAAGTTATTTTTCAATTTTATTTTCGACCAAATTTATTATATTTATTGATTTATAATACTAGAAATTATCTAAGTAGATAAAGACTGTAAGTATGTATAGTCTTTAGGCATCTGTACACATTTTTAGAATTTTTTAGTTAGATCACTCATAAAAGCAAAAAAATAACAAACCTGTGTACATTATTAAGGGGGTTATTGATTAGAAGCAATAAGGAATTGGTAACCATAAACATCAGGATAACAAATCCTGAAATTGATAAATGAAACGTAAGACCATGTGGTCAAAAAATCTAGGACATGTAGGTATTTTACCTTTCTGAGAAATGTCCTAGTATTTTTTACCCAACTGCAAGCCCTTTTTACTTCTAAGTATCATTTTGTTTTTATTAAGTGACACTAAAAATTGAAAAAAATATAATAATATATTACATTTTAATAATATATATAAAAAATTTAAATATATCTTTCAAAAAACTGTGCTAAAGCAAACTCTTCATTGTGCAAAAAACTGAAATTGATAAAATTGAGAAAACAAAAACTTAAAACATTATAAATAAATTATTGGGCAGGCAAAGAAAACAAATAAATCAAACTTAGAATAGATTCTCAAACTATTAAAGACACACACAAACACTAACAGTTGCAAACCAACTGAATACTAATTTTTGTACAATAGCAGACTCCGATACAAAAAATTCTAACAGTAACTCAATCGATTTGCACAAAACAAAAAAATTCAGAGTTTAACTAGGTAGTTTTCTTTTTCTACCAACATCAACCAGCAAATGTTCCTTGATTTCAATGCTTGTACCTGCAGTTGGCTCTTGAGGATCAACTTCTATTGGTTTCACTGATAGGTTTTGATTTGGCACAGATGTATTCTTCTGGAAGTACATAAGCCTGTAATAAAAAAACATATATAAGGAACTTTTTTAAAAAAAGGTAGTTTCTACAGTGTAAATTTTGTACTCTAGTACATATGGAATTCTCAAAAAAACATGAGGTTTTAGAAATCGTCCAAATATTATTTTGTTATGAAATTTTTGTCAAAATTACAGCAGGTGTCCCAAATTAAGTTGGCATTATTGATAACTTCACTATTATTGGAGTCAAATTAGTACACTAGTAGCATTGTTTGAGCTAATTAAGATAATCAAAACAGAAAAACAATTAAATTGCACATTTACAGAAAAAAAAAATATGTTTAATGCCTAATTTTTGTGGTTGTAGAGGTTTCTTTATAGACAAGGGGTGATTAGCTGCCCACAGTAGGCCTACAGGGCTCCATAGGACACTACTATACACTACAGGATCAAGAATTAATTAAAGTCCTGTAGGATGGTGAACAAATTTGGTTCAGCTGATCACGCCTTGTTCATAGATGAACACACAGGCCATCAAACATACACACATAGGCCTAAATAAATTCACATCACAGTTTGACTAAAGTGGCATATTTTTTTTCCACCCAGCACTTACAAAACTCTGCAAATTACAACAATAAATGATTTGGGCTTAACACAACATAAGGTATACCTACACAACATATTTAATTTTTAATATATTTGTGTTTAGGAAATATGCTTGGAAATAGGCTCGGAAATAGGTATGTTTATGTCAAAGTCACAAAAGTGTAACTGTCTATGGCAAGGACTATACACTGAATGATTTTTTTATATTTTTCTTGAAAATGCGTTACGACAGGGGAAGGGCGGCAAAAAATCCTGAATTTTAGCCTTACATAATTAAAGAATGTGGCCCTAAATAGATTTAAAAAAATGTAAAAAATGATATTTACCTAGCAATTTATCTTGAAAAGGAATTTCGAAATCTGTTCTGTAGAAATGCTTTCGTGGGGTCCATATTGTCTTTTCCACAACGCCTTAGCCACTCTTGCAAAATAGTCTTGGGAACAGTCATTGGAAGGTGGAAATTTAAAAAAACTCATAAACGTAGTACTTTTAAGTTAATAGTTGGATTTACATCCAGAAACCGCACAGGATGCTCCTGGGATTTTGCGACTCCGAAAATTGTTTAAAATAACGAAAATAACAATACAAAACCAAGATTCCACAAATTTTTTCCCTTAAAATAAATAAAAATGCGAAATGCACGGAAAAATTAACCTCACTTTGGATTCGCGAAAAAAATCAATGTCCTTTTTCATTTAATGTGAATAGAAAAGGAAAGACCACCCTATCAAACAGATCAAGGGTCTTTTGAGAAGGATGAGTAGGTTCATAGAAGGGTGGCTCAACACCTTGAGGATTTTGTGACGTAGCGAAATTTGGAATATTTGGGGCTTATGGAAGTGGACCGTCCTGTTCTCTGTGTACAGTCCTTGGGCCTAAGAATCACCAAAACCCAGAAATGAGCTTTTACCCGTAAGTGTAATATCTGTCAAACATAGGACGTGGAATAGGGGTTTTCTTACTGTAAACACCATAGAACTATAAATGAAACTGGGGTTCTTTAATAGGGCGTTAAGGCAGTTTAATTTAAGCTGGTTTTCAGAAAAATAGCATAAGATAAGGCATAACATAAAATGAAATAAGAGTAGAACTTATGACAAACGCTGTTGGTGTTTACACATAGAAACATAACCTGACACAACAGAACATAAGACATAAAAATATACCCAAATTTATCTTTTTATGTCATGTGTTTGCAAAAGGTTGTGTTTTTTTTGCTTACAGATATTCTTAAAGGCAAAAACTATTGTCTGTATATAAAATACAAGTAAAAAGTTGTGAAAAACTGACAAATTAGTAGAATTAATGTAAATTGTGCTCTTGATACAGGTAGCATTTTAATGTTGTTTTTTTTTTTTTTAATTTTAAAATCTAAAAATGTATATCTTTCTTATTTAAAGTCTTTACAAATATGAAGCTTAGCTCTTCTAATCATATGTTTGAAGATATAGCAACAGCTTATTTTTGTAAATTTTTTGTAGGTTTTCAAAGGAGCTCGAATCAAAAAAGCAGTGGCTTTGTCTGTTTAGGCTTTAAAAATGGACCCATGGAAATTGAAACTGCTTGCACCATGTTCATATAAATTATTTATTAAAAATGGTTCAATGTTGGCAGCTAGACCACAAGCAGTCTCACAAGACATTCAATTCTCATTGTTGGACCCTCTGAAATAGATATTGAAACCACATGAGTGTAGTTTTCTTGAGTAAGTAAAAAATACCTCTTATTTAGATTGATTCATATACATTTTGTTTGTTTTTAATCAAGTCTTTCTGGTTTATACCTAACCTATTTAGAATGAAGGATTCACCACCGAAAAAAACACATCTGATAAAAAATGTGAGAGTTGAAATTATCCCAAATTGGAAAATACATTCTTACAATTGATAACAAATATGAAAGAAAAACCCTGAATTAAAAAAAAATATAATGAATTTGTTTCAACCCACCCGGCCTCACTGTAGTAAATATTATGTGGTAATCTAAAAGACGTTGGGTGTCATTTTGTGACACTATAAAATTGCGCACTATAAAAGCACGTCAGGTGTCAATTTGTGACGTATAAAACGTTGTCGCCAATTGTGACACTACAAAAAAACGTTGTAATCACTCTATTAATTACTGAGTAATTAAACAAATATCTGGAAGCAGAAATGTATTTTCCATCTAGGTAAAACATTGATATGCCCGTTAACCTTTATACAGTGAAGAAGGGGGGGATTCAGAAATAAGAAAAATTTAAGCGCCACATTTGTTTTAATACCAATGTTTTACAAAAAGGATCTTGATTAAAATACAGTTCAACTCAAATGTTGTAGCCAAACAATGAAACTCTACCTACTTCCGAGGCTTCCAGAGTATTTGTGTAATTAAAAAACCAAAAAGAAATTGAGTTATTGACAAAATAAAATTTTAAAAGATTCCTAAATAAATTAAAATGACACAAATAGGAAGCACTTTATAGGTAGACGGACATCTTCAACAGGTCATAGTGTACCTACATTTGAGTCAGTAGTATAAGACTCCATTACCTACTTTAATGGTTGTAAAAAAAAGATATATATATATATATATATATATATATATACTCGACCGTTGTATCTTGTGACATCCAGCAAAAAGTCGGTTTTTGTGACATCCACTTTAAAACCTGGTGTTATCCAAAAATAAAAAATATGAAATATAATAACAAATATTTTATTTCTAATTCCATAAAAATATTTGTATAAACTCACAAATTTAGAAATCAAATTTTTCATATCTTTGTGGCGTCCATTGTATATACAAAAAATTTTGACGTTGTAAAATCCCTAAATATTTGTGTTAACTTGTGACATCCAGCAATGTTGCCAATGTTTCGTAAAAATAATGGATGTAACAAGTACCTCTATAAAAATAAGAAATATACACTGGATGTCACGAGGAAACAAATAACAAATAAAATATACAAACACGTTATGGATGTCACAAATGTGTGCAAATACGTTACAGGTATATGTAGGCAAATAAGAAAAATATACACTGGATGTCACGGGGAAGAAAATAACAAATAAAATATACAAGCACGTTATTAATGTCATAATAGGCTTACAAGATGAACATACGGCAAGGACTAAAAAAATACTCTGCCAATATATGGGTACCTAAGCTCACACTAGGTAGAGACCCTGTATGTATGACATATTTTATTAAAATATGTCATACATACAGGGCCTCTAACACTAGGTACTTTAATTATAGTGTACGTGTAAGCTAATGTCACGACTATATTTGTGACAAGTGGTATCTCTACCATATATGTCACAAGGTTTGTTATTTAGTGCCCTTGTGACTGAGGGATTTAGGGGAATATGAAAATTAAGTATAAAGAATCCACATTTGTACATGTATTTTATATAAGAAAACAGATTAACAGGAATAGAGGTTATTGCTATAAATAATTAAATAATGTAAAAAGAGGGATGCTGGCTGGAGAGAGTTGACCCAGGGGCCATAAGGAATAGACCTTGTAGGCCGTAGAGAGTTGGCCTTATGGGCCATAAAGCGTGTGTTTAGTAGGGACTGGGTGTGTTTAGTAGGGACCACGTATTTCAGTGGTATACTGGGTTGATCACTTGCTAGAGTGATGCCGGTCTATTGTCCAGCATCGGCTTTTATAGACGAAATTAGTGCAAGCGCAGCAATATTGGTTATTGCTACGTTTTTATAGTAAAATAATCCGAATTTAAACTTATTTATGACAATATAACTAACAACTCCAGACTCAAATACCTTTCATTTGATACCACACAAGCCATATTTTCATTTAAACTCTAATTTTTGACATTACCCCCACCCTTTTTTTTAAATAAATTAAAATGTTTTTGTTTAACTGCAGACTCAATTACCTTTCGTTCGATATCACACACGCCATATTTTCACATAAACTCCAATTTTTAAAATCTACCCCCACCTTTTTATTTGGCTTGCGTTAGGTGGATTTTGTTTATTTTTAAATGGGACCATCTCGACCCAAGACCCAGCCTAGGTACCAAATTTCATTCAAATCGGGCAATTTGACGTTAAAAAAACTCGTCAGATTAAATTTTATCTGACTAGATTTAAAAATTCCTTATCTATTCAACTTAACTTTAGTTGAAAAATAATGAGCCTATTATTAATTATTGTACCCTATATTCACAGTTTGTAGGCCAAATTAGATAAAAGTTGTCCGTTTTTGTATGTAACTCCCATTATCTTTTTGGACTTTTCGGTTTTTATCAGTCCCAATTTTTACTTTCCTAGTTCGTGCAGCAAAAGCTAGGAAAGGTATTATGTTCGACGGATTTTTTTTAAGATAACTTAGAAATATATTGTGACATTTGTTTGTTTGTGTGTATGTTTATCCGGTTCGGTTCGTCTCTTCGGACTTTTGAAAAACCTGTAGCTGCACATTAAAATCAGCTTACTATATCGAAATGACTTTTCTGCCTTTTACCTTGATAGATTAATTTTTTAACTTACGTACAGCCATCTGAAAAACGCAGTCGTTCTGGGTGTTTAGGTCGTTTTATTTTTTTTTTCAAATCAGATTTAGAAACTACGTTACCAGAGTAAAAATTGTGGGAAAATAACAAGTTTTAAATAAGATTTTTCGTATTTTGTAATTTCTTATTTTTGACACGCTTTTATTAGCTTCACCTGTATGTTTGTAGGTAGGTATGTATGTTTGTAACTGACTCCTTTAGACTAGATTGTACACTTATCAAGAACCGGTGACAATACAATAATTTTCCAGGCGAACCCTTGGAGGTACTTCGGGGACCCCCCCCCAAGCCTAAGAATTTTGCAAAAACGAACAAATTTAATTTAGACTTTGTATACACTTATCAAGAACCGGTGACAACGCCAAGATTAATAATTTCGCAGACATTTTTCATATATTTCAGGAATATAACAATAAAATAGGTTAAAATACGGCTTAATGAGGTCTCGCCCCCCTCCCCACAAGAAATATTCCTTATTAAGTTTTTCTCATTATCCTGATCAGGATAATTTATTTTTATTATTACAGTATTATTGTGAAAATAAATCGTCGGTATACTGGCAACATACACTAAGTCAAAAATTTAGTTTTGAGAAAATCGCATTTTAAGAAGTTTTGAAACTAGGAACAACATTTAAGACATTTGATTTGATTGAGAAACTCCTGAATTTTACATGATTTATGCATTGAATATTGGAGAACGTATGTAAGTACCTATGTAAAAAAAGTTATTTTTTGAAAAATTTAGTAATATTTTATAGATTTTGTGAAAACTGTGATTTAATGTATTTTTTAAACTTGGTTGTAACGGCCAGGTTTCACCATAGCTCAAAAACTAAAAAAAATGACTTTGAGTGTATTTTGCCAGTATACCGACGTAACATAGTTAATTAAAAAACACGATTTCACAGCACATTAAACTAAAAACTAAAAAACACGCTTCAAACTAAAAAGTTAAAAATAATTCTTAATATTAGTTGAAAACAATAATGAACGAAAAATACTAGTATTATTGTGAAAAAAACGTCGGGCTCTCGATATACAAAGAAAATATGGCACAAAGCGCCCCACGATTTTAGCTCACACTACTACTATACTATAGTAGTGTGAGCTATGGTGATCATAATTTTTTCGAGAAAAAAAAGTTGCTCCGATTTCAAATTTTTTTATATATCTTTGCGTTTCAGATGATTTTGAAACTTTTTTGTTGCGCCGTCTGTCTGTCTGTCTGTCTATCTGTCTGTCTGTCTGCCCGAAAGCACACCCACCATTGGACGATGGCTGCGAAAGCCTTTCACAATTTGTATGAAATGTTTTTGTTATGATTTCACTTCTTTTGTAAAGGAATTGGATAATACTTAATTTTTAAAGTAGTAAAATATGCGGAATATTGTTCAAAATTACACTTAAATTTTTTTCCATGGTTTTATCGTAGTTCCCATCAGCCTTCCAAAGCTCAGCTCTCTAGCGTTTCTAAAAGTGCACAATGTTAGGGGGAGGGAAATAAATTAAAATTGTCGTTTTTTTAAATTTTGTTCTATAGTTTTTACATAGTTCCTATCAGTCTTCCAATGCTTAGCTCTCTAGCGTTTCTGGCAGTGGGTAATGTTACTTTTACATAACTTTACATTTATAGGGGAGGAGAGTAAATGAAAATATTGGATTTTTTCCCATGGTTTTATCATAATTTCTATCAGCATTCCAATGCTCAGCTCTCTAGCGTTTCTGGAAGTGGGCAATGTTAGTTTTATATAAATTTACATCTATAGGAGAGGGAAGTAAATTAAAATGTTGGAGTTTCTAAATTTTTTCATATAGTTTTATCATAGTGTCTTTCAGTCTTAAAAAGTTCAGCTCTCTATCGTTTCTGGAAGTGGGCAGTGTTACTTTTACATAATTTTACATTTATAGGGGAAGGAAGTAAATTAGAATTTTGGGGTGTTTTAATTTTTTCCTATAGTTTTATCATAGTTCCTATCAGTGTGCCAAAGCTCAACTCTCTAGCATTTCTGGAAGTGGGCGATGCTGCTTTTACATAACTTTAAATGTATAGAGGAGGGGAGTAAATTAAAATTTTGGGGTTTTTTGATTTTCTCCTATAGTTTTATCATAGTTCCTATCAGTGTGCCAAAGCTCAACTCTCTAGCATTTCTGGAAGTGGGCGATGCTACTTTTACATAATTTTAAATGTATAGGGGAGGGGAGTAAATTAAAATTTTGGGGTTTTATCATTTTTTCCAGGGGTTTGGTCATAATTTCTATCAGTCTGCCAAATTTCAGCTTTGTAGCGTGTCCGGAAGTACAGTAGAATATTGATGATCTATACATGAGTGAGTGAGTCAGTGAGTGGCAATTTCGACGTTTTATGAAATTTCGTAACTACTTTACTAGTTTATGGAATTCCATGAAACTTGAAGGGATTGTTAACCTCATGGAGATCTACGACTCTGCAAAGTTTGAGATTCGTAGCTCATTTCGAAGTAGAGTTTTAGGTAGGTCATATATCGGCTGAAATGTTTGAAGAAAAGAAACCGAACCAGCGCGCGAACTTGGCGAGGCACTGCCGTGCCCTCAGATCTACTTACCTTTAAATTCAATAAACTTTGACTAAAAACAAAAAAGCACTTTGCCGGAACAGCTTTTGCTCGATTTCTACGCGGGTTCACAAATAAAACGAAAACATAATTATGTAAGTGTGGATGTCACAGAGAGACGAATTTAAATCGAAGTATACATACTCAACTCACCCCAGGGCTGGCCGATTGCGGACCGGCCGATTGCAAAAATAGAATACCTACAGGGGCGCCGACTACGGGGGTAGTAAGGGGCTAGGGCACCTCCAAGACGTAAACAGGGAGGTGCGAAGCACCCCCAAGCATAGTCACATAGAAACTCATTACTAATCGGCTTTGCTTGGTACACAAAAAATGGCCGATATTCCAGTAAAATCTATGACTACAGTACCTAGATTTTTTTTTTAAAATCTAGATAATCTGGACTAGTTACTTACCTATGGTCAGCGAATTTTTGATAAACTATGTAGCTCTATACCTAGCTGGATATGTTTTATTTACTGACGCTGGCAGAATTAAGGCCCTTAATTATTATGCAAATAATATAAAATAAAAATATAAGATTTTCATTATTCAGTCTAGCAATTTATTCCCATTTTCTTTTCTTTTATAAATATATATTTTTTCCAAATCGGCTAACACATATGTTACTTTTTTTTAGGTACCTAAATTATTCTTATGAATTTTTCTTATATGTGCTACTTCTTGGAAATAAATAAATAAATATATTAGAGGCGCAATTAGGGGGGGGGGCGTATAAATCGATTTTAACAAAATTTGGCACAGTGATGAAGGATTGTATTGTCACCACAATATTCTGAAAAAAATTTGGAAGATAGGGGATGGATGCGGGGTGTAAAGGGGATAAATTCATAACTTAACCAAAATAGATACGAACATGCGGTTTTTAGATTTATCATTTGAACTATTGACAATAAAATTTTATGAACAAAAACGGGGAGTAGGTAAGGAGGTAAAGGAGATGAAGGTGGTAAATTTAGAATTTTGTTATAAAAACAGATAAAAACTTCGGTTTTCAGATTTATCATTTGATTTAGTAACAATACAATTTTGTAAACGAAAATGGGTAGTTTGGACCGAACCAAAACATTTTGAACGATTTTTTTGACAAATTGTTAATTAATTAATTTTTAATTTAATTTAATTCCAAATAAATTTTATGTCAATGGCTAAAAGCTCGTCATGTGACATTCTTTTAGATATTTAATACCTACATATCATATCTTTATTTTTGCCAGCGTTCATAATTTTTCTATACTTTAAATATTTTTATGATTTTTAAGAGCCATAACACATTTAAAATACATTTAAGCAAACATACCAAAATTAAAAGCTATTTTATAAATAACTAGCCAAATAATAACTGGCTTTGTCAGTTAGCCTGAATTGAATGCGCCGTAGCGTAAAAAATGCCTTAACCAGACAGAAAACTCATGGAACATATACTTATTCCAAATTTCAATAAAATCGGTTAAGCAGTTTCTGAACTCTTTT
Organism: Aspidapion aeneum; assembly: GCA_963576565.1. Taxonomy (NCBI): domain Eukaryota; kingdom Metazoa; phylum Arthropoda; class Insecta; order Coleoptera; family Brentidae; genus Aspidapion; species Aspidapion aeneum. The sequence continues at coordinate 69,199,364 of OY755040.1, read as the reverse complement.
CCTTTACAGGGTGGGCCAAAAAAAACCCGGACATTTTTTTATTATAACTTTTGAACTATACAATCGATATTAAACCATCTCAAAATCCAAGATGGCGGGCGAAATTAAAATGTACCTGTACAAGTCATGTTTAAATTTGTCACAAAATACATTAGGGACTTATTGGAGTAAAGCAATGCAGAAAGCGCGAATTTGAGAAGGATAACGGGGTAATTCCCCCCTCTAAAAAAATAAATGCACAAATATTTTTTCCGTCGACCATTACCCCTCCCAAATTTAGGTCAAAATTCGCGCTTGCCAGGCAGTAATAGTACCAAGCAATATTTTGACAATTTTGCATTAAACGATGACAGCTGATCGACGACTTACTTTTAAATTCAACTTTGGTATGTCAAATTTGTAGTACCTACCTACTCCAGCGGCGCACCCAGGGATAGTTCTTAAGGGGGGGGGGGGGGGCGAGGCCTCTGGGGTGGGCCCAAAGCTTCATGATGGCGAATTTTATACTCTTTAATCTTTTTATTCAGGAAATATGTGGAAAATCTCTAAAAAAATCTTAGGCATGGGGGGGCCCGGCCCCCGAGACCCTCCACCCCTCTGGGTACGCCCATTCATACTTCTATGTAAAACGGTAAAACCTGATTCATTTCTTTGAAATATTCATTTTTTTTTTTTAAATGGGTATTATTATGATCTAAAGCAAAACATACGTAATTTGACACATGAAAATCATTTTTATCCATATTTAAGTATTATTACCTTCCTAGCCCGCAAAGCAGTGGCTAGAGAAGGTATTATTTTCGACGAAAAAAAACATTTGAGATAACGCCGAAAATATATTTGGGTGTATTTTGACCTATCTTAGCAATATCGTCGTGATGTCTGTCTGTGTGTGTGTGTAGGTGTGTGTGTGTGGGTGTGTATGTGTGTGTGTGTAGGTGTGTGTGTGTGTGGGTGTGTATGTGTGTGTGTGTATGTGTATATTATTTCTGTCCGTAACGCGATAGCTCCCAAACCGCTGAACTGATTTTCATATAATTTTCAGATAAAATAGTGTTCGCCACTCTAAAGAGCTGATTAATTTTTGGTCAAAATCCATTAATGCTAGATAGCTTTTTGACAATTAAAAAATTTAAAAACTTTCTAATGGAGCGTCGTATCAATATGCGGTTTATAGTAGGCTACATTTTGCTTAATAATTTGTGTAATATCCAAAAACTTCATAGGAGCTTTAGTTTCTGAGTTATTTACAAAAAACTGTTTTCAGGGCTAATAGGCCAGCTAGGAAGGTATCAGAACTCTCTAGCGTGTCCGGAAGTGGGCAATGTTACTTTTACATAACTGCGTGTATGGGGAAGGGGAGTAAATTAGAATTTTGGGGTTTTTTGATTTTTTCCAGGGGTTTGGTCATAATTTCTATAAGTCTGTCAAATTTCAGCTTTGTAGCATGTCTAGAAGTACAGTAGAATATTGATGATCTATACATGAGTGAGTGGCAATTTCGACGTTTTTTGAAATTTCGTAACTACTTTACTACTTCATGGAATTCCATGAAAACTGAGGGGTTGTTAACTACATGAAGATCTACGACTGTGCAAAGTTTGAGATTCGTAGCTCATTCCGAAGTAGAGTTTTAGATAGGTCAAATATCGGCTCGGTTTAAAGATGGTATACGGCGCGCGAACCTAATAAACGAAACCTATAAAAATAATACAGGTTTTTATCTCACACTACTACTATAAGTAGTGTGAGCTATGGTGATCCTAATTTTTTCGAGAAAAAAAAAGTTGCTTCGATTTCAATTTTTTTTTTATATATCTTTGGGTTTCAGATGATTTTGAAACTTTTTTGTTTTGCTGTCTGTCTGTCTGTCTGTCTGTATGTCTGTCTGTCTGTCTGTATGTCTGTCTGTCTGTATGTCTGTCTGTAACGACCAACCCGCATAACTCAAAAACCGCTTGTCCGATTTTAATGAAATTTGGTACCTAAGTTGGGTCTTGGGCCGTGATGGTCCCATTTAAAAATGAACAAAATCCACCGAACGCAAGCCAAATAAAAGGGTGGGGGTAGATTCCAAAAATTAGAGTTTATGTGAAAATATGGCGTGTGTGATATCAAACGAAAGGTAATTAAGTCTGGAGTTAAAAAAAAATGAATTTTAGTTTATTTTTAAAAAAAGAGTGGGGGTAGATGTCAAAAATTAGAGTTTATGTGAAAATATGGCGTGTGTGATATCAAACGAAAGGTAATTGAGTCTGGAGTTAAACAAAATACATTTTAGTTTTTTTCAAAAGGGTGGAGGGTAGAATAAAAAAATTTGAGATTAAGTCAAAACATGGCTTGTGTGGTATCAAACGAAAGGTAATTGAGTATAAATATATTTCAGATTTGGATTATATTAGCTCACACTATAACTATAGTACCTAGTGTGAGCTTAGGTGCCCATAGATTGGCAGATTATTTTTCAAAATAGCCCATGAAGTCTTAGGTACTTAGTTTTTAGAAAATTAGATAAAACCTAATTATTTCAGTTTATTTTGCATATAATATAGAAATACATATATGTGGGTAGACCTAAATTTTTATGGTTTGTATCTTACCAAGAATATTTATCTATCTTTATTTCATGTCATTTCAATCATTCTCAAAAATGAGTAACTTTTAATTTAAAGGCCACCAAAAAAACAAATTGGACAAATTCCAAAATAAAAAAATGGTTAATATCATACCTCGAACCTTGTTTTTAGTCTAACAAAAAACACAGTTTAGCATTTTCGTATAAAATTTTGTTGGCTATAATTTTTGTTTCAAACTTTGTACAAAAACCAAGTTATTTAAAAAAAAGAGAATTCGTGCGCCGTTTTTTTAAAAAAGCGGCGAGAGCAGGCATCGCTCTATAATTGAGCCAAGCTTCGGACCTTTTGCACCAAAACGTCATATTATATGGTTAAACTACTTAACTAATTTCAAGTATTGCCCATAGGAAAGTGTCTGAATAGCTGTCGCAAAAATATATTATATTACAAAATCAATCAAGTCAAGTTAAATAAAACCGTTAAAAACTACCAGCCAGAATAAGCAAAAAAATGTAAGAAGACTAGCAAAATTAGTCAAATTATTTCAATAAGATAAAGAATACAATAATAATCCTTTACAAAGCCCCTCTTAAAATATCAGACTCAGGCACTCGTTTCTGAGAATTCTATTAGATATTCCAAGGGTAAAAAAAGCAGGTACAAATTACATATAACTTAGAAACCCGTAGCGTCTAAAATCTAATCTGCTATGTTGCCAAATTTCTGAGGCCGCTGCGACGCGGTTTTAATACGCAGAATAAGTGTTATACCACCGAGGTGACTCAGTGGACCGTTTAGTTACAGTAAAAGCGACGCTAGCGCTACTTTTTGGGCGTGTAGTTCACGTATCTACCGTGACTAACACTTATTCTGCGTATTAAAACCGCGTCGCAGCGGCCTCAGAAATTTGGGAACATAGCAGATTCGATTTTAGACGCTACGGGTTTCTAAGTTATATGTAATTTGTACCTGCTTCAGAACAAAATTTTGCACACAGCTTGCTGAGTGTGTTAGGAATCGTCTCTGAAATTTTTATTGAAAAACGTTGTCACCTCAAAAAAGTGAGGTACAAAAGTTATATATGAGGTGACACCGTAGTTTATATACTTTGTTTTGAGGTGGCTACGTACCCTTTATCAATATATATATACATACATATATATATATATATATATATATATATATATATATATATATATATATATATGTGTGTATGTATGTATCTTGTGACATCCAGCAAAAAGTCGGGTTTTGTGACATCCACTTTAAAACCTGGTGTTATCCAAAAATAAAAAATATGAAATGTAAGAAAAAATATTTTCTTTTTAATTCCATAAAAATATTTGTATAAACTCACAAATTTAGAAATAAAATTTTTCATATCTTTGTGGCGTCCATTGAATATACAGAAAAATTTGACGTTGTAACATCCCTAAATATTTGTGTTAACTTGTGACATCCAGCAATGTTGCCAACGTTTCATAAAAATAACGGATGTAACAAGTACCTCCATAAAAATAAGAAATATACACTGGATGTCACTAGGAAACAAATAACAAATAAAATATACAAAGACGTTAGGGATGTCAAAAATGTGTGCAAATATGTTACAGGTATATGTATGCAAATAAGAAACATATACACTGGATGTCACGGGGAAGAAAATAACAAATGAAATATACAAGCACGTTATTGATGTCATAATAGGCTTACAAGATGAATATACGGCAAGGACAAAAAAAAATACTCTGCTAATATATGGGCACCTACATTCACACTGGGTACTTTAATTATAGTGTACGTGTAAGCTAATATTGTCACGACTATATTTGTGACAAGTGGTACCTCTACCATATATGTCACAAGGTTTGTTATTTAGTGCCCTTGTGACTGAGGGATTTAGGGGAATATGAAAATTAAGTATAAACAATCCACATTTATACATGTATACTATATAAGAAAACAGATTAACATAGAGGTTATTGCTATAAATAATTAAATAATGTAAAAAGAGGGATGCTGGCTGGAGAGAGTTGACCTAGGGGCCATAAGAAATAGACCTTATAGGCCGTAGAGAGTTGGCCTTATGGGCCATAAAGCGTACCCACTGTTAGCTCCCGCTAAATTTCGCGGTTGTTTATATATATTTTTAAAAACACACAACTGTATGAAAGGCAAAGCGCATTCAGCGTATTTGGACATGCGCACCAACAACCGGTGAGATCATTGTCAATCGCCTAGAGAAAAAGGCGTGTTAATTTCGTTCTCCAACTATTTCAAATATCTACACCTGAAAGTGCTCGATTTTTGTGTACTGAAGCATAGAACTAGAAACTTCAACCCTTCAGCTACGTGGTGACATCATTAGATCCATTCGGGGGCCCCTGGGAACGAGGAGAACTTGACTGCAAAGGAGGTGAGTGCTTGTCTTTGATTACCGTTGTGTGGTTCCAACAATTTTACCTATGGACATTTTGATTATTTCGTAAAATCATATCAATATATTTATGTTTGCTCGCGATATCATTAATTAATAATATTTACAGTCCATTCATTGCCTTTAACGTTTTTCTATCCGTGGGCTAACATAAAAGTGTTCCGTTCGAGCCGAATTATTTTTAAATAATAAATCCATACGACGGTATTAATAATTATTTGCAATAAGACGGCGGCCTTGAATTTTTTCGCAGCATCGTCGTTGAAACGTCGAGAGAGAAAGTCGGCCGGCGCAGTACGTGTTTTTGGTCCGCTGCCATGGTAACGGGTCTACTCCGCGTGGTGTAAACAAAACGAGTAGGAGTCAAAACAAAACAAAACAAAAGTTCAGTGGTGTATCATATCATTTCGATATTTAAAACAATTTTTATCAATTGGCGATAGATTAGTGCATATTTTCGACAATTCGTCATTTTTCTATTTCAGAAGCATTAATTTAGCGTTAATTGTATATTTACCGACAATTTCGTCATTTCAAAGGTAAAATCATGTCTGTCAAAAAAGCCGTACAAAAACGCAAGGGTTTTTTATCTGCGATCACCGAGTGTTATGTGTTGTCGCAGACTGCGGAAAAAGATGAAAGAGCGAGAAACGAGTTTCAAGTGAGGTATGCCGATTTGGATGAAACCTTCGATAAATGCATGCTGGCACATAATGACGTCATTATGTTGCTAGACGACTCGGACGATGAGGAATTTAAAACGCAGGATGCGATCCTTTCAGAAGCTCGTAAATATTTTTATGCGTGTAAGGGGGTTTACTCTAAAATATTTCCGGTTGAGGCCCCATCTTTTTCGGGATCATATGTTCGACAAAACGAATACGAAACTCCAAAACTCAAAGAGTTAGGTATTCCCATATTTCGAGGTGATAAAAAATTATGGCCAAGCTTTTTCGATCTTTTTAATAACATTATAGATCAAAATCAAAGTCTAAGTAACGTTCGAAAACTTCAATATTTATTTTCATATCTCGAGGATGAGCCTTTAAAATTGATATCAGGGATTAGCTTATCTGATCAAAATTATAAAATTGCTTACGACAAATTAGTCAATAGATATCAAAACAAGCGAGACCTCGCAAATGATGCTTTGAGCTCAATTATGAACTCCACCTTAAAAAACGAGTCAGCTAAAGAATTGCGTAATTTAATTGACACCTTTTCTGAATCCCTAGAAATTTTAAAATCACTTAGCTTTGACGTTGACAGTTGGGACTTTATTATTTTTTTCATTTTATTAGAAAAATTGGATATTCCAACGCGTTCAAATTTCGAAATGAGTCACGCCAATACTAATACCGAAATTCCCACTTTTCAGTCACTTTTTCAATTTCTAGAAAAAAGATGTAAAGTTTTGGAATCACTTCCTCAATCAACAGCACCCAAAAAGGTGCCTATCTATCAAAAATCAAATTCTATGCAAAATCAGTCTGGGCAAAAGCCTACCTATCAAAATTCAAATTCTATGCGAAATCAGTTTGGGCAAAAGCCTACCTATAAATCATCCAACTCGCCTTTTATAGGACTCGCTGGCACCTCAACTAATTCGAGTACGGGAATAAAATGTTTCCGATGTAATCAAGGTCACGTGCTTTCGAAATGTCAAACATTTCTTGATCTCTCACCTATCGATCGCCTATCTTTCGACAAACAGAAAAAATTATGTTTAGCGTGTTTTCATCCCTTGCATGATGTAGATACGTGCAAATCAAAATATTCATGCAGGACTTGCAATAGTAAAAGGCACCACACTTTAACTCATATCTTAGAAACTAATCAAGCGTCTGGAAGCCAAGATACTAGTCCTGTCATTCACACACCACCTGTCAATAATCTTCATGTGTCATTAAATGCCTCAGGACCTTCAGGTACCTTTCTTTTATGCACCGCCATAATAGATGTTATGGACGGTTGCGGAAATTTTCAACCTGTAAGGGCACTGCTTGATTCTGGATCACAGACTGGATTCATCAGTGAAAAGTGTATTCAGCGTCTTAATCTTCCTAGGCGAAGTTACACCACTGAAATATTCGGATTAAATCAGATGTCTTCTTTTACTTCCAAAGGGCTCGTTCAATGTCACATTAAGCCACAAGGACAAGTCACTCCTTTACTTAATTTCGAAGCAATTGTTGTTCCACAACTATGTTCCAATATGCCTACATTCTCCTTGAACGATAATCAGTGGAAACACTTGGGAAACCTTAAACTTGCCGACCCATCTTATTTCAAATCTAGACCTGTGGACCTGGTTATTGGTTGCGAGCTATTCGCACAGATTTTCAAGGAGGGCAGGGTTCTTGGACAGGTAGGGCAGCCTTCAGCCCTTGAAACTATCTTTGGCTGGGTCGTCATGGGAAAGGTTGACGAAGTAGGTAGTCTTACGGAACGAACCAGTTGTTTTTTAACGAGTCATTCACCTCCTTTAGAGGTCATTCTCCCTAGGTTTTGGGAAATCGAACATTTGCCTAAAAAACAAATCTTATCAAAGGAAGAAAAACAAGCAGAATCAATTTTTACTGCTAGTGTCTTACGGCAACCGAGCGGTAGATTCATGGTAGATCTTCCGTTTAAAGATAAAATAAACCCTGACCTAGGAAATACTTATCCGCAAGCTTATCGTAGATTTTTACTTCTAGAAAATAGATTAATCAAAAATCCTGATCTGTACACTGCTTATTCAAATTTCATGCAAGACTATATCGATTCTAATCATATGAGTTTGGTTTTATCTAGTCAACCAAAGGTCGACGTATCGTGTTTTTTAGCACATCATTGCGTTTTAAAGCCGGAAAGCTTGAGTACAAAATTAAGGGTGGTCTGGGATTGTTCAGCAGTCACCCCAAAAAATATTAGTCTCAATGACACATTGTTATCTGGACCGAAACTTCAAAAAGATATTGCTTCTTTAATCCTTACATTTCGTCTTAATCCTATTGCCTACATTGCTGATATCAAACAGATGTTCCGTCAAGTCCTTATCAATCCTTGTCACCGTCCTTATCAAAGGATATTGTGGAGGTTTTCTCCACAGGACCCACTTTCAGTGTGGGAACTTTCTACTGTCACTTTTGGCATGACATGCTCACCTTTTCTAGCCATGCGTACCTTAAATGAGCTGGCAGAGAGAGAAAAGGAACGTTTTCCTATGGCTAGTACTGTTCTAAAAACGTCAATCTATATCGACGATATCTTGGGAACTAGCCCTTCGCTTTCTGAAGCTCTCTCCCTTCAAACAGAACTCAATGATTTGTTGAAGTCGGGAGGATTTGAACTTAAAAAATGGGCAAGCAATTGTCCTGAGTTATTGGCAACATTGCCAGAGTCCGATCGTCAAATGCCTCTCTCTTTCGACAAGGAGGAACCCCACTTTATCAAAGTTTTAGGACTTCAATGGCATCCAAAAAACGACATTTTTTCTTATCAATGCCGAATGAAGGACAAACCCCCAACCAAACGTTCTATTTTATCTATCATAGGAACAATCTTCGACCCCTTAGGTTTTCTTTGTCCCTTGTTGCTACAAGCAAAATTTATTTTGCAACAGTTGTGGATATCGAAAGTAGGCTGGGACGAAGAACCAGATTCTTCTATCATCGACTCTTGGAACAAACTTCGTTCTGAATTCCCGCTTCTTTCCAATTTTCAATTACCCCGACAAATCAAACTGTCAAAAACCAATACCTGTCAAATCATCGGCTTCTGTGACGCTTCAATTCGAGGCTACGCAGGCGTCGTATATTTTCGTGTAGAAGAGGAAAACAATATATCTGTTTCTCTCATATCTGCAAAATCTAGGGTCGCGCCTATAAAGTCACAAACTTTGGCTAGGCTAGAACTCCTAGGCGCATTTCTTTTAAGCGAATTAATTGACTTCGTTTTATCTAGCTATGAAGGAAAAATAACTTTTACAAATATCGTTACTTTCTGCGATTCGCAAGTCGTATTGCACTGGCTTTCATCCCCTCCTAATCGCTGGCAAACCTTTGTTGGAAATCGCGTCAGTAGAATCCAAGAAATCATCCCCTCAAACTCCTGGCGCTACATTCCTTCTGCTTTGAATGCAGCCGATATTGCGTCACGAGGGGCCACCCCTTCACAGCTCATGTCACATGACATGTGGTGGAACGCACCGTCGTTTTTGTGGTCTCCCGAAAACGAATGGCCCGATTTTCATAAACCAAAAATGCCGATTGATTTCGGAGATATTAATCTGGAGGAAAAGCCAAAAGTCTGTTGCAATGCGATAATTGATGTCAACTTCTTAGATCAGCTTCTTATCAAATATTCATCTATATCCAAAATTCAACGTATCATTTGTTATGTCCTTCGAATAGTTAACCTTTTTCAAAACCATTCCTATCAAAAACCCACTAAGCCGCCGGACCAAAAAGTTATTTTTGAGAATATTGTTTTTCCTACCACCGGTGAGATGCAAAGTGCGTTACACCTTCTTATCAAACGCGTTCAAGGTTCTTGTTTTTCTGAGCTTTTTTCTGCGTTATCTAAGGATAAACCAATACCGAAACCTTTGCGAAAACTTTCACCTTTTCTTGATGAGAATAATATCATTAGAGTCGGTGGCAGATTACAAAAATCTGACCTTTTGTCTTATTCTGCAAAACACCCCGTCTTACTTTCGAGTGACCATCGTTTAACTACACTTCTTATCGAGTCCGCTCATCGACAATATCTTCATCCTGGGTTTAAAACATTACATAATCTGCTTTTACAGCAATTTTGGATATTATCTGCCAGACGGGCAATTCAAAGAACCATATCCAAGTGCTTGCAATGTTTTAGAATCAACCCTAAACCCTATAGACCGCCCATAATGAGTTCACTTCCCGCTCATCGAATCAATCAGCTTAAACCTTTTTCGAGTGTAGCTATCGACTTTTGTGGACCTTTCTTTGTGATTCCTCATCGTTACCGTGGTTGTAGAGCTTTCAAATCGTATGTCTGTGTGTTTGTCTGTACGGCCACACATTGCGTGCATTTGGAATTAACCATGGAACTGTCCACCGAAGGGTTCGTAGGTGCATTCCATCGATTCATTTCTAGACGCGGAAGCGTGACGCAATGCTGGTCAGATCAAGGCAGTAATTTTATAGGGTTTCGTAACCAATTACTGGATTACGCAAGAAGTGCTGCCACCAGACTTTCTATTCGTTGGCATCTGGGACCTCCTCTCAGTCCACATTTCAATGGCCTGGCAGAAGCTGGCGTCAAAAGTTTTAAAACTCACTTTGTTCGAGTTGTCGGCGACCAGAAGTTGTCTATCATGGAGATGTCCACCCTTACCTGTCGCATAGAAGCCGTACTTAATAGTCGCCCTTTATCTCCTGCCTCTTCAGACCCACACGATCTTCAACCTCTTACCCCTGGGCATTTTTTGACACTTGAACCCCTTAACTCTGAAATTCCGGAGTCAGATTTGTCCGAGGTTCCCCTAAATCGGCTCTCGAGATGGCAACTAATCCAAAAACTACATAATGATTTTTGGAAACGGTATTCTATAGAGTATTTGCATACGCTACAACAGCGACACAAGTGGGCTGATTTGTCCCCAAATATCAAATTAAATGATTTGGTTATCATAACAAGTGATCACATTCAAACGCCTTTGAAATGGCCGGTCGGTCGGGTCATCGAACTGCATCCCGGCGGGGACGGTCAGGTGCGTGTTGCGACGGTAAAAACGGTTACCGGTGTTTATAAGCGGCCAGTTGTAAAACTGTGCCTCTTGCCAAATTAAAAGTAATTTTAATTTTCTACCTTTTACCGGGTATTATACATACAATAGGTTTTTTATTTTTAATTTTTTTTTTGAATTTTTTGTTTGTTTTGCCTTTTTTCGGGATTTCGTTATCTCTAAATAAACTTACGATACTTATCTATTTTCATTCATTTATATTTATCGGTCGATTCTTTTTCTTATATCTATATCTGTCCGGTTGAGATTCTAAATTTGTGTGTTTTGGAGGGCAGTTATGTTAGCTCCCGCTAAATTTCGCGGTTTATATATATTTTTAAAAACACACAACTGTATGAAAGGCAAAGCGCATTCAGCGTATTTGGACATGCGCACCAACAACCGGTGAGATCATTGTCAATCGCCTAGAGAAAAAGGCGTGTTAATTTCGTTCTCCAACTATTTCAAATATCTACACCTGAAAGTGCTCGATTTTTGTGTACTGAAGCATAGAACTAGAAACTTCAACCCTTCAGCTACGTGGTGACATCATTAGATCCATTCGGGGGCCCCTGGGAACGAGGAGAACTTGACTGCAAAGGAGGTGAGTGCTTGTCTTTGATTACCGTTGTGTGGTTCCAACAATTTTACCTATGGACATTTTGATTATTTCGTAAAATCATATCAATATATTTATGTTTGCTCGCGATATCATTAATTAATAATATTTACAGTCCATTCATTGCCTTTAACGTTTTTCTATCCGTGGGCTAATACCCACCATAGTGAGGTTTTACTTAGGTATGTTAAGTAGGGACCACATTATTTCAGTGGTGTACTGGGTTCGTAGGGACCACGTATTTCAGTGGTGTACTGGGTGTGTTTAGTAGGGACCACGTATTTCAGTGGTATACTGGGTTGATCACTTGCTAAAGTGATACCGGTCTATTATCCAGCATCGGCTTTTATAGACGAAATTAGTGAAAGCGCAGCAATATTGGTTATTGCTATAGTAGTACAATGAATAGAGGAGTTTTACCCTACAAAAGGTCCGGTAGTTCTGAATTTTGGATATGTTATTAAGGTCGAAAGGGTAGTTAAAAATCTTAATTTTCGTCACCCCCACCCCTGTGCTTCCTCCGCCATCTTGAAAAAACCATCAAAAATTGGCACTTTTTGTAGTTTATTGCCTGTAACTTCGTTACAGTACACTAAATCGCAAAAAGAGTTATATGAAATTTTTTAGATGATATAATTATCTACAATTGGGTGGTAATATAGTTGTTCTGCGAGCAGTAGTAACGGAGCTAGGTAATTTCCAAAAATAACTAAAATCACGTGCTTGGGCAAATTTTCAGACTTTTTCTAATTTAGACGGCATAAGCTCCGAAATACTTTCTTCTAGGGTAAAAGTCCTAAGAACATATCTTGTAGAGAATTTTATCAGCTACAAAATCCATTCTTTAAATGTATTTTTAAATATTGTATTGGAGTGGGACTAACTTTTAACTTAAAGTAAGTAAGTTAGAAAATAATAATTTTTTTAAATGTAGTGCTTTAAACGGCACGTTTTTTATTTATTTTTATTTTTTTGTGTATATTTAGTGATGTGCAAAAAGGTAAGAGAGCGTAGGGGTCAAACACCTCCTTAAACTAACCACCTCTTCAAAACCCCCCCCCAGACCCCCCAAAATCTAACATATTTAGGTTTTCTCAAAAAATACGCTTCTAAGAGAAAAATGTGGCTGGCGGGTTCGTTGTAAGTCAAACCCCATCGAGTTATACACCGTTGAAAAGAGAATTTTACTGTCAATAAAGTGCATCCTAGCATTTTTTTAAATTAGGCTTAGTTTTTGGAAAAATTAGATAAAACTTGTAACAAAAATATTCTAATTTGTGATTTTTTAAAATTGGTTAAATTTACGGGCGCCTCTGAATTTATAACCATGAAACCAATCCGACTTTCTTGTACAGCATTTTAAAGGAAATTTTATTTGCTACAATAATGTATAACACATTTTGTTCTATAAACCTTGGTTTAAAAAAAATCGAATAAATCATGGAAAAAACATGGATATTTTTTGACTTTTTTAAATTACTTCAATTAACGGACGCCGCTGAAGAGTTTATAAATAGTTGACCACCATCGAGTTGTACCTTTTTTAAAAGGAAATGTCATTGTCTACAATAAAGTATATTACATATTTTTCTCTTAGAAGCGTATTTTTTGAGAAAATTTAGGAAAACCTAAATATGTTAGATTTTGGGGGGTCTGGGAGGGTTTTGGAAGAGGTGGTTAGTTTAAGGAGGTGTTTGACCCCTAATTTACCTTTTTGTACGTCACTAAATTTACACAAAAAAATAAAAATAAATAACAAACAAAAAAAAAGCACTAAATTTAAAAAAATGATTATTTTCTAACTTACTTACTCCATTACAATATTTAAAAATTTATTTAAAGAATGGATTTTGTAGCTGATAAAATTCTCTACAAGATATGTTCTTAGAACTTTTACCCTAGAACAAAGTATTTCGGAGCTTATGCCGTCTAAAGTAGAAAACATCTGAAAATTTGCCCAAGCACGTGATTTTAGTCATTTTTGAAAATTACCTAGCTCCGTTACTACTGCCCGCAGGACAACCATAGTTCCACCCGATTGTAGATAATTATATCCTCTAAAAAATTTTATATAACTCTTTTTGCGATTTAGTGAACTGGAACGAAATTAAAGGCAAAAAACTAAAAAAAGTGCCAATTTTTGATGGTTTTTTCAAGATGGCGGAGGGAGCACAGAGGTGGGGTAACGAAAACTCAGATTTTTAACTACCCTCCTCAGCTTAACAACATATCCAAAATTTAGAACTACCGGACCTTTTGTAGGGTAACCCCCCTATTTTGGGCTCTATTCATTGAACTATAGTAAAATGATCCGAATTTAAACTTATTTATGACAGTATAACTAAAAACTGTAATATATTTTATTCAACTCCAGACTCAAATACCTTTCGTTTGATACCACACAAGCCATGTTTTGACCTAAACTCTAATTTATTAAATTTACCCCCACCTTTTTTTTAACTAAATTTTGTTTAACTCCAGACTCAATTACCTTTCGTTTAATACCACACAAGCCATATTTTCATTTAAACTCTAATTTTTAAAATATACCCCCACCCTTTTTTTTTAAATAAACTAAAATGTATTTTGTTTAACTGCAGACTCAATTACCTTTCGTTCGATATCACACACGCCATATTTTCACATAAACTCCAATTTTTAAAATCTACCCCCACCCTTTTATTTGGCTTGCGTTAGGTGGATTTTGTTCATTTTTAAATGGGACCATCTCGACCCAGCCTAGGTACCAAATTTCATTCAAATCGGGCAATTTGACGTTAAAAAAACTCGTCAGATTAAATTTTATCTGACTAGATTTAAAAATTCCTTATCTATTCAACTTAACTTTAGTTAAATTTAGTTGAAAAATAATGAGCCTATTATTAATTATTGTACCCTATATTCACAGTTTGTAGGTCAAATTAGATAAAAGTTGTCCGTTTTTGTATGTAACTCCCATTATCATTTTGGACTCAGACTTCAGTTTTTATCAGTCCCAATTTTTACTTTCCTAGTTCGTGCAGCAAAAGCTAGGAAAGGTATTATTTTCGACGGATTTTTTTTTAAGATAACTTAGAAATATTTTGTGACATTTGTTTGTTTGTATGTATGTTTATCCGGTTCGGTTCGGTTCTTCGGACTTTTGAAAAACCTGTAGCTGCACAATAAAATCGGCTTACTATATCGAAATGACTTTTCTGCCTTTTACCTTGAAATTTTTTAACTTACGTACAGCCATTGGAAAAACGCAGTAGTTCTGGGTGTTTAGGTCGCTTAATTTTTTTTTCAAATCAGATTTTTACTCAATTTCTGAAAACTCCGTTACCAGAATAAAAATTGTGGGAAAATAACAAGTTTTAAATAAAAGTTTTTGTATTTTGTAATTTCTTATTTTTGACACGCTTTTATTAGCTTTACCTGTATGTTTGTAGGTAGGTATGTATGTTTGTAACTGACTCCTTTGGACTAGATTTTGACCTACTTTAAACGAACAGATTTAATTTAAACTTTGTACACTTATCAAGAACCGGTGACAATACAATAATTTTCCAGGCGCACCCTTGGGGGTACTTCGGGGATCCGCTCCCCCCCCCAAGCCTAAGAATTTTGCAAAAACGAACAAATTTAATTTAGACTTTGTATACACTTATCAAGAACCGGTAACAACGCCAAGATTAATAATTTCGCAGACATTTTTCATATATTTGAGGAATAAAACAATAAAATAGGGTAAAATACGGCTTAATGAGGTCTCGCTCCCCTCCCCACAAGAAATATTCCTTATTAAGTTTTTCTCATTATCCTGATCAGGATAATTTATTTTTATTGTTACTAGTATTATTGTGAACATAAATCATCGGTATACTGGCAACATACACTAAGTCAAAAATTTAGTTTTGAGAAAATCGCATTTTAAGAAGTTTTGAAATTAGGAACAACATTTGAGACATTTGATTTCATTGAGAAACTCCTGAATTTGACATTATTTATGGATTGAATATTGGAGAACGTATGTAAGTACCTATGTAAAAAAAGTTATTTTTTGAAATTTTAGTAATATTTTATAGATTTTGTGAAGTCTGTGATTTAATGTATTTTTTAAATTTGGTTGTAACGGCCAGGTTTCACCATGGCTCAAAAACTAAAAAAAATGACTTTGAGTGTATTTTGCCAGTATACCGACGTAATATAGTTAATTAAAAAACACGATTTCACAGCACATTAAACTAAAAAGTAAAAAATAAATATAGTTAAAAAAACTAAAAAACACGCTTCAAACTAAACAGTTAAAAATAATTCTTAATATTAGTTGAAAACAATAATGAACGAAAAATACTAGTATTATTGTGAAAAAGCGTCGGGCTCTCGATATACAAAGAAAATATGGCACAAAGCGCTCCACGATTTTAGCTCACACGGCTACTATACTGTAGTAGTGTGAGTTTATATTTCTTTGCGTTTCAGCTGATTTTGAAACTTTTTTGTTGTTACCGTCTGTCTGTCTGTCTGTCTGAACCTTTCATTTTGAAATTTGTATTGGAGAACTTGGCTTTACTTTTATCTCAATTCTTTTTACGGAATGCCATTTTCGCGTACTTGGCTTTTTTTTACATGAAATGTTTTTGTTATGATTTCACTTCTTTTTTAAAGGAATTGGATAATACTTAATTTTTAAAGTAGTAAAATATGCGGAATATTGTTCAAAATTTTTGCAATACCTTACTTAAATTTTTGAGGTTTTTTTAATTTTTTTCCATGGTTTTGTCGTAGTTCCCATCAGCCTTCCAAAGCTCAGCTCTCTAGCGTTTCTGAAAGTGCACAATGTTACTTTTACATTATAGGGAAGGGAAATAAATTAAAATTGTCGTGTTTTTAAATTTTGTTCTATAGTTTTATCATAGTTGTTATCAGTCTTCCAATGCTCAGCTCTCTAGCGTTTCTGGAAGTGGGTAATCTTACTTTTACATAACTTTACATTTATAGGGGAGGAGAGTAAATGAAATTATTGAACTTTTTAAATTTTTTCCCATGGTTTTATCATAATTTCTATCAGCATTCCAATGCTCAGCTTTCTAGCGTTTCTGGAAGTGGGCAATGTTAGTTTAATATAAATTGACATTTATAGGAGAGGGCAGTAAATTAAAATGTTTGAGTTTTTAAATTTTTTCATATAGTTTTATCATATTGTCTTTCAGTCTTAAAAAGTTCAGCTCTCTAGCGTTTCTGGAAGTGGGCAGTGTTACTTTTACATAATTTTACATTTATAGGGGAAGGAAGTCAATTAGAATTTTGGGGTGTTTTAATTTTTTTCTATAACTTTATTATAGTTACTATCGGTCTTCCAAAGCTCAGCTCTCTAGCATGTCTGGAAGTAGGCAATGTTACTTTTACTTAACTTTACATTTATAGGGGAGGGAAGTAAATTAGAATTTTGGGGTGTTTTAATTTTTTCCTATAGTTTTATCATAGTTCCTATCAGTCTGCCAAAGCTCAACTCTCTATCATTTCTGGAAGTGGGCGATGCTACTTTTACATAACTTTAAATGTATAGGGGAGTAAATTAAAATTTTGGGGTTTTATGATTTTTTCCAGGGGTTTGGTCATAATTTCTATCAGTCTACCAAATTTCAGCTTTGTAGCATGTCTGGAAGTACAGTAGAATATTGATGATCTATACATGAGTGAGTGAGTGAGTTAGTGAGTGGCAATTTCGACGTTTTTTGAAATTTCGTAACTACTTTACTACTTTATGGAGATTCGTAGCTCATTCCGAAGTAGAGTTTTAGGTAGGTCAAATATCGGCTGAAATGTTTTAAGAAAAGATGGTTACGGCGCGCGAACTTGGCGAGGCACTGCCATGTCCTCAGATCTACTTACCTTTAAATTCAATAAACTTTGATTAAAAACAAAAAAACACTTTGCGGGAACAGCTTTTGCTCAATTTCTACGCGGGGTCACAAATAAAACGAAAACATAATTATGTAAGTGTGGATGTCACAGAGAGACGAATTTAAATCGAAGTATACATACTCAACTCACCCCAGGGCTGGCCGATTGCGGACCGGCCGATTGCAAAAATAGAATACCTACAGGGGCGCCGACTACGGGGGTAGTAAGGGGCTAGGGCACCTCCAAGACGTAAACAGGGAGGTGCGAAGCACGCCCAAGCATAGTCACATAGAAACTGATTACTAATCGACTTTGCTCGGTACACAAAAAATGGCCGATATTCCAGTAAAATCTATGACTTAAAAAAAAATCTAGATAATCTGGACTAGGTACTTACTTATGTTCAGCGAATTTTTGATAAATTATGTAGCTTTATACCTAGCTGGATATGTTTTATTTACTGACGCGGGCAGAATTAAGGCCCTTAATTATTATGCAAATAATATAAAATAAAAATATAAGATTTTCATTATTCAGTCTAGCAATTTATTCCCATTTTCTTTTCTTTTATATCTATATTTTTTTCCAAATCGGCTAACCCATATGTTACTTTTTTTAGGTACCTAAATTATTCTTCTGAATTTTTCTTATATGTGCTACTCCTTGGAAATAAATAAATAAATATATTAGAGGCGCAATTAGGTGGGGGGGGGGTTCTATAAAATCAATTAAGCAGTTTCTGAACTCGTTTCCTTTACCAAAAAAACCTGGACATTTTTTTTATTATAACTTTAATCAGAGTTTTTACTAATTTATCATTTTTTGTCTGCCATCTCAAAATCCTGTAGAATGCCCCAAACCAAAAGAATCTGAGCCAAAATGCATCCACTGTGGAGGCAAGCATCCTGCTAACTACAGAGGATGCCTTGTTGCTAAGGAAATACAAAAATTGAAAAATAAACCTAAGAAACCGAATCTCATACCAAACGTGAGTACAAATAGACAAAACCAACAGACAAGAAACACAGTCACACAAAACTCTGTGACAAGGACATACAGCCAAGTAGCAGCAACAGCTACTATACCTGATATTAATATCAGTAGTCAAAATACTATGGAACAAACACTACAATTAATTTTGGAGAAATTGAACAAACTTGATGAGCGATTAACTAAACTAGAAAGTAGCAATAACGGAGCTACCAATATGCCTCAAAATGGTCAGTAATCTTAGAATCCTAGCTTGGAATGCCAATGGTCTCTTGCAACATCAGCAAGACTTGCAAGTTATTCTAGACATAGAAAAAATTGACGTCTGTCTTGTGTCAGAAACGCATTTCACTAACCAGTCTCACATTAAATTTAAAGGTAATAAAGTGTATCATACAACTCACCCTAGCAATACTGCACATGGGGGAAGTGCTGTAATAATTAAAGAAAATATATCACACTATGAGAAGATGGGATATAAAACCATAGAGATTCAAGCTACATTAGTAAGTGTAAAAACCAAAACATATACATTATTCATAAGTGCTGTCTATATACCACCAAGGCACTTACTAAAGAAAAATCAATATCTTAATTTTCTCAGAAAATTAGGAAACCGTTTTATAATTGGAGGTGACTTTAATGCAAAAAATACCTACTGGGGATCTAGACTGACGAATTCTAAAGGAAAATAACTTTTGCAAGCTATTAGTGAATATCAATGTGAGCCGATATCAACTGGTAAGCCCACATACTATCCAACAGATCCAGTAAAAATTCCAGATCTAATTGATTTTTTTATAGTAAAAAATATATCTTTAAGTTTTGTAGATATAGAAGAAAGTTTTGATTTACACTCAGATCATTCACCTATTATTCTAACTCTTAGTAAAAACATAATAAAGAAAGAAGCAAATATCTCACTAGTTAATAAACTGACTGACTGGATTAGTTTTAAACAAAGTCTGTCAGAAAAAATAAACCTATCAGTACCATTGCAAACGCCAGAACAAATCGATAAAGAAGTTGAATATTTTGTTACAAATATTCAACAAGCAGCTTGGGAAAACAGTCCAAAACCAAAGAGAATTTTTAAGGGAAAAAACTATCCAAAGGAAATTAGAGACCTTATATTGAAAAAAAGGAAACTAAGAAGAATGTGGCAGCAAAGCCGTGATCCCCGGGACAAAACAAATCTCAACAACATGACGCAGCGCATTAGGCGAGAAATTCTAGTAATAAAAAATGAATCTATTAACCATTTTCTTAATGAACTTACAGATGATAAAAATACCGACTATTCCCTTTGGAAAGCAACCAAAGATTTTAAAAGACCAATTATTAAAATTCCACCCATACGGAAATCTAACAACCAGTGGGTAAGGAGTAACGAAGAAAAAGCAGATATTTTTGCAAGTCATTTAGAAAAAACATTTCAGCCCCACGAAGCACCAGATGAACACTTTCATTTAAATGAACCCCATCAAATCGAGGACCATATTAAGCTTACATCACCAAAAGAAATATTAACAGAAATCAAAAATATTAATTCGAAAAAAGCCCCAGGGTATAATCTTATTAACGGGGTAGTCATAAAACAACTCCCCAGAAAAGCTATCGTAAAACTATGCAACCTAATTAATGCGTCTTTTAGGCTTAGGTATGTACCTAAACTGTGGAAAGTTGCAGAAGTTATCATGATTCCAAAACCGGGAAAACCACTCCATGACGTGTCATCTTACAGGCCAATATCTTTGCTGCCAATTATATCCAAGCTATATGAAAAATTATTGCTTAAAAGAATAAAACCCATCATAGAGAGACAAGAAATTATTCCATCTCATCAATGTGGTTTTCGAGACAAGCATTCCACGATAGATCAAGTACACAGAATTACTAATATAATAGAAAAAGCACTAGAAGAGGGAAAAGTTTGTTCTGCAGTTTTTTTAGATGTAGCACAAGCATTTGACAAAGTGTGGCATGAAGGCCTTAATTTTAAACTAAAACGGTTTCTGCCAAAACAATATTCGGATATTTTGGAATCATACATATCTGATAGACATTTTAGAGTAAAACAGGAAGACTCATACTCAACTTTAAGAGAAATTCAAGCAGGCGTGCCCCAGGGTAGCGTACTAGGCCCTTATCTATACTTATTATTCACTTGTGATATCCCAAAGCCAGAAAATTGTCACTTAGCAACATTTGCCGATGATACTGGTTTATTGACGGTAGAAAAATCTATTGAAAAATGCATAGAAAAACTTCAGGATGCAGTCACCCAAGTTCAGAGTTGGACCACAAAGTGGCGAATAAAATTAAATGAAACCAAATCAATTCATGTTGATTTTACAAACAAAAATATAAATCACATACAAATAACAATTAACAACATTCCAGTACCATATTCGAATCAGGCAAAATATCTAGGTATGACACTTGATGCCAAATTGCTCTGGAAAGCACATGTTAAGAAAAAAAAAGAAGAACTTGAGATAAGGTATAGAAAAATGAACTGGCTAATTGGAAGGAAGTCCAATTTAACAATTCATAATAAGTTACTACTTTATAGACAAATACTGAAACCAGTATGGACATATGGTATTCAACTATGGGGTTGTGCTAAAGAGAGTAACATTCTAGTTGTACAGAGATTTCAAAATAAAGTATTAAGAAACATTGTAAATGCACCTTGGTACGTTCGAAATAGTGACCTTCATCGAGATCTAAAAATCGAAACTGTAGCAGAGACTATAAAAAAGTACGCAAAAAGCCATGAAGATAGACTCCATCGGCATGTGAATGTGGAAGCAATTCAGCTTCTAGACAATACTATGCTAGTTCGAAGACTAAAAAGAGTGAAGCCGTTTGAGCTAGTAAACTAAGTGAATTACACATAAAACAAAATAATGCTATAAACACAACACAATTGTTAGTTACAGACTAAACAAAGCGGGGAGAACTGTTGAGTGAACCCTAAGTTTAAATCTGACTTTTCTAGTAAATTAAGTTAACACAAAATTGCTAATTAGTCTTACTGACTAGATTGTAATAAAAAAAAAACACAGTGTGTTTGTAGCAGAGACTATAAAAAAGTACGCAAAAAGCCATGAAGATAGACTCCATCGGCATGTGAATGTGGAAGCAATTCAGCTTCTAGACAATACTATGCTAGTTCGAAGACTAAAAAGAGTGAAGCCGTTTGAGCTAGTAAACTAAGTGAATTACACATAAAACAAAATAATGCTATAAACACAACACAATTGTTAGTTACAGACTAAACAAAGCGGGGAGAACTGTTGAGTGAACCCTAAGTTTAAATCTGACTTTTCTAGTAAATTAAGTTAACACAAAATTGCTAATTAGTCTTACTGACTAGATTGTAATAAAAAAAAAACACAGTGTGTTTGACAAAAAAAAAAAAAAAATCTCAAAATCCAAGATGGCGGACGAAATTAAAATGTACCTTTGAAAGATGCTCGTTTATTCTTGTGTTGCGAATATGCTCTATTAATTTTTTTAAAATAGTAAGAAAGCTGCGTTCTTGCCAGGCACGACAAGGTACGATTCAGCAAAATTGGTTCAGTGGTTCTATAAAAAAATATTTTTGTTCAACCATTGTTTTGCATATTTTACGATTGCTTGCCAATCATGTCTGCATTTATTTACTTATAAATTCATTACTACTGAACCGATGTTAGTGGAAATAAACAACATCCTGGTGAGAATTGATTGCTTTTTTAAGATCATGATCAAAGTTATCGCCATCTTAAATTTTAAGATGGCGGATAGAATTATTCTTGATTTTTTAAAATGGCGTGTTTATTCTTATTTTCCGAAAATGTTTTAGATTTTTTTTAATCTATGAAAAAGCACTACTTTTTCCCCACACAACGAGGTAAAAATTATTAAAATCAGTGTGGTGGTCCTCAAAATATCTATTTTTGTTTCAACCATTGTTTTAGAGATTATACGATTGTATTGCCAATCCTGTCTGCATTAATTTTCTTATAAATTCTACCAATTATAGTGAAACACAAAAAATCGTGGTAAGAATTGATTGCTCTTTAAAGATTATAATCTAAATTTGCCGCCATCTTAGAATTTAAGATGTCGGACAGAAATTGCCAATGCAATCGCATAACATGTAAAACAATTGTACAAAATCAGATTTTGTGAGAACCACAGATTTTATTAAATTGAACTTTATTAAGCGGGAGAAAAGTAGTACTTTCCAATAAATTAATAAAAAAAACTAAAACCTTTTCGAAAAATAAGAATAAAAGTGCCTCTTTGAAGGATGGTTCTGTCCAACATCTTAACTTTTAGGATGGCGGCAAATGTCGATTATAACCTTGAAAGAACAATCAATTCTCAACATCATTTTTCTTATTTCACTAACATCGGTTTGGTAATAATGATTTATAAGGAAATGAATGCAGACAGGGTTGGCAATGCAATCGTATAATCTGTAACATAATGACGAAAACAGAAATAGGTTCATTGAGAACCAATACACCGATTTTGCTAATTTGTACCTTGCGCGGAAAAGTAGTGCTTTTCTATAAATTAAAAAAAAATCTAAAATATTTCCAAAAAATAAGAATAAACCCACCATTTTTAGGAATCAAGTATGATTCTGTCCGCCATCTTAAATTTTAAGATGGCGATAAGTTTTGATCATGATCTTTAAAAAACAATCAATTCTCACCAGGATGTTTTTTATTTCATCAAAGTCAAAGGTTCAGTAGTAATAAATTTGTAAGGAAATAAATGCAGATATGATTGGCAAGGCAATCGTATAATTTTCAAAACAATGGTTGAAACAAAAATATTTTTTTTAGAACCATCAAACCGATTTTGCTGATTCATACCTTGTGCGTGGCAAGAACGCAGCTTTTCCACTAATTTAAAAAAATAATTCAAACGTGTTTGCAACATAAGAATAAACCAGCATCTTTAAAGGGTACATTTTAATATTGAGATTTTGAGATCGCTGACAAATAATTATAATTAGTCAAAACTTTGATTAATTCTCTGCCAAGCGCAGTTTGTCCCATTAAAATCGATGGTATAGTTATAATGTATATATGTATTGGTTGATTTATAAGAATTCTAATTTAATTCAGCAGATTTTTTTTTGTCAAAAAATCACTGAATAGAGTTAAATATATACTATTATAAATCAGTACGTTTTGACGTAGCTAGAATAAAATTTAGCGCTCTTTTTACTCATCTGACTTTAACTACGTGGTAAAAAGGAGGACGGAGATAGCAATTCACAAATAGTATCAAGTCCCTATCCGAGTCCGTTAGTTAATTCACTTTTGCACATGAAGAAATATTTATTTATATTTTATATTTATGTTCCCAATAAGCTAGCTAACATTATTTATTATGCTAACATTTCTAAATATTTTTACAAAGATGCAAGTCAAGTGAATCGCTGGACCACATAGCAACAGGCGCCCCAAAATAAAAAATAAACCAAATTTAATAAACAAAATAGGCATAATGCAAGGTTGTCGCTTTGACGGATGTTACAAGTGCGTGCAATTAAGATAAAAATATACATTGGATGTCACAGAGTGATGAATATCAATTGGATCGATTCTTGAATATACTCGCGCCAATATACACGGAAATTTTGGCGTCAAAATTGTTTAAAAATTTTGCTGTATTCTTCATCAGACTCATGGTATGCTATGACATCCATTTAATTTAGGTACACCCGGGCCCTCCCCATCAGGACTGTACCAAAAACATGGAAAAACGTTGTGACATCCGAATTTGGATGTCACGGCGTCGAAGGATGTCACAAGATATCTAAAATTTTTACTCCTGGATGTCACAACGATCAGCGGATATCTATTCATCTATATATATATATATATATTGATAAAGGGTACTTAGTCATCTCAAAACAAAGTATATAAACTACGGTGTCACCTCATATATAACTTTAGTACCTCACTTTTTTGAGGTGAACGTTTTTCAATAAAAATTTCAAAGACGATTCCTAACACACTCAGCAAGCTGTGTGCAAAATTTTGTTCTGAATATATAGCTACTTTTTGGCCGTGTAGTTCACGTATCTACCGGTGGCGCTAGCGTCGCTTTTACTGTAACTAAACGGTCCACTGAGTCACCTCGGTGGTATAAAACGTATTCTGCGTATTAAAACCGCGTCGCAGCGGCCTCAGAAATTTGACAACATTGCAGATTAGATTTTAGACGCTACGGGTTTCTTTGTTATATGTAATTTGTACCTGCTACCCTTGGAATATCTAATAGAATTCTCAGAAACAAGTGATATTTTAAGAGGGGCTTTGTAAAGGATTATTATTGTATTTAACGGTTTTATTTAACTTGACTTGATTGATATTGTAATATAATAAATTTTTGCGACATCTATTCAGACACTTTCCTATGGGCAAGACTTGAAATTAGTTAAGTAGTTTAACCTTATAATATGACGTTTTGGTGCAAAAGGTCCGAAGCTTGGCACAATTATAGAGCAATGCCTGCTCTCGCCGATTTTTAAAAAAAATGGCGCACGAATTCTCTTTTTTTTTAAATAACTTGGTTTTTGTACAAAGTTTGAAACAAAAATTATAGCCAACACAATTTTATACGAAAATGCTAAACTGTGTTTTTTGTTAGACTAAAAACAAGGTTCGAGGTATGATATTAACCATTTTTTCATTTTGTAATTTGTCCAATTTGTTTTTTTGGTGGCCTTTAAATTAAAAGTTACACATTTTTGAGAATAATTGAAATGACATGAAATAAAGATAGATTAATATTCTACATCTATCAGTTGCATGGGTAATATTCTTGGTAAGATACAAACCATAAAGTTTTAGGTCTACCCACATATATGTATTTCTATATTATATGCAAAATAAACTGAAATAATTAGGTTTTATCTAATTTTCTAAAAACTAAGTACCTAAGACTTCATGGGCTATTTTTAAAAATCAGAAAAAAAACCTGTATTATTTTTATAGGTTTCGTTTTATTAGGTTCGCTTGCCGTATACCATCTTTTCTTGAAACATTTCAGCCGATATTTGACTTATCTAAACCTCTACTTCGGAATGAGCTACGAATTTCAAACGTTGCACAGTCGTAGATCTTCATGGAGTTAACAACCCATCCAAGTTTCATGGAATTCCATGAAGTAGTAAAGTAACTACGAAATTTCAAAAAACGTCGAAATTGCCACTCATTCACTCACTCACTCACTCATGTATAGATTATCAATATTCTACTGTACTTCTAGACATGCTACAGAGCTGAAATTTGGCAGACTTATAGAAATTATGACCAAACCCCTGGAAAAAATCCAAAAACCCCAAAATTCTAATTTACTCCCCTCCCCCACACATGTAAAGTTTTTTAAAAGTAACATTGCCCACTTCCGGACACGCTAGAGAGCTGAGCTTTGGAAGGCCGATAGTAACTATGATAAGACTATAGAAAAAAATTAAAACACTTCAAAATTCTAATTTACTTCCCTCCCCTATAAATGTAAAAGTGTGTAAAAGCAACATTGCCCACTTCCAGAAACGCTCGAGAGCTGAGCTTTGGAAGGCTGATAGGAACTATGGTAAAACTATAAAAGAAAATTAAAAAACCCCAAAATTTAATTAACTTCCCTCCCCTATAAATGTAAAGTTATGTAAATTAGCATTGTCCACTTCTAGAAACGCTAGAGAGCTGAGCTTTAGAAGACTATAGGAAAAAAATTTAAAAACACCAAAATTTTAATTTACTTTCTTCCCCTATAAATGTAAAGTTATGTGAAATTAACTTTGCCTACTTCCAGGGACACTAGAGAGCTGAGATTTAGAAGGCTGATAGGAACTATGATAAAACCATAGGAAAATGTAAAAAACCTCAACATTTTTAATAGGTATTTCAAAAGTTTTGAACAATATACCGCATATTTTACTACTTTAAAACTTAAATATTATCCAAATCCTTTAAACAAGCAGTGAGATCATAACAAAAACATTTCACGTAAAAAAAGCTAAGTACGCGAAAGTGGTATTCCCTAAAAAGAATTGAGAAAAATGTAAAGCCAAGTTCTCCAATACATATTTTAAAATAAATGGTTCTAACTAGTTTCGAAATGTTTTTCTAAACTTGGCTATTACGGCTGTAAATGACTCTTAGGCACAGTGCTAAATTGAATGTAAAGAAGTTTGGCTGGAACAGCAAAGTTTAAAAAAACATTTCTAAACTAGTAAGAACCATTCATTTTGAAATTTGTATTGGAGAACTTGGCTTTACTTTTATATCAATTCTTTTTACGGAATACCACTTTCGCGTACTTGGCTTTTTTTTACATGAAATGTTTTTGTTATGATTCAGTTTTCTAAAAAATCATTTAAGAGGACAATATTAAAAACATTTTTTTTTTAATATTTTTTTTATTTTAATCGGTATATTGTATATAGTAGTGTTAAAGCTAAAGTTGATACTACAGGGTCTTACGAAAATTAAGGATATTTTTATAATAAACCGAAATTATTAGGTTTCATATGATTTTCTCAAAAAATAAGCTTTCTACATCAAATGTGTTTAAAACTTTATTGTAGGAATTAAATTATAATTTTAAAAATCTATAATCAAAACGGCTTTAATTGACAGTTACTCTCCACCGGCGTCCTTACATTGGGAATATTTGTAATCCTAAAAAATTGTCGCCTTTTTCGGACGCCTCTGGTGTGTAATTGGAAATTTAAACATTGTCAGATATACATTAGTAAAAAATATACAGGGTGTCCCATTAAGCATGGCAGCCGGAATTATCTCAGATACTAGTACAGCTACGACTTCAGGAAAAATTTTTATATAACAAAATCGGGCGTTGTGAATTTACCTAAAATATATTTGTTCCTGGAGCTCCCAGCTAGGGGGCAGTAATAACACCTCCAACTATAAAAATTGAATTTTATGACTCTATGATAAACATACACAAATGTTAGCAAATTCGTAATCCTTTAAAAATTCTGCATAATTTGGACCTCTGACTTGTACCTCTTTCTCACTTCCTCACTTAAATAGAATGAAAATGTCACTTTTTATTTAAAAAATAATTACTTCTACGTGGTAACTAAACGGACTCATATTATTTATTTAACTTATTAAGAAAACCCTAAAAAATGCAATTATTCTTTTTTTTAGTTTAAATTAAAATTTTTTCGAGGAAATTTTTTAAAAGTACCAAACCAAAAAACTTAAATTTCTTAAAAAATTCAGATACGTTATTGAAATCCGCAAGTCAAAATTTTACTTAGTTTTGCAGATATTTAAAAAACAGTTTTGTTTGTGTATTATTTGGTGAGACGAGACCTTATTATGTTATTTGCATGTGTCACACCTATTATAATTTTTGGATAATTTAATGTTTATTGACTTTTTATAATTTGTTTATGTAATCAATCAAAAAACCCGAAAATTCTAATTCACTCCTCTCCCCCATACATGTAAAGTTATGTAAAAGTAACACTGCCCACTTCCGGAGGCGCTAGAGAGCTGAGCTATGGCAGACTGATAGGAAATATGACAAAACTACAGGAAAAAACTTAAAAACTTCAAAATTTTAATTTACTTCCCTACCCTATAAATGTAAAGTTATGTAAAATTAACATTGCCCACTTCCAGATACGCTAAAGAGCTGAGCTTCGGAAGGCCGATAGGAACTATGATAAAACTATAAAATAAAATTAAAAAACCCCAAATTATAATTAACTTCCCTCCCCTTTAAATGCAAAGTTATGTAAAAGTAACATTCTCCTCTTCCAGAAACGCTAGACAGCTGAGCTTTGGAAGACTGATAGGAACTATGATAAAACTAAGTATAGTAAAAAATTTAAAAACACCAAAATTTTAATTTACTTTCCTCCTCTATAAATGTTAAGTTATGTAAAATTAGCATTGCCTATTTCGAGGAACACTAGAGAGCTAAGCTTTAGAAGGCTGATAGGAACTATTATAAAACCATAGGAAAATATAAAAAAAAACTCAAAATTCTTAATAAGGCATTGCAATACTTTTGAATAATATTCCTAATATTTGACTACTTTAAAACTTAAATATTATCCAAATCCTTTAAAATAGGAGTGAAATCATAACAAAGACATTTCATGTAAAAAAAAGCCAAGTACGCGAGAGTGGTATTTCGTTAAGAGAATTGAGATAAAAGTAAAGCCAAGTTCTCCAATACAAATTTTAAAATGAAAGATTCTCACTAGTTTGGAAATTTTTTTGTAAACTTGGCTATTACGGCTGCAAACGACTCTTAGTCACAGTGCTAAATTGAACATAAAGATATTATAATTTTGATATGACTTACTTGGAAATTAAATAATAAAGAATGTCAAAGTTGCAAATTGACAGTTGGTCTCTCCTCAGTAAACACCATATTTCCTATTTCTTTTTCAGATACCGACATGATCATTTCATTTCATGATTATGCTCGGGCTGAATGAGGCCTAATGAGGCCGAAACGCTTCCCCGAGCTACCTTTACCTCTAAGGGCTTGCCCGTAAAACATTTTTGTTAAGACTTTTTACCTCGTGAAATTCCTTCAAATTTAAAAAAATCCAGGGCTTAGGCTGTCTTCTGGGAGCCGAAACGCGTCCTCAAGCTACTTTACCTCTGAGGATTCGCCCGTGAAACTTTTTTGATAAAGAATGTCATTTACAAATTGTGACATCATGTCAACATTTGAGCCTTGTGATTGCTGGTGGTTATTATTAGAATAATAATATTCGCGTTTGGCTGTGGCGTGGGCATCATTCCTGTATATGGTTATCCTGTTTTAAATGGCTTAACTAATTATCACAATTTCTTTTTTATTAAATTTATTGTTACGGGTAAATAATTTTTTTTAAAAAATCTGTCATATCAATCATGTCATAAACATTGCAAACCCAAAAATATATAAATTAAGATAATGTATTAATTTTTTTTGCATTCCATAGAGTGTATTTTGGACAATTTCCTTTTAATGTTTATCGGATCTATGTGTAGAATTTTTGACACTAAGTAAACCATTTTTCAACAAAAATTGTATTTAGGACTTTCAAGCTATGCAACTTTTCTGAGATCACAAACCCTCAAAATGTGTTTCCCAAAAAAAAATAACAGCAAGTTTTTCTATAATGAAAGTGTAAATGTTCGGTTTTTTATATAAAGACAGTACGTTGTCACCATTAATCTTTTCTTACAAACTTTTGCAAGCTTTTAAACTTGTAATATTTCCTAAAGTGTCCCTAAATAAAAGTAAAGTTGTTACCTTATATTTAATATTTAAATTTAGTTAGATAAAGCTATTGTTGCTTATAGACTTACGCCATACGTTATCACCTTAATAAAACCGACAACAGTGCCTGAGGTGGCAGGAAATAGCACATATCCAAAGGTTGTATATCGGTCTGAGGTCCGACCGTATTCCACGTATTTATCAAATATTTGAAAAAAAATTATTTATTTCTCTTTTGAAATTCTGGTAAAGGAACTTCCCCTCATGTCATATATGTACCTATATATGGGCTAACACCACTAGAAATAGGTGAGGTCAGGTCGTCATATCCTAAACGCCGAGGTGACAACGTCGAGTGCATCAATATATATATATATATATATATATATATATATATATATATATATATATATATATATATATATATATATATATATATATATATAAAAAACTAAAAACGTAAAGTGCACTGCATGGGAATACAACTTAACGACCGATTTACCATATTCACACTACAGTTTGCTGACGACCAAGTTAGTGTGGCTAATGATAAAGAAGACATGGAGTATATGACAGTTAACAGAAGAATACCAAAAGTGGGGACTAACAGTGAACGTGGACAAGACACAGTACTTATGTATTGGAAACGAATCCAGTGAGTTAGTACTAGAAAATGGACAAACAATATCTCCATGCAATACTTGGGTGTAACATTTGATAAGACAGGAACAGACTGTAAAGAATTGGAAAAAAGGATAGTAAAAGCAAAAAAAGTTCAAATCAAATCAAATCAAAATATGCTTTATTGTCATGATAATAATTGATTACATTGACAAAGCTGTAACTTAATTCTACATAAACAACAACTATGAACAATGATTTAAGTAGTTAATAAGCTACTAAATATTGAATATATATCAATTTCCTGGCCATCCTAATTTTACTAATTGATGAATTTAGAATATCCAAATGTTTTGGTCCATATAAAATATCAAATTTATCAAATTTTGTATTTACCCTTGGATCGATACAGGAGTCAATTTTATAAAAAGCCAACGCATGGTTACAAGAATGAATAGATCAATAATAGTTTTAGGCTGTGCGTATTTTTACCAAGTTAAATTTAAATATTAATTGTTAGGGTAAGAAATAGGTTTCGTAAAAAATATAATAACATAAAAATAATTTAAATAAAAGATGCCAGGCATTAATTGTTGGAATACGTGTACGTTCAATTGGTTAAAATCAAGCACTTGTCTAAAATAAAGTAACACACTAAAATGACATTCAACAATTAAGTGCGTTTTAGTAAGACGCCCGTTAAACTTATTAAAATTAAGTTAACATTATTAAAATAAAGTTAAAATTATCAAAATAAAGTTAAAATAACATTAAAAATACATATATATATATACATATATATATACATCCATACATATAAACACACATATATATATATATATATATATATATATACATATACATATATACACATACATATACATACATACACAGTGGCGTATATAGAGAAAAGTTTCGGGGTGGGCCCGAGACAGCTTTGGGGGGGGGGCCGAGACCACATGAGGCTGTATTTTATACTACTTTATGTTTGTATTCATGAAATATGTGGAAGATATCCAAAAAAATCTAAGCTTCGGGGGGGGGGGGGGGGGGGGGGGGCGGGCCCCCCAGGCCCTCCGTATATACGCCACAGTACATACACATACATACACATACATACACATACATACACACACATTCACACATATATACCTTCATACAAAGTTAAATAAAATAAACCTTTAACAAACGAGATAAAAAACAAACAAACAAACATTAATTTATCAGAGAACTGGCAAAACTTACTAAGCAAATATTTAGTTACAAATCGTCAATAAAATATTCTTCCAATGTATAATAAGCCTTTTTGACCAAGAATTCTTTTACCGTCCTCCTGAACACTCCACAGTTAGTAATAATTCTTAATAGATGGTAGCTTATTATAGATTTTTATGCCTCTGTAAATAATTGAATTCTGAGTCAAAGATGACATTGGTATGGGCAGAAGTACATTGTTTCGATTTCTCGTTAGGTGTGAGTGGTTATGAGTAATGTTTTTATGTTTTTTATGTACGAGGCATACCGATTCTAGAATAAATAGGCTTAATAATGTTAAAATGTTTTCCTTTTTAAACAAAGGCTTACAGTGATCTCTGAGCCTTGCTCCACAGATGTAGCGAATGCAGCGTTTCTGCAGAGTAAAAACGGATTTAAACAGTTGCTGTGTGCAGTTTCCCCAGGAAGCTATGCCATACTGCAAGTGTGATTCAACTAGGGCATAATACGCGGATCTCGCTAAATCGTGGCCAAGCTCAGAATGGGTTTGTCGTACTGCATAACCACCCGTTGCTATTTTTTTATTAAGATTTAAAATATGTGTGGAAAAATTTAATTTGTCATCAATAACAAGACCAAGGAATTTGGTTTCCTGATTTTGACAAATTAATTGATTAGACAGGTTAAGGTCATCAAAATTAAATCGAAAACTAAGCACTTTAGTTTTTTCTAAATTAGGAGACAAAAGTTATTGGATGTCTTAACCAGTATTTTATGGAGCAGAGAGATACAAAAGAATGTAAAATTTAACATATATGAAATAATGGTCAAAAGCACGCTGTTTTATGGAATAGAGACTTGTCGCGTAACAGAAAAATACAAAACAAAAATGGAAAGTGTCGAAATCGATGCAATAAGAAGATCAATGAGAATATCTAGAATAGATCACATAAGAAATGAGATCATAAAAGAAAGAATGGGAATCGAGGGAAGCATAACGGATGACATCAGTAAAAGGCAACTGATGTGGTACGGCCATGTACAACGGATGAACGACAAAAGATTACCAAAGCAGGTCCAAGAATGGCAACCAATAGGGCGCAGAAAAAGAGGGCGTCCTAAACTAGAATGGCAACAGTCAATCCAAAGATCAATGAGTCAAAAGAATCTGACAGAGGATGATTGTCAGGATCGAAGGAGGTGGAGAATAGGCGTCGGACAACGTAGAAAAACGTTCTAAACCGACATAGTAGTAGTAAAAAAAAGATACACTCCGAAATCATTCCATTATAGGGGAGATCTGGACCAACTATCTGCTGTCATCATTCTACGTTGGGTAGAATGAGACAGACAGCAACCCAGTCCGAGATCTACCCCATGAGGCAAAACAATGAAAAAAAAAACCGCTAAAAAAAAATAACTCTATCTCTCTTTTGTCTCTGCAAAGTTGGTTCATTGGGCTGTACAAATAACACAGAAATTTAGTTCATCTTGTATATTTTGATTGTAAAACCTGCGAAAAATACCAGAAACCTGAAATATGTTTAATTAATTGAAATGGGTTGAAACAAGTCAGGGCCAAAATAGCAAGGCACTTTAAATAGGGCCAAAATAGCAAGGCACTTTAAATTTCACAGGAGAAATTATCTTAAATAAATGAAATGAAGGAAAACAAGTCAATGTAGTAAATACGCTGCAAAATTGTGGTTATGACGTCAAACCTTTACCTTGCGTTTACAAGAAATGTTAAATTATACTGTAAAAATTATATTGGAAAAAATATATTTCTAAAAGATCCTTGCTCCTACCTTGGTCCTTGATTATTTTGTGGTTAAATAAGATGGTGTTTTGTTTTGTAAACCTGGAAGTTCCCAAACATCTTCCCTGCAACTCCGGGTCCTGTGTCCTGCTTACGCCCACCCTGAAGATCTCTTACCACATGGTGCTAGGGCAGCAAAAATGTTGCTGGATCCTTGCCCGAGCGTAAAACCCTGTGGAAAATGAAATATTTCAGTTTCCTGGAATTCGTCGGTTTTGCACGAGGTTCCGCTACTCCGAGTAACCTAAATCAAGAACCCCATGACAACTCAATAAAATAAAGCAAATTTCAACAGATGAACTAAAACAACCCTACGTACCTTTCCCAGGGTTACAACTGGCTCGAACCTTGTTCCACCAGCAACCAGCACAACCGTCCCGTTGATGGAGTGGACAGTGCTGAAGACAAAGGAGAAAAACAATATATAGTTTTTATCCAACACGTGGTTTAAAAAATAATATAAAAAAAAAACTCCAAAAATTCCACACGTCTTTTGTAGAAAAATTATATTTCATACGAACAATAGTCACAATTTGAGAGGCAAATATTATCTTGAAGAATTACCAAAAATTAAAAAAAAAAACGAACTTACCTAAGCTTTTCTGTAGGAATGGCTGCGCCTTGAGTTCCTCCCTCAGAGGATATGAGCCGTCACTTAAAATACGCCAACGACGGACTCACGCTTCACAGTCTTTGGGAAGAACTTGCTTCCACTGCAGTGCCAGTCACCAAAAAAAACCCAATCGCGATCCCAAAAAACTGCCAACGACCCAGCCAATTCTTTAGAAAAGAGAAATGGAAACCCTTCTCCAACTTGGGTGGGGCACAGTACCAACCAAATTTTCCCGGTCAAATTCAAATAACGATGTAAACCAATTTATAAAAAACACTCTCAACCAAAAAATCCACTAGCATCAGGTTTGCAAGCCTGCCAAAACTCCGCCGTTTTCAAACTAGCCAATGACGAAGTACAATAGTACTTCGGTACAGATTTGTAGGGGGCAGCATCAATCAAAATTTATAAACGAGGATTTCGAGATGCACATACACAGACCAAAACAAATGTCAAAACGGACCACTGCCAACATAGCAAGTAGGAGAAAAATAACCAGTTAGACTATAAGAAGTTTTGTATTGAAACCATCAACTGTAAAATCAATTACTGGAGATCAGAGCATGCATCAAACCCAGGAATATTCAAACACTCAACCAATTCCCATATGATTAAAGCCATACTAAGTGTAGAATTTAGTTGTATTTTAGTTATAGTTTTAGTCAAAAGTTTCCTTTGCTCTTTATATATGTTTTCTCTAAGATTCATATATTTTGACGCCATTTTTGTAAAACATTTTTACATTAATAAAGTTGTTTCTGAACTTGAACCTAAAAATACACATTGAACTACTGCTTAAACTCGGCACAGTTTGCTCACCACTAGCTAGCCCTACATAACCCTTCAATCCGACTAACTGAGTTAGATCTTAACTTTATTTAACTATGATTATATATTAACTTATATAATATCAAAATATGATTTTGTTTATTCTTTTAGTCCTGGTTTTTATCCCTCGTTTATCCCCAATTTACAAAATTGCATGACTTGATGTATTTAGTTTAACTTCTCCTTTGATTAAAGTAGTGAAGATATCAAAGTAGGCGCTCAGTGGTTTCTGGTCAAACCTTGGACCTAAATATGTTTTCGTGCTACAAAACTAGCTCATCCATAAAGAAGAAGAGGTCCGGAAAAGAAATCACTGTCCTAATATCCTCGAAAATACAAATAAACGAACGTCCAAAAAGGACGTGTGTTCCCGCTGTTACTGAAAACATTTGTGATGTGGTAACGCCGCCATGCCCACAGCAGAACAGCTGTTTATCCAATTCATGAACGTCAAAGAAAACTACGAAATTTTAAAGATAAACAAAACAATCAAAAGTTTTTATGTGATTTGTCCCGAAACCTGTGATCTCAAATTCCAATTACGATGCCTAAATAATGCGATGTGCGCAGTGCCTGAATACGATGGAATGCCTCCTCTATAAGGTAACTTTCTGGACAATATATAACCTCAAAACCCAGCTCTAGAAATTACCCCTAATGTGTGTATAGAAAAACGAGTTGGATAGTTTTGGTTATTTACAGAAATAAAAAAAATATGTAACGTGTGCCTTAAACGTAAAAATGGCACGTTACAATTAATAAAGGTTTTGCACTTTACCTAGTACACAGTAAGAGTTTTTTATTCATTTTTCAGAAAAAAAAAACATCTGAGGATAGTTCTTCGGCAATAAGCTTGTTCCAGGATAAAAGTGTCATGAAAATTATGAATAATTCAAGAAAAAGGTAAGTACAAATTATATTAGTATATTATACCTAAAAGGCACAATGGTTTCAGGACCTATTTTTAGTGGCCATTATACCATATATTAACGTGTACAATATTGGGATTTTTCTTAATGGCATGGACAGAAGAAGAATTCAAAAAATTTATTTTGTTCCTTTTAGGTTTAAAAGTATACGTTGAAAAATTCTATTAATTACTTAAAAAAATTCGTCGATTTTCATGTAAATTTTTTGTGCTGTTAGCCTGTACTGAGTAAAAGATAATACACAGTTTATTTAGCCCTAGAACATGTATTTTTAAAAAGATTGTGAAAATTATCACAGAAATTATTTTAAATAAAATTTAAAAATATTTATTTAAAATAGTGCCAAAAATAATTTTTTTCAAATTTTAAAAGGCAATTTAAAAAAATGGCCAAAAAAGGCCAGTTGGTCACACACAAATTTTAACTCACTTATATATCGGTCATTGTTTGCAATAAAAAAATCCTGTTCCAATGTGCCATTTTAGGAGATTTTTATTTTTTTTTAAATAAATGTCCCAAATACAAAAGTAGAGCTTGTTAAACAATGGCTTCTTGTTAAGTCAAAATATTAAAAATTATAGTATAAAAATATGAATATTATCAAAAGATATGATGTAAGTGAAGATTTAGGAAATTTGCTCATGAAAAAACTTTCTTTGTTTTCGCTCCAGTGGCGTGCGATGAAATTGAAGAGGGGAGAGGCGGTTTTTTTATAAGTAAGGACTGGTTATATACACCTTACTAGAAAGCAAGCGCGGATTTGAGAAAATCGGTAATTTACCCCCCCTAAAAAAAAATTATATTATATATTTTCACCCAGATCCGCGCTTGCTTGAAAGTAGCAACCTAATGCCCAATGGAAAAACGTATTACCCAGTTTTGGTATTTCTTGATTTTTTTTGTGTGCTTAGTACAGTAAAATGGAGAGAATAAGCATCAAATCTGTTCATTGTTCATTTAACTTTTTTTCAAAGAAAACAAAGCATACAAAGAAATTGGGGCCTCAAGATAACCATTTATCTTCGCAACTAAAATATATCTGCTTCTCAATAACATACAAGGCGGACGCTACATACATCGAGTTTGATTTTTAAACTATACATAAAAATACAATTTAATTTGTATATGATATTTGTGATGTGTTAGGTGAAGCAAAGCTTCCCTTGTTTATATTGACCGCACGCCCCTGGTTGCTTACTTTTAATTTTCAGTGTAATTTAACGTAAGACCGATGATCCTCGAGGGATGATCAGCAGAGGCCATTGATTTAAATCCTGTCTTCACATGTTCGCGTATCATCGATCGACCGATATAGTGAAAAAAATTAATCGGACCGATCATTCGTCGCAAATCATCGGTTCCATGTCAAAGACCCATTTCACATGGGACTAGTGATTAACAAAGAACGGTCTGGTCCACTTTTTTCATTATATCAATTGAACGATTCTGCCCCCGTTAGTTAAAAGGCGGCAAAAATATGTTGTTTCTCTATGTTTTTGCGGCCTATTAACTAACGGGAGCAGAATCATACGCGAACATGTAAAGCCACAATTTAAATAAAAAATTATAGATAATAGAGAATTATTGAAATAAAGCCAGGCTATAATAGCGCCAGGCACTATTTTGACACCTTCACATTGTAATATCAGCTGTATCTTTCAACATACGGCTTTTGTTTACTATATGAACCGGAATAAATAGTTCCTTCCTTTATTAATTGAAAATAAACGACAAGTTTTAAATTCGACTTTGTTATCTCAATTTTAAAGGAAAAACTGTCAGTTTTCAATGTGAAACTGTCAGAATAGTGCCTGGCACTATTATAGCCTGGCTGTGTTACAATAATTCTCTAATATAGATAAATAATAACTAAATAGTATTTTGTCTAAGATTTTTTTTACTATACTACTAGGTACTAAAAGCGCTTAATTCCTGTTTCACCACCTTTGTATCCCCTAAACTACCCCATACTAATTATAAAATATTTTAAGATCTTTGAGTGCCATTTTATCAAAGCTTCACTCAAAGCATTTTAAGTTTTGAATATTGGCCACTTAATCGAACTCCAGAAACCTCTGTGCAAGGGTCTAAAAAACAACCGAACCATAAACTGATTGGGTTTGGTGTATTGAACTACTATCTAACAGAGAGACCTAAATATACATAAGGATTTAAAGGAAAATAATTATTAAATTAACTTTGATTTTAATCCAGGAATAAATAAACTTTAAATTTAAAAAGATAAAAAAAGTTTATACATACTTATGTTACTTTTATTTCTTAACCGATTAAACCACATAATTTTTTTGTCACCTGAGTGCAGAAAGATCCCACCTCCAAAAAGTCAATTTTTCAATAGAGGGTTTTTTGCTACAAACTTTTTCCAGATGGGTTTATTTTTAAATGATGGCTTATAATTTTGTTTTTGACAGTTAAAAGATCATTTTGATTGTAAAAGATCCTCCTCTTTTTAAACTATTTTATCTGCTAACAAAACAAAAATATTCATAATGTCAGAGGATAGTTTGGCTCTCAACCTACTATTTATTTGTCCACAGGCTTGAAATGGTTTTATAGAAGTCTGTGTATTTGTCATTATGCACTTTGAATATGAGGATTTAAGGATCATTTGGATTCAATTAAGTATTAAAGGAATTTTTAGAATATATCAAATAATGCATTTGTCAGGTAAAAATTACAAACATCTTGTTTTATATATATATATTTATCGGTTTCACAACGTTCTACGTCTTCCGATACCCAATCTCCACTCGTTTCTGTTTGCCCATAATTCATCATCTAGGCCTCTTATTCTTATTTCACTGTCTATTCCTTCTCTCCAGCTTCTCCTTGGCCGTCCTCGTTTTCTTCGGCCAGTTGGTTTCCATTGTAGTATTTGTTTAGGTAGTCTTTCGTCATTCATTCTTTGTACATGTCCGTACCACACCAGTTGTTTTGTTCTTATATCATCCACTAAAGTACGTTCACTTACTGTCATAATTTCTCTTATTCTTTGATTTGTAACTCTTTCTCTTTTTGATTTCCCTGCTGCTCTTCTCCAATAGTCCATCTCCGTAGCGGAAAGCATTTTTTCTGTTCTATCCTTGATTGGCCATACTTCTGAGCCGTATGTAATAATACTTTTTATAATGGTGTTATATATAAGCTTTTTGTTATGTTTTGATATACTTTGGTCCCAAATTATTCCATTTAATAAAGTTATTGCTTTTCTTCCTTGTACGTTTCGATCTTTTATAGCTTTGTCTAGTGTTCCGTCAGCTCTAATTTTTAGACCTAAGTATTTATACTCATCACAGGAGTGAATTCGCTGCCCGGTATTTAAGATTAGATCCTGTTTCATTCCACCGATACACATATACTCTGTCTTATTGAGATTAACCTCTAGTCCCCACTTATTGTACTCTTCTATTAGTTTTCGTGTCATATATTCGAGGTCGTCATAATCCTGAGCCACTACTATCTGATCATCGGCGAAACATAAAGTATACAAGGTGGTTTCGTCCAACGGAATTCCCATGTTTTGGCATTTTCTCTTCCATACTTTAAGGACTTGTTCCAAGTATATCTTGAAGAGCGTAGGCGAGATACAGCAACCTTGTTTAAGACCTTTATTTACTTGAAAGCCTTTGGTTAGTTTTGCTTTTATTTTAACTTTTGCCTTACTATTGCGGTATAACTCTTGGATGGCCTTAATTAGTTGTACGCTTATGTTTGTGTTTTCCAACGCTTTCCAAAGTAGGTTTAGTGGTATACTATCATATGCCTTCTGCAAATCCACGTAAAGCAGATGCAGCTCTTGACCGTATGCCATTTTCTTTTCAATAACTTGGGTTATACAAAAGAGATGATCTGAAGTCGATCTACCCGCCCTGAAACCAGCTTGTTCTTCTGCCTCCATGTCTTTATATTCGCTCTCTACTTTATTTCTTATTATTTTACCGTATATTCTGCTTAGCGTACTAGTCACAGATATACCTCTATAATTGTCACATATATCTTTCCTTCCTTTTTTGTGTATTGTGGATATATATGACGTTTTCCACTCAGTTGGGACTACAGTTCCATTTAAATATTTTTGGAAAAGATTCCGTAATCTCCAAAACAGTTCTTCAGTGCCATATTTAATAAGTTCGGCTGGGATATTTCCGGGTCCGGCAGATTTACCGCTTTTTAAGGTTGTGCACACGTTTTTGACCTCAGAGATTGTGAGGGGTACTGGAGATCCCATCGTTCTAATTATATTGTCTCTTGCGTCTTCCTTGAATTCTGCTCTATCTTCAGTTAAAAGTTTTTTAAAATGCTCATCCCATTCTTTGTCTGGTATTGGTGAAATGATATCTCTGCATGTTTCTTTTTTAATCGATCTTATAGTTTTCCAGCTTTCGGTACTTCTCCTACCTCCTAAGTAAGAATCTATTTTCTGACACTTTTGCGTCCACGAATGATTTTTCTTATCACTGATCATTCTTCTCACCTTTGATTGCGCGATTTTGTATTCTTGTCTGCTTCTATCTGTCTTTTGGGATAAGTAGGTGTGATATAATTTCCTTTTTTCCTCTATTTCTCTCTCAATCTCAGCATCCCACCAGTATGGTTTTCTTCTTTTAGAAGTTTCTTCCACTAATCCTAGTGCTTCTTTTGCAGCTTGGTGGATGCTTAATGTAATACATTCGTATTCCTCATCTGGGGTTTCACCTGAACTTGTATTAAGTTTTTCGTTCAGTCTCTTTTTGTATAAGTTTTTTACGCTGTCATGTTCTAGGCTTAGTAGATTATATTTACAGTGATCAATTTCTTCAATCACTGTATCATCAAGATGTTGTTGATGCAGGCTTCGGCCTTGATAAGGAAAGAGAATTTTGGACTCCAGAAAATAGTGATCACTTCCGCATGTTGATCCACGCTTTGTTCTGACATCTTGAATTTTTAGTTTTGTCTTTTGTTTAGTGATAAGATAATCAATGACGGATTTCAGGTTTTGTGAGGGTTTGGTCCAGGTATATTTGTGTATTTCCTTATGTTGAAAAAAACCGTTTTGGATTTTTAGGTTTAATTGCTCACATACTGTAATTAGCCGGTTTCCATTGTCATTAACAAGATTTTCTCCATATTGGCCAACTGTCAGATCATTAACTCTGTTACCGGTTCTACTATTTAAATCTCCCAATATGACAATTTCTCTAGATGCACTTACTGCTGATATTTCATTGTGTATTTCTTCAAAAAAATTGTCTTTCACGGCTACATTTGCATCGTCGTTATACGCATAGATTCCAAAAATCGTAAGTCTCATTCCTTTTATTGTTATATTCATTTTAATTAGCTTTTCATTGACTGCTTCCCAGT
Source organism: Aspidapion aeneum (assembly GCA_963576565.1). Classification (NCBI taxonomy): domain Eukaryota; kingdom Metazoa; phylum Arthropoda; class Insecta; order Coleoptera; family Brentidae; genus Aspidapion; species Aspidapion aeneum. Next base: position 69,158,426 of record OY755040.1, on the reverse strand, counting down.
TGGTGATAAATTTTCTAAATCTTTTGTTGACCAAAATAGATACTCCTTGTTGGGCATGTTTTTCTTTTGCCACTCCGCTATAGAAATGGTCATATTGTCCTAGGTTTTCAGATCCTTTTCCTTTCTTTTTCGTTTCTGTTAGTACAGCAAGGTCTACCTTCATTCTGCTGCACTCATGTACTATTTCATTCATTTTTCGATTCATTCCTTGTACGTTCCATGTACCAAAAATCATATTCCTGTTTCTTTGCTTGGTTCGTCTTAGGTTTTTCATTTCTTTTTGAGGCGTTTGATTGGGTTTTTTAACAGTGTACGTTTTTTCCGGGTATCAGAGAGTTAGTCTGATGCCCCAACCCCCAACCTGGAGGACCAGGTGATTTTTGATCGAGGTTTTCTTCCCCTAGCCTTTGACGATTCCAACGCCGGTACTACAAGGCAGTAGTCTTTTATACTATCCCTAAAAGAAAGGGTTGCCACCTACGCTATGATCACCGTACCGAGGTCCATTCTCTCCGCCTTTCATATCGATGTGGTCTTCTCCCGTAACCCTGGGAAAGGGACCCCATACAGGTGCTAACTCTCCGGGTCGAAGAGTACCTGGAATCTACGGAGGGCAGGGGTCGATTCATTCATAGACATCTGACGAGGTCTACCCGTACCCCCGTAAATTACCAGAAATAAAACAAAAAGCGAACTTGTGGATGGAGTATGTATTATTAAAAAATAATAAAAAATCTAAACAAATGCTTTTTTTAGACCTACCAACCTACCCTTGACATTTTTCAACAAGTGCTGAAACGACATACAAAAATATATTTTCAGTTTAAAAAGCTTTGCCATTACCAAGAGTGCATAAATATGAAAAATAAACATTTATTAGATCACTTCAATGCCTCGCCACAATGCCTGTGTCTTGGGTTCACCAAAGCGGCACTGACATTAAAAGCAGAGACTCGAAAGGCCTAAATATTACCTCAATTGGTGCAGTGGAAAAAGTTTGTTTTAATTATTACAAAATGTAGCATAGTATCTTATTATTGATAATAAAAAAATTGTTACTTAAACATATTACTCGTTTTTTATTATTATGGACCTATGTTTAAAAAAAAATTTCAGGTCATTCGCTAAAAACTTTGGTGTGTATAATATCCATGGTGCCACTTAAGTGATGCACCAAACTTAACGGGTTGGTGGGGAGGGTAGGGGACAATTCGCCGCGGCCGATTTGCCGCGGGACAATTCGCCGCCGGCCGATTTTTTATTTTATGATCTTACCATTGGCAATTGTTTAAACAGTTTTATTTAGCTTGACTTCATATATTTGTTTATTTGTTTGATCATAACGTTTTTGAAACTTTTCCAACTAGGTATTTGGGGTTAGTATACAATTCAACAATTTTTTCTATTAGAAAACTAAATAAAATTATGGATCCAAAATGGCGCACTTTCTTATTTATAAACCGATTTGCCCTCAAACTTAAAGCCTAAGGTATTTCAATACAATTTTTGATTTAAATTTTAAAACCTGAAAATGGCGGATTCTTCGAGGCCTAGGCCCCCCAAGCCTAAGATTTGTTAGATATTTTTCACATATTTCATGAATGAAAAGATTAAAGAGTATAAAATTCGCCATCATGAGGCTTCGACCCCCCTCCCCCCCCCAGAGAAATCACCCAACAAACATTTAAAGTTGTAACGACGAAACCCCAACTGGAAAGAATTTCTTAAAAGTAACCGCAACGTACTCCCGCTACGTCTTAGTATACCATACAGCGACGTTATAATTCCCTAAGTGGGGAACCAATTTCTGGTTATAACTACTTGGCCAAGTGTTTAAAGTCACTGTAGTAATAACTACAGTACTACGTCGTAGCCTGGTATCTACTACGTCGTAGAGGCTGTTTTTTTTCCGTAATGGCATAAAAGTTGCGATGTAGTTGCAAATAATATAATAGTTTCTTTTTGGTAGAATTGTTACACAATATGGTGGACACAACAGTAAACAGACTCGCTTAGTTTTTTTGTTTGGTTATGGTTATAATATGTACTATGTTATCCAAAAGTGTGAGAATTTACGAGCAGAGGATCAAAATTCGAGTGCGACGCAAAGATTTTTGTATAACATGCATTATATATATTGCAAAAAACCGGTGCGCCCGTAAAATTGAGCCGTTTTCTGGTAGCTGATGGAACTTTTGTGTTGTGATTTTGGAGGTTATGTTTTCATAATCGACAGTTCACTCCAACAAATGGTGCTTAAGAAGAGCATTTTTGGTAAGCTTCAACTAATTTGTTTATAAAATAGTATAGCTCTTTAATATGAGCTCATAAAACGACAACAAAAATTTACTTTCTTACATAAAAACATGGCGTCCCAAACTATATTCTCTGATAGTCGAAAGGGTTACTTGAAAGTGAGCCTAAGTTACGGCAACGTGTCACTTACGACTTTTATGTCGGCATTCCTTTTTAGTTCTAGATAACACACTCGAATTTCTACTCCTTCGTTGCAGAAACGTATTATTAACTAGCTTTTGCCACTAGAAAACGTCTACAGAGTAATAGGAACCACGCGATAAGTATAACTACTACCCTCAAGTTATTGGGGTGTCGCCACTTTTCATTTGCCGTTTCTGTCAACAACAGCACCACTGCTTATAGGTTTTGTACCAGCCTGAATTTGTGGTAGGTTTTAAAACAAAAACAAGATATATTAAATTCCATTATAACAATAAATGAAGTGCTAATAAAAAGTGTTTTTTAAAAATGTATGTTGCAGTCGAGAGCATGATCCCTATTCTAGAATTTCTACGAAGTGTTGGTCAAGGAACTAAAAGAACGTAGTCACATCAATGAAATCAACTTAGTGTTTGACACAGTATAGTCAAATAACCTTTGCAATAGGTATAAATTTGTAATTTTTTTTTTGAGAATTAGTTACAATAGAAAATAGTAAAATTAGCACTATATTTAAATTTAAAAAAATAGTTAAAACAAAGATTTTTGGTAATAACTTTTTTAAATAATTTTAGCAATACAATTATTGCCCTTATTGCAATGCATAATTCCATAAAGTTGATTCATTATTGATTGTTTATTGCAATTTTTAGGACAGTTATAAAATAAAAAGCATAGAGGTTTAATGTAATAAGGAATTTTTTTGCTTGTTTTGACCTTTACTAGAGACCGTTCTTAAATTAGGTAACGCTCAGAGGGGAGAGGGTTTTCAGTCACTAACCTTGTATATTATATACAAGTGAAGATTTGTTAACGTGAAACCTGTTTGTCGGCGCATTCGCCAAAAAGATTAATTATGTTGTATAACGTTTTTTTGCGAAGTTGCCATTTTAGACTCAGTCATTATTTTTATCATTTTTTAATACATTGTGTTAAAATTTAATGTTCGTTTCAGGTCACTTTTAATCAATTCTATATGCTTGCTCAGTCTTCAGTTGTGTGATACGAACATTTTAAATGCTTAAGAAAAACCTACCAAAAGAAAAATGTTAAAAGTGATTATGTCTATCTTTGATCCACTGGGTTTTTAGGACATTTTATAGTTAAGGCAAAAATACTTATGCAGAAAGTTTGGAAAAGCAATTTAAATTGGGATGAAATTATTTCAGATGAACAGAATAAAAAGTGAATGTCAGTAATTTGGAAAAAATTGAGTCAATAGAAATACCAAGATGCTACAACTTAGATTATTTCAGTGTTCAAAGCATACAACTACATTTCTTTTGTGATGCAAGTAAACAAGCATTTGCAACTGTTGCTTATTTTCGTTTTGAGGTCGAGAAAAGATCCATTATTATGTCACGAAATCAAGTAAGTCTACTAAAATCTTTGACCATACCTGGACTTAAACTTCAAACATCGATTATGGGTAGCCGTTTGGCCAAAAATATTAAAGAAAAACATTCTTTTAAAATAAACAGAACTGTATTATGGTCTGATTTAAGTACAGTACTCTCTTGGATTCGTTTAGATACAAAAAAGTTACCAATATTTGTCAGCAATAGAGTTAATGAGATTCTATAAAATACAAACGTTTTAGAATGGAAATGGGTTCCTTCAAATTTAAAAAAACGCAGATGACGCTACAAGAGATACCGATCACATAGATTTAAATTCCTAAAGTAAATGGTCCAGAATTTATATATATATATATATTATCACCTTACTTTTGGCCTGAAGAAATAGCAGAAACGAAAAGCTATAAAGATACCAATAAAGATAAATTTGATACAATAAATTTAACTTCGCAAATTTCGTACAATTACTGTTTGCCAGATATTTCAAGATTTTCAAAACTAAGTAAGCTACTAAAAACTACGGCTATTGTTATTAGATTTATTAGAATAATACAGAAAAAAGAAACATTTTCAGATGGTCTATGTATAACAGTAAGTGAAATGCAAACAGCAACAAAATTGTGGTGTTTACAAGTGCAAAAAGAATGCTTTTCATTGGAATATAGAGAATTAATGAAAGAAAAACAAGTTAACAAGAGCAGTAGACTTCTTAAATTATCTCCGTGTATGGATAATGGTTTAATATGTATAAAATTGTTGTGTTTTATCTCGCGGTAACACTATCCCCTATCCGTAATTTTGATATTCGTACAGTTAATAGATAGTTTTTGGTCGTGCCAAAAACGGCGGACGACTAACGCAACTTGACACTGTTGACATTTGAACGTCACATGTTGTTAGCGGCTTCCGTGGAACGCCGCAAACTCACGGACGGTTAACGTGGGAATGTTGACGTATGTAGAACGTGCGCAATTGTGTTTTAGCGAGCTTCTATTAAATTCCGCGCCATTTGATGGCGCTGGCTGCACAGGTCACAGCAGTGTTGAGCGCACGGTCCCTAGGGACCGTGTATTGAGCGGTACCAGGCCAAGATGGAAGAAGATTCAGCATGCTCTGGCGAAACCCATTTATTTCACGACGTAGGGAAATATGGGGTAATAGGTAATAGGAAATATTTTTTGCTACTCTTGCAGTCTGCAGTTTGTCGATTGAGATATCTCAAAAAAACCTTTCCTTTCTACTACAATATTAATAAAGTTTTAGTACTTTTGTGTTTTTTTTACACATATTTTTCACAAGCAAACCATTTGAAATAAAAAAAATTTGTCTGAAGGACGCACTTTATTTTTCAGTTTTAACACTTTGTAACACGTTTGTTGTCAAATGTTAGACTTTCTTTGTATTGTTTTAAATTTTGCTTGTCTTAAACAAGTAGTTTAGAATAGAAATGTTGCTTATTACCCTTTCGTTTTGAATATCGTGGGGTAACAAAAAACATTTTAATAGGGCAATAAGAAATATATTTTTTTATTGCATATTGATTTGAGTACTTAGTGAAGTTGCCTTCAAATTTGACAAAAGTGACCTTTGTAAAGCTTAGGAAATGGCAAGTTGCAAAAATACTAAATGGCATCTAACTCAAATAGTTCACAGTACACCAGTCTACTTTTTAAGCGATTACTAACAGGCAAATATTGCCATTAACTTTGAAATGTATAAAAAAAAATCCGGTTACTAATTCTTTAATAGAACGAGCCAACGAATACAACCTTTTACTATATACAGTGAAACCTCTCCTTGCGGACACCTCTATTAAGCGGACACTCTCTTTATGCGGACTTTTTGGAACCCAGCTTTTCCCTATTTCTTTACATGTAAAATTTACTCCTATAACCGGACACTCTAATAACCGGACGCGGACAATTTTTTTTGGTTAAAAAATTCTGAAACCTCCCTTAACCGGACGCGAACCTCTGACAACGGGACGGACATGGGCATAAATATTACGTAGTATATTGGCAATAACGCACTCTGCAGCCGGGGAATTACCTCTTTCTGTTTAAATGCGGAGACTAAATACTTTTGTCGTATTTACAACATATTTTATTCGGCGGGAGTGGGACTGCTGTGTTTTATTTTTATTGTTCAATTGGGTATTAATAGATAGATCTCTTTGAAATGGTGCCATTCAAGCAGCCGAAATTGTTAATGAATATCTATATATTAAAATTTTGCAGCTTCCTCTCATAAGCGGACACCTCCAATAAGCGGACAAAATCGATGGAACCGTGAGTGTCCGCTTATGGGAGGTTTCACTGTATTGCGTTTATAGACTTTGAAATAGCATTGAGCACTGGGCAGTAAAATCATCTTTAATTAATAGCCGAATACACAGATTTTATAGTCAATATATATAGCGAAACAACAAGATCAATCAATATCCACGAAAGAATCAAGCCAATCCGCATAAGAAGAGGTGATAGTTAGGGCGACAGAATAACCCCTAAACTATTTAACCAGGCCCTACAAGATGTTTTAAAAAATTAGATTGGGAAGAAATAGGCATTAAAGTAAGCGAACAATACTTGAACCATCTAAGTTATGCTGGAAAAACTGAATAATTGAGCTAAAAATATGGGCCTGAGTATGAACTACACTAAATCTAAAATCAACACAAACAAATTATTAAACTAAAAAAATAAAACCAAACAGCTGAAATCAAGAGACGAGTGACCTTGGCCTGGGCAGCATTCGGTAAATTAAGCTACATATTAAAAAATAAAAAATATCCTCAGTAATTTATATATTTTAGATAATTTGAGAGTTAATAACTGCTTTTTTTCTTGCCTAAAAAAATGTGTTTAAAAGTAAATGGCACATTGTCCCCAAAATCATATGCTTGGTTTAGTTAGTCCAAAGCTCAGAAGATTTCTGCGCCTGCGCCTTCTGTTAGAATAACTTTCAAAAGTTTTCGCAAAGGAAAAAGTTAGGCGTCTCGGCCGAACAAAGCTATGTACGAGAATTCAGCATTTTAGTCATCAATTAAGAAATACACCGGTGTACTATGGACTATTTGCGTTAGATGACGTTTAATATTTCTGCAACTTGTCATTTCTATAGTTTTACATAAGACACTTTAGTAAAATTTGACGGTAACTTTACTACTCAAATTAAAGTGCAACAAAAAAATTATATTTCTTATTGCCCCATTACGATGTTTCCTATTACCCCACGATAGTCAAAACGAAAGGGTAATACGAAACATTTCCATTGTAAACTACTTGTTTAACATAAGATAAACCATAAACAAAGTATTAACGCTGCAGACAAAGTTTTCCTTTAGACAAAAAGAATATTCACCATCTATCCCCTATCAGATATCTCTAGTCTTACACACCAAACGACAAATAACCGCACCGTCGGCGTCGACTAAAACCGGTACCAAAAATACTATTTCGACCTGTCAAATATTGTTAAAGTTATCGTTGTCGGTGAAGTTATCGGGCCTAAATTTGGCACGACCAAAAACTATCTAATGTCTGACTGTTTCATCAATTTTCAGACAGAGTTCGCATTTGGTCTCTTCTGTTAGTCCCATTCTGTGCGTAGGGACTCTTAGCGGGCAGTGACTTGTAAGCAGTGGTGTTTATAGGGGGCAGCTAAGATTTTTTTAGAGATTTTCGATATATTTCATGAATACAAACATAAAATAGCGTTAAATATGGCCTCATGAGGTCTCGGACCCCCGCCCCTAAACTGTCACGGGCCCCATTCGAAACTTTTTTCTATATACGCCACTGCTTGTAAGGATTCCTAGGTGATTTCGACTTTAGAGTAGTGTATTTTAAATAATTTAAAATAAATAGAATGGCGGAGTTTTGTCATCAATAAATTCATATTTAAAACTTTGGGATGTTTAAGGTTGCTTATTTTATTTAACTCAAATTAAATAATCAACACGTCAATTTGAAAATGACGATGTATCCTATTTTATGCACCTGCATTTTTTAAACTTGATAGGTGGTGTGCAACAAAGATAAAATAAAAACTAGGAAATAAATGATCTAGGACAACTTCAACGGTTTTATTTTAAATTATCCTTTAGTTTTGTTTTGAATTTAACGCAAACTTACCGATATTATCATCGCTCACAGTGTAGTTAATAGTAGCCATTATACCTTTATCTCCATCAACTGCTTCTACGTAAAACGTCTAAAAATGAGATTTAAGTTACAAGTTTTAAGTATACAGGGTGTTATTGAATAAGATACAAATAAAGAAGGAGGTAATTTTTGGGTCCATTCCTTCCTTCTATAAGCTTAATATGTCTTAAAGGTTGTATACACCAAAGTGCGCCGCTAACGTGCCACTAAGTCTTAGCACGCCACTGTGTTTTTAAAACTTAATATTTTAAAAATTTTTATTATTTTGTGAGCACATGTTAACTGAATTTTTTTTCGATTAAAATACAGTTTTTGCATAAAAATTTTACATTCACTCAATTACGAGAAAAAATTCCGAGAGCAATTCCCGCACGAACGTCACTGTTCAAATAGAAAAATAAACACCGCAGAAAATGCCTCATGATGAATAGAAAATGTATACCAGATTTAAAATAAAACACCCTGTATCTCAAAAGGTAAGACGCGTAGGACATATGTCGATATTAACTTTTTTTCTCAAACTGGACCCAAGATTTACCTTCTTCAATATTAGCATCTTATACAATACCACCCTGTATACATATATTTCTCAGGTACAGGCTAATTCAATTTTCATTCATTTCCCTCTATTTTGACCCCGCTACATCCTAATATGCTCCCCTTCCCCCCCCCCCCCCAAATGATAACAGTGGTTGAGATATTCATGATAACGGCCAACATAGTGCCCCGCCGGCGCCGGTCTTTTAAATTGTCACTGTCAAGCCCCATTTGCCACAGGTATGCATTCAAAATGTATAATATGGGTAGGATTAGAGTGAAGTGAACGAGTGGCGATGCCAATTAATGTTTTAAAAAATTACTAGATTTTTTCAAGCGCCATAGGTAAAAAACGTAAGACTTTGTGTGATCAATAAAATTTTATTTAAGGTTGGATTAGTATTACTTTTCAGACCTCTTAAAATTGAATAAATTTGTAAAAATGACAAAATAAACCAGTTTTTTAATTTTCTTAGAATATAACCTTAATAGGAGAAAAATATGTAAGTATCAAAATATATTATAGACGGATCCTTTAATTTTTTGACAAAAATATCTTCTAGAAAATCTTAAACACGATCCATTTTATCAGAACCAATAGAAAATTTGGTTTGCGTCACTCTTATAATGACGAAAAAACCAACAAAAACAGGAAAAAACATCTAAAATTGGTGTCGCCTCATTTTCATTTTCAAACCTGTATATTTTGTAAACTCCGTAACAAGAAGGAAATTCATAAACATATTTCACTTCCGGCGGAGAAGGTGCCCTTTTGGATTTAGATAGTAGATATATAAGATTAAAAAACGCCCCAGACCCAGAAAATGTCTTACCCCCCACTACCAGTTATGACGTCATCAATGTAGAAATAAAAAAACACGTTAAGCATAAACGTATCAATTTTTGTAAAGTTTTTTTTTCAAATATAGTCAAGTATCATCATTTAAAAAAAAAATTAGAATATAGCGGCCATTATAAATGCGTATAATTTAGACTATACCTACAATATTGTTATGCCTTTTGAAATATGTATAATAAAAATTGCACATTATGCTAAATAAAAATATTTATTTTTAATTTGGTCACTATAATATTTTCAAAAATTTGATATACCAATTTAGTTTTTTTTTTCTGGTTTACACCAAGTAAACAACTTTACTGCTTATTTATCAACCTTATTTTTTCTATTTAACTTATTTATTTTTTTCTAGTATAGTATTATAGTACCTTAGTAATAAATTCAATAATATTAGAGATCATAAATTTGAGCATACCGTATTTCTATTCTAATTTTAGTTTATTTATTTTTTCAATCATAAATTAAAACTTATTATGAAAATTGGCCATTTGAACATTAGATCAGTATTCACTGGTTTTAGTGACTTTAAATTTTTAGTACAAAAATACAATTTCGATGTTTTTATGCTTAGTAAGACTTGGTAAACGCAAATATTAGCACTAATGTCTTAAATATACCTGGATACACATTTTATAGACATGATAGGTTGGGTAGGGGAGGGGGTGTGGGTGCTTATGTCAAAAATAATTACTCTTGTCAAACAATCCAATTTGAATTTGCTGTTAATACTAACCTGGAGTTTTTATTTTTTAAAATTAACACTAAATTACAAAATATTTCTGTTGGAACATTATATGGACCTAAAGACTCTGAAAATATTTTTTCTTTTTTGTGTGCCAACTTTGATGAGGTCATATGCTTGGGGGACTTTAATACAGATTTTTTAGATCCTAATAACCCAGTGAATTTTTGTTTAGAATCATATAATTTATGTCAAATTATTGAGGAACCTACTAGAGTTACCAGAAGTACCAGTAAATTTTTGGATCCCATCTTTTTTTCAAAAAAAGAACTGGTGATTTCTAGTGGAGTAATAAATACTGATCACATATCAGATCATAGTCTTACTTACTGTGATCTTTCAATAATAAAACCAAAAATATCTCAAAAATCTTTTCATAGCTTTAGTCAAGAGGAATTTGACTGTGACTTGAAACAACATCCTTGGCATTTAATTTTGAGAGAAAATAACATTGACAAAAAAGTTGATATCTTTGATAATTTTATCACATCATTATTTGATCGTCACGTCCCAATTAAAGAAATTAAAGTTAGTAAACCCAAAGTTCCTTGGCTAACACATAATCTAAAATTAATAATGAAGCGCGATAGAGCTTTGCAAAAAATTAAACAAACTAAAAATCCCGGTAAATACAGTACTTATAAAGACCTCCTAACTTTGCCCTTACTTGTTTACGCAGAGAAAAAAAAGCTCATCTTTATTCACTTATGGTTGACAAAAAAAAACCAAAAAAATGTGGTCTACATTGAGTGATTTTAATATTAAAACAAATAAATCAAGTGACATTCCCCACCATCTATGTAACCTTGATGATATTAATAACTACTTTTATAGTTTTTTGCCGACCGTATCAAATAACTGTCAAGGTCAAATAAACTTTTTTCTATCAAATTACTATGAAAATTCAAACTCTTTTAGTTTCACCATGTTCAAGAGGTTCAAGAGATAAATTCGATCTTGCAGAGCCTGAGTTCAAATGCTTATGGCGTGGATGAAATTTCAGTTCGTATGATCAAATACTGTTCCCCTTTTATTAATCCTTATATCACTAATATACTTAATTCTTATTATTATTACTTTTTAGCTGTGGGCAAACCTTTGCCTAAGAAAAATAGTCCTGAGGAATTTTCCGATCTGCACATAATCAGTATCCTACCAGCTATCCCTAAAATTCGCGAAAAAGTTCTATATAAACAAATCTATCATAACAAAAACATTTCATGTAAAAAAAGCCAAGTACGCGAAAATGGCATTCCGTAAAAAGAATTGAGATAAAAGTAAAGCCAAGTTCTCCAATACAAATTTCAAAATGAAAGGTTCTTACTAGTTTGGAAATGTTTTTTTAAACTTTGGTATTACCGCCAAACTTCTTTATGTTCAATTTAGCACTGGGCCTAAGAGTCATTTACAGCCGTAATAGCCAAGTTTAGAAAAATATTTCCAAACTAGTAAGAACCTTTCATTTTGAAATTTGTATTGGAGAACTTGGCTTTACTTTTATCTCAATTCTTTTTACGGAATGCCATTTTTGCGTACTTGGTTTTTTTTTACATGAAATGTTTTTGTTATGATTTCACTTCTTTTTTAAAGGAATTGGATAATACTTATTTTTTAAAGTAGTAAAATATGCGGAATATTGTTCAAAGCTTTTGCAATGCCTTACTTAAATTTTTGAGGTTTTTTATTTTTTTTTTCCATGGTTTTATCGTAGTTCATATCAGCCTTCCAAAGCTCAGCTCTTTAGCGTTTCTGAAAGTGCACAATGTTACTTTTACATAACTTTACATGTATAGGGGAGGGAAATAAATAAAAATTGTCGTGTTTTTAAATTTTGTCCTATAGTTTTATCATAGCTCCTATCAGTCTCCCAATGCTCAGCTCTCTAGCGTTTCTGAAAGTGGGTAATGTTACTTTTACATAACTTAACATTTATAGGGGAGGAGAGTTAATGAAAATATTGGTTTTTTTAAATTTTTTCCCATAGTTTTATCATAATTTCTATCAACATTCCAATGCTCAGCTCTCTAGCGTTTCTGGAAGTGGGCAATGCTAGTTTTATATAAATTTACATTTATAGGAGAGGGAAGTAAATTAAAATGATGGTGTTTTAAATTTTTTTCATATAGTTTTATCATATTGTCTTTCAGTCTTAAAAAGCTCAACTCTCTAGTATTTCTGGAAGTGGGCGTTGCTACTTTTACATAACTTTAAATGTATAGGAGAGGGAAGTAAATTAAAATTTTGGGGTTTTTTGATTTTTTGCAGGGGTTTGGTCATAATTTCTATCAGTCTGCCAAATTTCAGCTTTGTAGCATGTCTGGAAGTACAGTAGAATATTGATAATCTATACATGAGTCAGTGAGTGAGTGGCAATTTCGACGTTATTTGAAATTTCGTAACTACTTTACTACTTTATGGAATTCTATGAAACTTGGAGGGGTTGTTAACTTCATGGAGATCTACGACTGTGCAAAGTTTAAGGCTCGTAGCTCATTCCGAAGTAGCGGTTTAGGTAGGTCAAATATCGGCTGAAATGTTTCAAGAAAAGATGGTTACGGCGCGCAAACTTGGCGAGACACTGCTGTGCTCTCAGATAATTACTTAACGATGAAAAATATTCTTCCCGATTTTCAATGCGGATTCAGAAAGGGATACTCCACAGCAACAGCCCTTGCAACAGATTTAAGTGACGTGATAGAGGCTTACGACAAGGGTGAAGTTACGGCATTAATCTTGTTGGATTTTTCCAAAGCGTTCGACACCATAGATCATAGACTAATGTTAGCCAAACATAAATATTATGGGTTTGACGATCTTGCCCTGAGTTTTTCAAAGTCTTACTTAAATAATAGGTTTCAACGCATTACTTGTAACGGCCGTACATCTTCACAAATGGACATACTGTCTGGTGTTTCTCAGGGTAGCGTCCTAGGGCCTCTTTTTTTTAATTTACACAACAAGTATTTTAAAGGCAAGAGAATACTGTAAAGCCCAGGCCTACGCTGATGATGACCAGCTATATGGTCATTTTGATGTGGGTGGTGCAAAGAACGCTAAAGAACTAATTAATAAGGACTTAAACAAAATTCACAAGCTTTCTTGAGAAAGTAACCTAAAATTAAATGCCAGTAAGTCATATGTGCTCTTTTTTGGCACGAGGGATAAAGTAACTATTTTAAAACAGCAGCTTAATTTGCAAATTGATAATATTCCTCTAAATGTCCTTAATTCTGCCAGAAATCTTGGAATTATTTTAGATACTGAAATGAGATTTCGTGAACATGTTAAAAAGTTAATACAAAAATCATTTTTAAGTCTTAAACTTCTTTATTCACACAAACATTTTCTTAATAACACATTAAAACGCGATTTATGTGAAAGTTTGGTCTTATTGAATTTCAACTACTGTGATTTTATCTATGGCACATGTCTAGATGTAGCGTGCAAAACTGGAATACAAAAAATCCAAAATAGTTGCTGCAGACTTATTTTCAACCTTGAAAAATATGATCGTGTCTCTGAAAAAATAAAGGAGCTTTCCTGGTTAAAAATGGACAAGCGCATGAAACTTCATTTGGTTAATTTTACCCACCAGCTTTAAAAAGTACCCATTCTACCCCCCTTATAGCTAAGTTTATAACACGTCAAAATGACCGTATACGTAGTTTAAGACATGATAACCTATTATCAATTCCTATATATCGAACTGCCCTTTTTAAAAGAGGTTATGTGTACAATGCTATAATGTTATACAACTCGTTGCCCAGTGCATTGGAGAGTCTAACAATAATAAAGTTTAAATAAATTGGAATTTTTTTTTTTTTAAGTCACAAGCTTTTATAAAATGCACTAAAAATTAAAAAATAATTTTCTAACATTCTAATTTATTTTCTACTTTTTAGTCTCAGCTATCTACTCTATTAAATGAAAATATTTGTTCAATAACAGAACAGAAGAGTTTATTCTAGATTATAATGAAATCGCTGAACGTGAGTTATTTGGAAACTCATTTTTCTATTGGGGGAAGGAGAGGGTGGGGGTAGAAATATATTTTTTGTTTGGGCTGTATTGCCATCGGACTTTTATGCATATACCAAATTTTATAAAAGTCATTTGAAGTGAAGTGAGTCAAAAACGCATTTTTTATGGAAGGGGTGGGGGGTAGGGGTGGTAGGACATTTTGCCATTATTGTTGTATTGTCATCGGACCACTATATGTATACCAAATTTCATCCAAATAGGATAATGGGAAGTGTGTCAAAAACGCATTTTTCTATAGCTGGGGGTGGGGGTATTTTTTTTAATGTTGTATTGTCATCGGACCACTATATGTATACCAAATTTCATCCAAATCGAAAAATGGGAAGGGTGTCAAAAACGCATTTTCTATGGAAGGGGGTGGGAGTAGGGGTGGGAGGATATATTTTTTTTAAATATTGTATTAGGCGCTGACTCGTGACGTCCCTAAAAAACTGCACCCCGACATAAATTGTAATTTTGGAACATACTCATTTGCATCTCTTTTTAAAGCACTGCAAATTTTTTTATTGCTGTCCAACTCATAGAGCTGCACAATGGGCTCCCGGACTTAATTTTTGACCAAAATTAGAAAAATAGGTTTTGTAACAATATTTTGTTTTAAAATGAGAAAAAAGTAATTATCAATCAAAATACGGATCCAAAATGGCGAAGTTTTCTATTTATAAACCAATAAGTATAAACTTTGGAGTGTTAATAGGCGCTAAATATTATTTTTGACTTAAATTTAAAAAAAAACTCATTTACCAAGAGGTATCAAATTTAGAACTTTGGTGTGTCTAAAGTCGCTGATTATAATTATGAACTCAAACTTTAAAAAATTTACATGGCAGATGCAAAACGGCAGAGTTTTCTATTTACGAACCGATATGTATCAAAATTGAAACTTTGGAGTGTATAAAGCTGATAATTAAGATTTCTGGCCAAACCTAAAAAAAAATATCATGGCGGATCCGAAATGGAGCACGTTTTACTACGGTGTTTAAAATCGCTTAATATAATGTTTTACTCAAACAAACAAAACTAGCACGGCGGACCCAAAATCCTGATCCAATTCTATTTATAAACCGATTTGTGTCAAACTTGGTACTTGGGGTTGTTTAAGGTAAAATTGAGCTAATTGTGTAATGCGTAATAAAGCTGCATGGAAGGATGAAAAGTTTCCCTAATAATAAATCTAAAAACCAAACTAAAAATTTAAAATATTAAAAACAGTTAAACAATATTATTCTAGGGCTGCACAGTGGAACGTTTTGAAGATCTAGGTGGACAACCCCCGAGCAACATTAACAGTCTTTAATGCTTGATTTTTTTAGCTTTAAAATAACATAAAATATTTAAAAGCATTTAGTATTTGCAATATTACCTACCTCTTATATAGGGTGATTCAGATTTTAACGATTTTAAGATTTGTAGTCATACTGTATGTTTTTAATGAAAATTGTTTCAACAAATTTTATAACAATGAAATAACGGTATATATTTTTTTTAGTTTTTGCAAGAAGGAATTTAAATAAAACAGTTTTGCAATATACAAGGTGTTTCAGAAAAATTTAAATAAAGACGTTTTAGGCGGTAAGGGACGATCAAAAAAAAAGTTCCGCTCTCATCTGACACTATATGAAAAATAAATGCATTAAAAATTTTAAACCTCCCACCCCTTGCCCCTGAAAATGTTCGTCTGATGGCATTATCTTTAAAGGGGTTTAATGTGAGAAAATTTAAGAGATATTTGGATTTTAATTTTATATAACTAAGAAAGTTTAAAAAAATATTTATTTAATTGGAAAATTCCATTTTTATTTGAAAAATGTCATTACTTAACATAAAAATAATAGAATAATTAATTAATTCATTTTATATATATATATCTTGCAAACTAAACTGTGTTAATTAATTTCTCAATCTGACACAAAAAAGACAAGAAAAATATATTATCATATTTCTAAAACCGCATAATAATAACTCGCTCCGTTTAAAACTTTTTGGATCTTTTTACCCTCAAAAAACTTCCCTTGGGGTTTGGTGCAGATGCCTTTTTATTAAGCTTGGTTAAACTGGTGACAGAGTGAAAAGTTACTGTTGACAAAAATTCGTGAAAGTCGAGAGTTTTAAAAACCCATCCTACAGACATACATAGGGCATATTCTTAAATTACGTAACCCCTCCTCCCTCCTCCGTAATGCATTTTTAAGAAAAAAAATATTCAAGAATCATGACAGTGTAACGCAAGGTTAATAACCCCCCTTCCCCCTTGAGTGTTACGTACTTTAGGAATCGGCTCATACACATAGGTACATGGCAGTGGCGTATATAGAAAAAAGTTTCGGGGTGGGCCCGAGGCAGTTTGGGGGGGCCCGAGACCCCATGAAGCCGTATTTTATGTTTGTATTCAGGAAATATGTGGAAAATATCAAAAAAAATCTTAGCTTCGGGGGGGGGCCCGGGCCCCCCAGGCCCCCCCTTATATACGCCACTGGTACATGGGATAGGGTGTCTCAGAAACTACAAGGACTATAAGGATTTAGGACTATGGGGATTTAGGAGACGCTAAGACATACCAATTTTGGTAAAAAAGTGGCGCTATTCCGAGCTGTATCAAAGAAAACATTTATATGCGTTTTCAAAATATTGAGAAATAAATGGATCCATGAGGGATCTGATACCTTCCTAGCTAGCCTATTAGCACACTTCAAGTGAAGCCATGATAATATATCAGCTTTGAAAAGCTTTTTGTATATATCTGAGAAATTGAAGCTCTTACGAAGTTTTTTGTTATAACACGAATTATTGAGCAAAATATAGTCTACTATATTACGAAAACTGTATATTGATAAGATGCTCCGTTAAAAAGTTGTTTGTTTTTTTAATTTTAATTGTCGAAAAACTGTTATTAGCATTAATATATTTTGACCAAAATCTAATCAGCTCGTAAGAGTGTCGAGCACTATTTTACCTGAAAATTTTATGAAAATCGGTTTAGCGGTTTAGGAGCTATCGTGTTATGGACAGAAATAATATACACACAGACATCACGACGATATTGCTAGGATAGGTCAAAATACAGCCAAATAACACATTTTCGGCGTTATCTAAAAAAAAATTTTCGCCGAAAATAATACCTATTAATAATACCATTGCTATCCGGGCTAGGAAGGCCAAAACTAAAAATTGTGACTTTTTGAATAAAATAAAGTCCTAAAAAAATTGTTAACGTAATTTTATTGGCCTAGTCATATTTATATAGTTTTATTCAATTTGTTTAAAAGAACGCGACAATATTTTAATTTTTCGAACACAATTTAAGTTTTTAAGCATTATTTTGAAACCCCCTGTAGATATTTTTAACTTCGACACTGCATCCGATTAAGCTCGCAATAGTGCCACTATTTTCCTTTTGAACGAGTATCGTAAGTGTTACCGTTTCTGAAAATCCCACAAAGCCCTATGTACTGGACACCCTGTAGACAAACAGACACATTGACTCATCGTGATATAGAAAAATGCACGAAGATTGACCAATTTGGGTTAGAAAATCCCCAAAGGGCATATTTGTGAAGGTATCAAAAAGAAAATGTCATTAAACACAAATAATACGTTTTCTATTTTTAGAGTTGCAGGCTAACAAAATAATTGAGTACAAGTTTACCGCAAAAAAAGGACAAAATTTCAATACTGCATCAGAAAGTAGAGATTTCGGTTAATTCGAAAATAATAAAACTAACATCAACAAATTCTAACAAACTAAAGTTTCAGTCCAACAAAAACTATATAAAAATAAAATTTTCCTTACCAAAACACCAGCGAATTCATAAAATCATAGCAAGTAAAACCCTGCAACAATGACAGTCAAAATGCTTCCCTAGTCTTAAGGACATATCACTCTAAAAATGTCTGGCACTTGTTTTACTCCAGCGCCTACTATGCAGGAAAAAACAATATTGTTTTACAGCATTGCCCATACATAAGATTAAAATGTCTAAGCAGAACATTTTTAAGATGCAACTTTCAATGCAAATATCTTGACAACCAGAAGGGATAAAAAAATAATATTTTGGATCTAAAATGTATGGAATATGCTCTTTAATTTTAGAAAGCTGAAATGTTAATTTATAGTGCTTAACCATGTCCACCTAGATTAGTCAAACGTTCCACTGTGGGCTGTATCAAAAACTAGAAAATAATACGAACGTAACCCTGACTTTGTAGTGGATAAAAACCTGCAAGTTTAACGACTGCATAATTAATTAAGAATGATTTTTCTAGAAAAAATTGTTTTTAAGTCCAACAAAATAAATATTTTTAAAGCGTTTTACGTTTTTATATTAGTTTATTAAAAGTCAGGTTCGGTAAACTGCTGATGATTTAAAATAGAACCGTTTATCTTAAAAGATTTTTTACCTTTTTTTTCATAAACAATCCACCTGTTAAAGTTAACTTCATCTGTAATTTTTGGTTTTTGAGATTTTTTAGTTTGTATTTTTTATGGAGTGACCTTCTTTTTATTTGATTTTTGAACATTTCAATTTTTTTCATTTTTAACTTTTAATTTTTTGAATATTCTTTACATTATTTGTACTTTTTATTAATATATATTTTTTTATTTTTATTTGTTTAAGTTAGCCTAAAGTGTTTTAAAAATAATAAACAAGCACTTTTGTTAGGACTGGCTATATATAACTTTTTCTCGAAGAAGTCCCTTTTTAGTAAATTAATAATATCTTTCACATGGCCACTTTGTGGCAGCAGATTTTAAAAGACAGTATTTGAAAGATATGTACTCTTTAAGAAAATAAAAATTTCAAGAAAACGGTTGATGACTGAAATAAAATTTTTGTCCAACATTTATAAGAAATCTATATTTTTATAGAATTTCAGAAATCCCAAGCAAAAACCATTACCATACCTGTCTATACATCAAAATTGAAATCAAAATATACAGGGATAAAATCTACTTACCTCCCTCTACAAGATTTATTTTATGAGAATTTTATGCCACATAAAATATTGTCGCAAAATGGCTTTAAATCTGGGTTAAATCGCCATGCAAATATGGTACTTTAACGCGTTCCGTTGAAAGGAAACATGACACTTCTGAAAGTTGCGTCAATCAAATAATAGTTTTTTTTCAAGGCCTACTGGACTATCTACTCTTTTTTAGTAAAGATGTTCAGAAGTTTCAGTATGTATTTAATTTAACCCTTTTTGACGAAAAATCAGGTCCGCGGGCCCACTCTGTGCTGATGGAAGAACGTCGATTGACATTGATTGTCAAAATGATATCTTATAAATCTCTTTGCAAACTAATCCCAAGACTGTTTTAGATTAGGTGCGCTTGTCCCACTAATTTGAGTTAAAAAGAGATAGTAAGTAGCTGGATGATAATGTGTGAATTTAGTAAATAAAACGAGTAGACCACTGTTTGTTTATTGATATCATGATTGTTTAAGAGTCTTAGGTGCCCTTACTAACACATTAATTTTAAAAAAGATGGTAAATAATCGGATAATAATGTGTAAGTTCAGTTAATGACACGATTGGATTAGATGGTGGTACGTTCGAGAATCTTATTTTGTGTCGGGGTGCCGTGCTGCGTCACAGTCAGCGCCTTATTGTCATCGGACCACTATGTATATACCAAATTTCATCCAAATCGGATAATTGGAAGTGTGTCAAAAACTCATTTCTCTATGAAAGGGGGTGGGAGGATATTTTTTTCTTAATATTGTATTGTCATCGGATCACTATATGTATACCAAATTTCATCCAAATTGGATAACGGGATGTGTGTCAAAAACAAATTTTTCTATGGAAGGGGGTGGAGGTAGGGGTTGGAGGATATTTTTTTCTTATTGTTGTATTATCATCGGACCACTATGTGTAAACCAAATTTTATCCAAATCGGATAACGGGAAGTGTGTCAAAAACATTTTTCTATAGAAAGGGTGAAGGTAGGGGTGGGAGGACATTTTTTTCTTAATGTTGTACTGTCATGGGACCACTATGTGTGTACCAAATGTCATCCAAATCGGATAATGGGAAGTGTGTCAAAAACGCTTCACAAGATTTGATAGATAGTTAGTTAGATAGTTAGACAGAACATCTGAAGCTAAATAAAAGCTTGTAAAAAGAAGTAAAAAAATATCTGTTTACAAACTAAAAGCGAAGAAAAAGAAACTATTTTTCGTGAAATACTCTATGCTCACTGTTTTTTTTCTCCTTATCAATACTATGTTGAAAAGAATAATGTAGTTTATATTTTTTTGTTGATATGCTCGATCAGCTGTCAATCCTTTTTTTGTCTTCTAGTGGTTAAGTAGAATAGCTAATAGCTAGACTTCGCCACACTGAAGCCTATTTGTATGAGATTTGTAATTTATTTTTTCAAATTAATAAAAGTCGTTTTTATTTATTTATTATTTAGTTATTTTGTCATCAGAATGTAAAATTTTGACATTTTACATAAATTATGGTGTTTGGTGACGTTTTACACGTTTTTGAGCACGCTAAACTTAATGGTGGTAATAAAACAAAAGAAGAAGGGGTTGGGGGTTGAATTCGTCGTTAATGTTGACATCTACCGATGTGTAAATGTCAAAAACCTGGTGAATGTCCCACATGCACCAGCGACTGTAGATGTGGTCACTGCATCCTGGAATTGTATCGTCTCCCGGTCTTCCAGAATGTATTGCTAGTGACCGGTCTGGAAATGTTCTTGCCAATGTGTGCTACATTTTTTTTGACGTCTGATTTCTTTACTTATCTTTTGGGAAAAATGAAAAACTGTGTCATTTTTGACATAAGATAGACAAAGTAGTCCAGTGTCAAAAATGCAGCTAGGATTGACCTAAAATGTATTCCTATAATACTGGAAAATAAATAATACTGCCTTCTGGAAACTGTCGGAGACGATGAGCTTAAGAATGCAGTGACTTTAGTTTTAGTGTCTCATTGTCGAGTATAATTTAACGATCTTTTTGTTACCTTTGATCAAAGGGTACTTAATCAATAGGCTGACTTTACAGTGTGAAGTCAGGTTATTGGTAATTTTAATCCTATGATAAATTATTACAATTATTGTTGGTAAAATTTTATTTATTTCTGTAATTAACTGTAATATTTTAACATAGCATTCTTTTCAGAATGAAGAAGAGAAAAGTAGTGAGTGAGCTTAAGAAGACTTTGCTTTTAGTTAACAGGGTAAAAACATTGCGAAGTGAATCTATTTTTTAGGAGATAACACTTTTAATAATCCAAAATGTTATTGAGAAGGAAGAGACATGAACTTGTTGAAGTTGACCCAAGTTTAGAAGTACCTTTAAAGCCAATCAATTGGACATAATGCATATTATGCCATTTAAGTACTAAAGATCAATTGATATAACCAAAATACGAAAGATGTCTTTTATTATACAACGACTTGATCTTTTGCAGATTGTAATAGCTTGCCTAAGTGCATTAGTTCTGAGATATTAGTTAGTAACTCTGTGAAATATCATAAGCTTTGATAAATATGATAAGCCTAAGGCCTGGCTAAAAAACCTACAAACAAGGAAGACAACTTTCTCTTGTAAAAAATCAACCAGCTCATCATCGCAATGCAAAATTCTTAAAGAAGTATGTATGTTTTGTGATCTTGAAGATGAAAAAGAACGTCTTGTGTCAGCATCTAATCTTGGACTTGGATGTCTCATTTATGAATATGCTCTTCAACTGCAAGATGATGTACTTCCTACAAAACTTAACGCCACAGATATGGAAGCTAGAAGCCAAATACCATAAAGCATGCTACACTAACTTTTTTACAAAAGCAGGATCCCTTTAACGCAGCATGGATAAACGGAACTTTGAGACTCATGGCACTAAAATTGTGTATGGGAGCGTTGTAACTGAGCTGGTAGATTACATTAGGGAAAAGTATTTGTGCAATTAACAGTCTGCAGCCCCAGTGTTTAAGCTATCTTATCTCGTAAAGGTAACAGCGCAACGTATGACTGAAATTGGAGCGGACACATCGGAAACAGATATAAACAGATCCCGTCTTAAGCATCATTTAATTTCATTTGGCACATCCGAATATTAATGCAACTTTTGAGCAAGTGCTTATGGGAAGAACTTCAACAGAAGAAATAATGCGCAAGGTTCAAAGATTTGTATTTCTTTTGGACGATTCGACATCTCCCTTGAGCTCTGTCAACGAATGCAGATAACACCTTTTCATAAAAAAAATAGAGAAATTGAAAACATTTCACCAGCTGAAAATGCGTTACTCCAATATACATAGAGAGCAACCTTGCAAGGTCTTTTATGGCTACTCTTCCTGGAAAATGAATACCAAACTCCTCGACCCGATATCTAGGGTTGATAAAAAACTAATGACGGCTTTCAACCATTGTGGTCTACTATTCCAGATGTCGCAATAAGTTGTGAATAACTTATTGCCTGTAGCTGCAAACTAAGTTGGGTCGAAAAATTTTTTTTTTGGAATTGATATTGTCATAGTTCTAAAAATTTGTAAAATCCGCCAAAAAACTAAATGATTTTTTGTTTTCCCAAATATTTCAAAATTTCAAATTTAAAGTAAGGGGCTGTAATAGTTATAAAATGTATCTTATGTGTCTAAGGAACACGAACACTAAAAAAAATCATAATTATTATAATATTTGACCGCGCCCCTGAGCACTTTCCCCTAAATACGTATACAGTTTTTCGCTTGGAAAAGAGATGATATAATATAATCATTATTAATGGATATAAAAAATTTATTCATCACTTTTTCAACCCAGAACTCACCGCGTGGAGGTAACTGTATACAGTGGTATGTATAAGGGGTATATACTAATTTTTTTTTAGATATTTTCCACATATTTTATGAATACAAACATAAAATAGCATAAAATACTGCCTCATGAGGTCTCGCCCCCCCACGAAACTGTCTCGACCCCGCCCCAAAACTTTTTTCTATATACGCCACTGACTGTATATCGAGTCCCTTCTTCCCTGCCCTGCATACTCTTCTATCTATCTATCTATCTATTTAGCCTTCTTCAATCCATCTTTGGATATAGGCCTCCCCCAATATCTTCCACTCTTCCCTGTCTGTCGCCGTGTTCATCCATCTAGCTCCCGCATGTTTCCTAAATTGTCCGCCCATCACATTTGTGGCCTTCCCCTACTTCTTTTATTTCCCCAAGGTCTCAAGTTTACAATACATTTGTTCCATCGATCGTCTTTCTGTCGATATTATGACCGGCAAATTTCCATTTTAATTTTGCTACTTCTCCTCTGACATCCCTTACTTTTGTTTTATTTCTCATCCATTCATTCCTTTTTCTATCTGTAAGCTTTACATGTAACATTTGTCTTTCCATTGATCTTTGGGTTTTTGTTACCTTATCCATGTTTGATTTTGTTTCTGTCCAGGTCTGGGATCTATAGGTAAGGACAGGAAGGATTCATTGGTTATACACTTTCGTTTTGAGTTACTGAGGATATTTTCTATTTTTTAATATGTAGCTTAATTTACCGAATGCTGCCCAGGCCAATCTTACACGTCTCTTGATATCAGCTGTTTTGTTTTCTTTTTTTAGTTTAATAATTTGTCCCAGGTATTCCTCTACTTGTTCTATTTTCTCCTGGTTTATTCTGATCGTGATATTTTGATCTGTGTTTGTTATGATTTTAGTTTTAGTGTAGTTCATACCCAAGCCTATATTTTTAGCTGCTGTATCCAGTTCTTCCAGCATTTTTATCAGTTCTACTTTCTTATCTGTTAATAAGGCGATATCATCAGCATATCTTTGGTGGTTTAAGTATTGTCCGTTTACTTTGATGCCCATTTCTTCCCAATCTATGTTTTTAAAAACATCTTCTAGGGCCTGGTTAAATAGTTGTATCACCCTGTCTGACACCTGTACCTCTTCTTATGTGGATTGGCTTGGTTCCTTCGTGGATTTTGATTGATATTGTTGCTTCGCTATATATATTGGCTATTAAATCTGTGTATCTGTGATCGATTCGGCTATTAATTAAAAATTTTAAAAAACTGTCCCTTTTAACCCCCAGGGGCGCAGCTAGAAATACTTTTAAAAATTAAAAAAATATACGTTAGCATTTTTGACCCATTACACAACTTTTTTTAACTATGACAAATCAATTTTCTAAAAAAAATTTTTTTAGGCCTTTTTCGACCCAACTTACTGCAAACATAGATGTATGGCAGCATGCAAATGTGTAAGAAGCGGCCTTCGTTGTACCCAACTATGCCACTGTGAAGGTCATTGTCCTCAAAATTATTAAAAGTGTATATTGCAGATTATGTAAATATACGTCTCCTAGAACTAACAAGAAAATTAAAATATATGTACACTAAGTGGCGACTATGGAAAATGATGGGAGAAGGGAGCGGAAGAACGGGAGAAGAAGAGCGGTAGCGGGGAGAAAGGAAAAATCTGCTCAGATGGTCATATTTATAGGGTGTGCCAAAAGAAACCGGACAATTTATTTTTCATTATAACTTTTGAACTATTCAATCGATTTTAATGGAAAAAACTGCACTTGCCAGAGAATTAATCAGAGTTTTGACTGATTATATCTTTTTGTCCGCGATCTCAAAATTCAAGATGGCGGACAAAATTAAAATGTATCTGTAGCCCATAAGTTGAGGCAGAAGGGACTGTATTGGGAGAGGGTGTAAAGGGTAGGTAGAGTGTAGAGAGAGAGAGAGAGGATAAAGTGTAATAAAAAACTATGTCGCTCACCGATATTTGCAGAGTAGTCGCTTACAGGGCCCTGTTCTCCAGTTCCATGATTCACAGCTACACAGCTTCCACAGATGATAACGCACAGCTTTAATTTTAAAGGGTTTTTAAGGGTGCCAAAGGGCAAAGAGAATTTAAGGGTAAATTCACACGAGGGACCGCGTGATTGAGTTCGTTTCTTATACGACACTGCGCACTGTCCACTTTTTAGGTTATAGGAAAGAAGGGAAAAATATATTTATGGACCGCGTAGCGGCACCCGCGTTTTTTGTATGAAAGCATGATAAAAATATATCAATAAAAGGCGATAAAAAGAAAAAACTTCCTGCTATATTAACAGAATCAATACAAAAAAAGGAGAATTTGTTTTATTTATTTTAATCCTTTAGAATTGTGAATGTCCCAAAAGAGGGCAGTGCAAGTAAAAAAGTAATATTTTCTAATTACCAAAAATTAATGAATTAATTAAAATAGAGAATTTAGCGGGAGCTAAACATACCGGGCGCCAAAAAGGCACTTATTCTTGCCTTTTTCCATAAAAAAAAAAAGAACAAAAATAATAATAAAAAATAAAATAAAACAAAATAATTCTATTACCAAAAGTAATGACTAATCTTAATACTAAAAAAAAAGAAAGGGGGTTTATTCAACCGGCAAAGGACACAGCTTGGCCTTTGCATAACACCTTGTGCAGTTTTTAAGGTTACAGCCCTAACTACTCCATCTGGACCCGGGTGGCACTTCATGACCCTACCTAAACGCCATTTTAGAGGAGGAGCGAGTTCATTTTTGATAAGCACGAGAGTGCCTAATTCAATGGTTTTACAAGATTTGTTCCATTTTTGACGCTGTTGTAGAGTTTGTAAATATTCGTTGTGCCATCGCCGCCAAATATCTTGGTGTATACGCTGCACAAGTTGCCATCTAGATAACCTAGAAACATTAAGCTCAGTCAGATCTTCATCAGGAGCGGACGAGAGTGGTTCCATGGTCAAAAAATGACCAGAGGTCAGAGCAGACAAATCAGAGGCATCTGAGCTAAGGGGTAAAATAGGGCGAGAGTTAAGCATAGCTTCTACCTGCACTAGCACAGTGTAAAGCTCCTCATAGGTGAGTACCTGAAGGCCTATGACCTTTTGCAAATGAGTTTTGACTGATTTAACCCCAGCCTCCCAAAGTCCTCCAAAGTGAGGGCTCGAAGGCGGGTTAAATGACCACTCAATATTTTGAGCTTCTGAGGCATTTTTCATGTAACCATTTAGCTCCTTTTGAGCTCCCACGAAATTTGAACCACAATCGCTGAAAAGCCTAGAAATTAGACCTCTTCTGCCGACAAATCGTCGAAGGCAAGCTATAAAGCAGTCTGAGGTTAAGTCAGACGCAAGCTCAAGATGTAAAGCTTTGGTCGTAAAACAAATAAAGAGGCAAATATATGCCTTTTGAGATTTTATGCCACGTGCTTTGCTAAGCGTAATATTAAAGGGACCTGCATAGTCCACGCCAGCATATTTAAATGCTTTAACTTGGTTTATGCGACTAGCAGGGAGCGTACCCATAAGGGGTGTTTGAGAGGTTGAGGTTGGTTTGACTTTAAAACAAGTC
Organism: Aspidapion aeneum; assembly: GCA_963576565.1. Classification (NCBI taxonomy): domain Eukaryota; kingdom Metazoa; phylum Arthropoda; class Insecta; order Coleoptera; family Brentidae; genus Aspidapion; species Aspidapion aeneum. The sequence continues at coordinate 69,131,910 of OY755040.1, read as the reverse complement.
ATGCATTTTGCTAGCACACCCGCGATGGCTCGTTTAGGGGAAAGAATCCAGAACTGTTGTGTAATTAAAAATTGAAGAGTTTGCAGTCCTGGATGAAGAAAAATATGATGAAATTCTTCAATAATAAGCTGCGTTAAGCGATGTTTAGTGGGTAAAAGCACAGGATGCTTTCGATCATAAGAGAGACCTGATAGCAGGAGGCGACCGCCTACCCTGAGCAATCCATTCTTGTCCAAGAAAGGGTGTAGCTTTCGAAACAGTTTAGGTAAAAGTTGACCTTTTTTGAGCTTTTCGATTTCTTCGGAAAACTCAACATACTGTACATGCTTGACAAGGAGTAACAAAGCTTTGTAAAGCTCTAAGTTGGTCAAGTGACCTTGAATGCGTGCTTCAGGAGTGTGCTGCTTAATATTGTGTATAAATCGAGATAAATAGGCAACAATGCGTTTTATGGGTCCTAGAGAGGAATAGTTGTCTAGCCAACTATCGAAGGGGTGAGTTGGGGTAAAAACTCCGAGGAGAGCTAATCTGCGTTCTTCCTCAGAAACTTCTGGGGTAAGTTTTATAGTGGATTGTGGCCACTCTTCAGGGGGTAATTTTAGGAAACTTGGCCCAGTCCACCATAAGTCATGGTGAATCAGATCATCAGGGAGTAAACCGCGTGAAGCGCAATCGCTAGGATTTTCTTTAGAAGGAACATGACGCCATAAATCGGGTGCTATTTTTTTCTTGAATATGGCTGACCCTGTTCGCAACAAACGTTTTAAATCTGTGCGGAGAGGATTTTATCCAGTTTAGGGTCACCATGGAGTCAGACCAAGCGAATATTCGAGATATTTGAAGAGAGCTAGAGATTAAGTTGACAACGTGTCGTAATAAATTCGACAAGAGCACGGCGCCACATAGCTCCAACCGAGCTAAAGATATGCGTTTTAACGAGGCAACTTTGGATTTTCCGCATAATAGATTAACATTAATTGAGTCATTAGAAATGCATCTTAAATAGACACAACAAGCGTATCCTTTTTCGCTACTATCACAGAATCCATGTAGCTCAAGAGAAGTGGCGTCCGAATTCACAAAGCGTGAAATCGAGATCTCGGATATTTTAGGGAGTTGAATTTTATACTGAAACCAAAGTTTTTGAATATCTTCTGGGAATTACCAAAAATTAATGAATTAATTAAAATAGAGAATTTAGCGGGAGCTAAACATACCGGGCGCCAAAAAGGCACTTATTCTTGCCTTTTTCCATAAAAAAAAAAAGAACAAAAATAATAATAAAAAATAAAATAAAACAAAATAATTCTATTACCAAAAGTAATGACTAATCTTAATACTAAAAAAAAAGAAAGGGGGTTTATTCAACCGGCAAAGGACACAGCTTGGCCTTTGCATAACACCTTGTGCAGTTTTTAAGGTTACAGCCCTAACTACTCCATCTGGACCCGGGTGGCACTTCATGACCCTACCTAAACGCCATTTTAGAGGAGGAGCGAGTTCATTTTTGATAAGCACGAGAGTGCCTAATTCAATGGTTTTACAAGATTTGTTCCATTTTTGACGCTGTTGTAGAGTTTGTAAATATTCGTTGTGCCATCGCCGCCAAATATCTTGGTGTATACGCTGCACAAGTTGCCATCTAGATAACCTAGAAACATTAAGCTCAGTCAGATCTTCATCAGGAGCGGACGAGAGTGGTTCCATGGTCAAAAAATGACCAGAGGTCAGAGCAGACAAATCAGAGGCATCTGAGCTAAGGGGTAAAATAGGGCGAGAGTTAAGCATAGCTTCTACCTGCACTAGCACAGTGTAAAGCTCCTCATAGGTGAGTACCTGAAGGCCTATGACCTTTTGCAAATGAGTTTTGACTGATTTAACCCCAGCCTCCCAAAGTCCTCCAAAGTGAGGGCTCGAAGGCGGGTTAAATGACCACTCAATATTTTGAGCTTCTGAGGCATTTTTCATGTAACCATTTAGCTCCTTTTGAGCTCCCACGAAATTTGAACCACAATCGCTGAAAAGCCTAGAAATTAGACCTCTTCTGCCGACAAATCGTCGAAGGCAAGCTATAAAGCAGTCTGAGGTTAAGTCAGACGCAAGCTCAAGATGTAAAGCTTTGGTCGTAAAACAAATAAAGAGGCAAATATATGCCTTTTGAGATTTTATGCCACGTGCTTTGCTAAGCGTAATATTAAAGGGACCTGCATAGTCCACGCCAGCATATTTAAATGCTTTAACTTGGTTTATGCGACTAGCAGGGAGCGTACCCATAAGGGGTGTTTGAGAGGTTGAGGTTGGTTTGACTTTAAAACAAGTCATGCATTTTGCTAGCACACCCGCGATGGCTCGTTTAGGGGAAAGAATCCAGAACTGTTGTGTAATTAAAAATTGAAGAGTTTGCAGTCCTGGATGAAGAAAAATATGATGAAATTCTTCAATAATAAGCTGCGTTAAGCGATGTTTAGTGGGTAAAAGCACAGGATGCTTTCGATCATAAGAGAGACCTGATAGCAGGAGGCGACCGCCTACCCTGAGCAATCCATTCTTGTCCAAGAAAGGGTGTAGCTTTCGAAACAGTTTAGGTAAAAGTTGACCTTTTTTGAGCTTTTCGATTTCTTCGGAAAACTCAACATACTGTACATGCTTGACAAGGAGTAACAAAGCTTTGTAAAGCTCTAAGTTGGTCAAGTGACCTTGAATGCGTGCTTCAGGAGTGTGCTGCTTAATATTGTGTATAAATAGAGATAAATAGGCAACAATGCGTTTTATGGGTCCTAGAGAGGAATAGTTGTCTAGCCAACTATCGAAGGGGTGAGTTGGGGTAAAAACTCCGAGGAGAGCTAATCTGCGTTCTTCCTCAGAAACTTCTGGGGTAAGTTTTATAGTGGATTGTGGCCACTCTTCAGGGGGTAATTTTAGGAAACTTGGCCCAGTCCACCATAAGTCATGGTGAATCAGATCATCAGGGAGTAAACCGCGTGAAGCGCAATCGCTAGGATTTTCTTTAGAAGGAACATGACGCCATAAATCGGGTGCTATTTTTTTCTTGAATATGGCTGACCCTGTTCGCAACAAACGTTTTAAATCTGTGCGGAGAGGATTTTATCCAGTTTAGGGTCACCATGGAGTCAGACCAAGCGAATATTCGAGATATTTGAAGAGAGCTAGAGATTAAGTTGACAACGTGTCGTAATAAATTCGACAAGAGCACGGCGCCACATAGCTCCAACCGAGCTAAAGATATGCGTTTTAACGAGGCAACTTTGGATTTTCCGCATAATAGATTAACATTAATTGAGTCATTAGAAATGCATCTTAAATAGACACAACAAGCGTATCCTTTTTCGCTACTATCACAGAATCCATGTAGCTCAAGAGAAGTGGCGTCCGAATTCACAAAGCGTGAAATCGAGATCTCGGATATTTTAGGGAGTTGAATTTTATACTGAAACCAAAGTTTTTGAATATCTTCTGGGACTGGGTCGTCCCAGCCGACTCCTAAGGCCCAAAAATGTTGTATTAAGTGTTTTGCCAAAAAAGAGAGAGGAGTTAAAAAACCTAAAGGGTCATAGATTTTTGATATTTCTGACAAAACGGATCTTTTTGTACAGGGTCTATCAAGAGGGGAAACCTTATAAGAAAATGCATCTGTAGAGGGGTGCCATTTTAACCCTAATATTTTTAGAGTATTGTCTTGGTCATCAAAGGAGAGATAGCTTGTTTCGCATTTTTCAGGGGAAATAGTCTTTAAAAACTCAGAGCTATTGCTAGACCACTTTCTGAGCTGAAAGCCTCCGTGACCTAGAACTGCGACTAATTGAGCTTTTGCTTCGAGAGCTTTTTCGAGTGACTCACAGGAAAAACAACAGTCATCTACATACACGTAGCTCCTTAAAATGTGAGCTGCTAAGGGATATTCAGTCTCATAAATGTTAGCTAGTTCAATGACAGACCTTATAGCTAAGTATGGGGCGGCTTTAACGCCAAATGTGACAGTTTTTAAGAAATAATCATTGACAGGTTGGTCAGGAGAAAACCTCCAAAGTATTCTTTGATAGTTTTGATGGGCGGGATTTATTAAGACTTGCCTAAACATTTGTTTTAAATCACTAGTAAAGCAGTACTTATGCAGGCGAAAAGACATCAAAATATCAAATATTTCTTGTTGTAATTTGGGACCTGTCAACATAGATTCATTTAGAGAGCTGGGACAGCTCTCGGGACAGCTACATGACGCGTCAAAAACGACGCGGAGCTTTGTTGTGCTACTCTCTGATTTTATAACACAGTGGTGGGGTATGTAATAAATTTTATTCGAAGGGGGGATATTTTTTGAAACTAACTCCATATGATTAGAGTCAAGGTAATCTTGTAAACAATCAGAGTATTCTTTGTGAAGAGAGGGGTTTTTTAATAAACGATTTTCTAAGCTATAAAATCGTTTTAGAGCAATAGAGCGGGAGTTAGAGAAAGAGGGCTCTGGTCCTTTAAAGGGGAGAGAGACGACAAATCGACCAGTTTCTGTTCTCTGGAGAGTATCTTTGTAAATTTTTTCACAAAGCTCATCTTCCGGGTCTATATGAGTTTTTTGAGGGACTTCCTCAATTTGCCAAAAGGCTTTAAGAGTAGAGTCGAGACACTCATTATTTGAAATAAAATATGAGCTAATAGAGGGGGTAGAGGGGCGAATTTTTCCGCCCATGATGAGCCAACCAAAAATAGAGTTTAGAGCTGCGGCCTTGTCGACACCACATGAAATTTTACCTTCTGTCAAAATAAAAGGAAAAAGTTGAACTCCAATTAAAATATCTACTGGTTTGCATTGATTAAAAGAGGGGTCTGCGAGCTTTAAATTTGAGATATCGGGGTAGTCACCCTGCGAGAGAGGGGTGAGGGGTTGCTCATTGCAAACTTTTGACAATATTAATAAATCAATGTCAAAAGAAGGAGAGAGTTGGCCTACCGGTCTTATGGAGCAACTAATGCCACCAGAGGGGGTGCAGCCAGTGTGACCTAAGCCATTTAGGGTTAAATGAGTTTTGTAGCGAGAGAGACCAATTTTATTTGCAAACTTTTCAGAAATTAAATGCACCTGGCTCCCAGTGTCAATTAGAACCCGCACTTTATCATAATGTCCTCTACAGTTTAAAACTTCGACTTGGGCCGTTGCGAGTAAAGAAGATGTCACTGAAATGTTGCTTGTTAAACTGCAAGCGTGAGTTGAGGGGCTACTTGGTAAATTATTATTTTCTTGTGAGTTAGAGAGAGTAGGTACTGCCAAAACTTGCGTAGAATGAGTCGGAAGAGGAGCGCTCTGATTCTGATTTTCCAGTGGCGGAGAGCCACTAGGAGGGGATCGAGGAATATGGAGTAAATAGTGGTGCATGGAATGGCAAATTCTACACGAATAAGTAGAGTTGCAGGCTTTTAGTGAGTGCCTTGTACCGAGGCAATTGGAACACCAATGGTTTTTTCTGACTAAATTTAGTCTTTCTTGAGGGGTTTTACTTTCAAAAACGGGGCATTTATATATACTATGTCCTGAAATCTTACAGACAGGACAAGCGTTCTGATATGGAGCGACGCCAGCTGCAAGAGTAGAAAAATTATTACCTCTATATTGAGGTTTTGAGGGAGGTTTAGCAGTGGCGTAACCAGAAGTTTTAGTTTTATTTAAAATGTTGGCCGATTCTAACGCAAAACATTGCTTAGAAACAAAATCTTTGAGGTCCTCAAAAGAGGGTTCAGATGAGGAGTCATGCTGAAGTTCATAGCGCGTGACCGTCTCAGAGTCTAATTTTCGAATAAGAATTCGAAAGAGTGGGAAATCCCAGTGCTCAGTTGGGTAATTTAAATTGGTAAGAGCGTAAACATTATCAGTAAATGTATCTATTAAATTGCGTAAAAGAGCGGGGTTGTTTGTATTTAGTTTGGGCAAATCGGTAATTTTGTCCCAATAATGAGTCGCAAGGAGGCGGTTATTTTGGTATCTATTATAAAGCGCATTATAAGCTATAATGTAGTTTGCATCAGTAATTGGCAAGTTTTTTACCAATGTTAGGGGTTCCTTTTCTAGATACGTTAAAAGTAGCTGAAACTTTCTACTATTAGAGAACATAGTATTATTATGAATGACAGAGTCATATAAGCTAATAAAAGTTTGCCAAGAAAACAAATCGCCGGTGAACTTCGGAATATCCACCTTTGGAATGTTGAAGCTCATGTCATTATGACCGGAGCTAGAGTTTGAGTGAGAGGAGTTGAAGTCATCTTTAGGAGAAAATAACCTTTTATAAGTTGCTTTTATGCTAAAATATTGGTAATCAGTGCCTTGACGAATGACATTCTCCTCAGTAAAATCGGGTTGCTCTTTATCAGCTAAATACGCGATTACAGCGTCGTGAAATTTATTAAATTCCTCATAAAAAATGTCCAAGTGATCATACCGCATCTCAAAATCAACTTTTTTTAAGGTATCAGACATAGCTTGAGTGGAAATACTAAATATTTCTTTAATGCGATCTATTGCTATGCCCCTAAAGGCGCGACACTGTTTTTCACTACTCGTCATTTTAAATACCTAATATTTAAAAATAACTACGAGAAAAAAAAATTATATGTATTTAATTTTACTATGCGCGCTAAATTCGAATAAAAAGGAAAAAAAAACTTTTATTCGCGAAAACCGAGAATGCAATAAAAAACCTGAAATTTATTTCTTATTGACCGAGTTCAAAATACCTACTGTACCTACTAGGTAAATTAAAGTGTAATATGAAAAGCGCCAAATCTAAGTATGCAATGCATAATACTTTCAAACAATTATATATCCCTTTAAACTGCACAAGATGTTTATTAGCCCTAAAAAAATAAAAATTTTAATTTTTAAATCGATTTATATAAAAAAAAATCGTTTAGGAAACTGAGTTTTAATTTATTAGAAAAAGGCAAAAAATCAGATACCTACAACGGTTTACCGGTATTTTTAACATCATCATCTGCTTTAATAAAAATCTAAATCGCCTTTTCTAAAGAGAAAATTTAATTTTTTAATTTTGAAATATATATATATATATATATATATATATATATATATATATATATATATATTTTTTTTTTAAACAAAAGAAGGCTTAAAACAACAAGTGCCAACGTAAGGGTAGGGGGTGGTTATAGGGGTAGTTCAGTATTTGGATTGAAGGACCAAACTTATGTAGCCCATAAGTTGAGGCAGAAGGGACTGTATTGGGAGAGGGTGTAAAGGGTAGGTAGAGTGTAGAGAGAGAGAGAGAGGATAAAGTGTAATAAAAAACTATGTCGCTCACCGATATTTGCAGAGTAGTCGCTTACAGGGCCCTGTTCTCCAGTTCCATGATTCACAGCTACACAGCTTCCACAGATGATAACGCACAGCTTTAATTTTAAAGGGTTTTTAAGGGTGCCAAAGGGCAAAGAGAATTTAAGGGTAAATTCACACGAGGGACCGCGTGATTGAGTTCGTTTCTTATACGACACTGCGCACTGTCCACTTTTTAGGTTATAGGAAAGAAGGGAAACATATATTTATGGACCGCGTAGCGGCACCCGCGTTTTTTGTATGAAAGCATGATAAAAATATATCAATAAAAGGCGATAAAAAGAAAAAACTTCCTGCTATATTAACAGAATCAATACAAAAAAAGGAGAATTTGTTTTATTTATTTTAATCCTTTAGAATTGTGAATGTCCCAAAAGAGGGCAGTGCAAGTAAAAAAGTAATATTTTCTAATTACCAAAAATTAATGAATTAATTAAAATAGAGAATTTAGCGGGAGCTAAACAGTATCCTTCAAAAATAGTCGTTTATTCTTGTGTTGCGCACATGCTTTAATTATTTTTGTAAACGGATAAAAAAGATCCATTCTTGCTACGCACAACAAGGCACGAGTCAGCAAAATCAGTTCGGTGGTTCTATAAAAATAGATTTTTTTTCAACCATTGTTTGGAATATTATACGATTGCCTTACCAATCATGCCAGCATTTATTTCCATATAACTTCATTAACACTAAACCGATTTTAATGAAATAAAAACATCCTGGTTAGAATTGATTGCCTTTTAAAGATTATGATCAAAATTTAGAGGCTTCTTAAAATTTTATATGGCGGACAGAATCAGACTTAATTCTTCAAAATGGCGTGTTTATTCTTATTTTCTGACAATGTTTTAGTTTTTTTTCACATTTATAGAAAAGTACTACTTTTTCCCCGAACAACGAGGTACAAATGAGTAAAATCGATGTGGTGGTTCACAAAAAATCTATTTTTGTCTCTGTCATTGTTTTACAGATTATACGATTGCCTTGCTAATACTGTCTGCATTAATTTCCCTATAAACTCATTATTACTGAACCGACCTTAGTGAAATAAAAAAAACCATAGTAAGAATTGATTGCTCTTTAAATATTATAATCGAGATTCGTCGCCATCTTAAAAGTTAAGATGTCGGACAGGATCATACTTGACCCTTCAACGAGGCACGTTTATTCTTATTTTCCGAAAATATTTTAGTTTTTTTTTTAATTTTTAGAAAAATAGTACCTTTCTTTTGCATAACGAGGTACAAACTAATAAAATCGGTGTAGTGGTTCTCACAAAATCTGATTTTGTTTTAACGAATGTTTTACAAATTATACGGTTTCATTGCCAATCGTGTCTGCAATTATTTCTTTATAAATGCATTATTATTAATCCGATTTTAATAATTGTCGTTTAAGAACAATCAATTCTCCCCATGATTTTTTTTATTTCACTAAAATCGGTTTAGTAATAACGAATTTACATGGAAATGAATGTAGACAGGATTGGCAATGCAAGCGTATAATCTGTAAAACAATGGTTAAAAAAAATAGATCTGTTGACCACCACACCGATTTTACTGATTTTTTCCTCATTGTGGGGGGCGGGGGAAAGTAGTGCTTCTCTATAAATTCAAAAAAACTGGAACATTTTCGGAAAATAAGAATAAATAGGCCATTTTGAAAAACCAAGTATGATTCTGTCTGCCATCATTAATTTTAAGATAACGATAAACTTTGATCATGGTCTTTAAAAAGCAATCAAATCTTATTAGGATATCTTTTATTTCATTAAAATCGGTTCAGTAGTAATGAATTTATAAGGAAATAAATGCAGACATGATTGGCAAGGAAATCGTGTAATATGCAAAACAATGGTTGAAACAAAAATATTTGTTTTTAGAACTACTAAACCGACTATTTTGCTGACTTGTACCTTGTTGTGCGTGGCGAGAATGTAGCTTTTTAACTATTTCAAAAAAATAATTAAAACATGTTCGCAACACAAGAATAAACGAGCATCTTTGAAGGGTACATATTAATTTCGTCCGTCAGTCTAAACTCTGATCAATTCTCTGTCAAGTGCAGTTTGTTCCATAAAAATCGATTATATAGTTCAAAAGTTATAAGAAAAAAAAAATGTCCGGTTTTTTTTTGGCTTACCCGGTATATGTTTAGAACTGCTATGCAATTTTTTTGTGAAAAGGACGTTTAAATTAATACCCAACATGTATATGCAAAAAGAATGTAAAAATTTTTATTTTTTATAATAGTAATTACATTTTTTAACTACAATAACTCAAATTTGAAGCTGAATTTTACTAAATAAATATGTTTGATAGTATAAGAGCCCAGTAGGATTTTGGGCTTAAATTGCAAACCGATACTCATATATTTTAATCGATTCGTCATAAGACCATGTCCCAAAAAAATGGAGACACCTGCGAAAATTCTGCATAAACAACCCGCCATCTTTGTTTAAAGATGGCGAAAAGGAGTTTGAATCAAATGTACGTAACTTTTTTATTATGACATCGATTTTACCCAAACAAATTGTGATTAGCTTCTACTATAATGGCCTCTCAAAATCACTATCAATACTTTGTTTTTTATTTGTCTCCATACTATAAATTCTGTAAGTTCCTCAAATGCGCTATTTTTTGTAGGTTTTTTGATTTTTTAAAGAAAACTACTGGATTTACAAAAAAAAAACAAAAAATAAAGAATATGCAGATTGCTAAGAAGTATTCATTGTGAGTCTAATATTTGCTGTAGATTAAGTGGTTCTCGAGTTACACTTAAAAAACCACTAAATTGGCCTATACCTACCCCCAGGTACAAAATTTTCATATTTTCACCAAAGTCATGAAAGTTACTAAAGAAGTATACAGATCGAAAAAGGATGTCAAGCTTAATAAGAAACGGCTATTAGTTTCAAACAGAAACTGATACTGCGGTACATATGGCGGCTTAAACATGGCCGAAGCGTAATTTACAATTTTATTTTTGAGTGTAATTTTTTTATGTAAAACGTACCCCTACGGGGTCAAAGTGTACCCCTACTAAAAGGCAATTTAATTATCTTCAAAAAAGTATAGCACACTTTTTGTCGTAAAGTAAATAGTTTTCCTGAAAAAAACAAAAAATATGCGGCATACATAATTCGATGTTTTCGTTCCATAGAAGTACGACAATGGCATGGGTCCATTAAGGGAAAAACAATTTATGCACAGATGAGCGAATCCCAGTTACATATTTAAACTCAGCATCAAAAATCTTACAAAAAACATATTTGATACTTTTTTCTTAAATTGACAGGTGGTCACGTGATTTTGGCAACTTCTTAACGGTTTGAGCTAGAGACTTGGTTCTTTTTTTGCTTTGTAGGCAATCAAAGTTCCGATCAAAATTAATCACCACTGGCATGTTTTTAAATTTGTAAAAATATATACAGGGTGTCCCAAAAATCCGGGTCTACCCAAATATCTGCTGAACTATTGCAGATAACTGAACCATATTTGGTAGTGATCGATGACATCGAGAGATTTATTTTATGCATACATTAACAAAAAAGTTTAAAAAATACATTCAGAAAAAAGTTATATTTATATTTTAGCTAATTATTCGATTTTTATTTTCTAAAATACACCCTGTATTTCGAAAACGGAGTAATGTCGGACTAAAGTAGGTGGCTTTTATTGTACTGACCTTTCATAGACACAGACTGTATAAGTAATTTTTTCCATATTTCCGTGCTTTTCCATGTTTTTCCCGGGTATGCTGTAATTGACCAGAGGCAAATATCCAAAACCTTAACCTACATAGCAATACCAACATAAAAATATGTGTCAAAAATTCCCACGTATGGGGGATGGCGGGTTTTTTTTTTTTACGGTTAAGCGCACTCGCAAGGGGATCCCTATCACGCTCGAGAAGCGGCCAGTGCGCGGAAATGTTGGTTTTGAAACGGTTCAGGTTGTAACCTGCAGGGAAAACTGTCGCAGGGAGTTTATTCCACAGCGATGCTGTTCTCCAGAGATATGAATTCTGATATAACGAGGTTCTTGGTGCCTCTATTTTGACAGTAAATTGATGGTTACCGTCTGTTTGACGTGTTCGCCTAGTAGGTGCTACTCCCGAGGGGATCATACGTGCCAACTCTTCAGAGCATTTTCCGTGATAATACCTGTAGAAGAGAGATAGATCGCCCACAGTTCTTCGATGTTCGAGACTATCCAAGCTACGGGTAAGTGCGGGGTCATTGATCAGCTTGATAGCTCGTTTTTGCACGGTGTTCAAAAGCATTAAGGTATGTTTGGGTGCCGCACTCCATATATGTGAGCAGTACTCCATAGTTGGTCGAATCTGGGCTTTGTAGAGTGTCAGCAGTTGGCTTGGTGTATACAGATGTCTTGTACGAAACAGCACCCCCAAGCTTTTGGGACGCCCTTTTAGCTATATCTGCCACGTGACTGTGCCAAGACATGTTGGTCTCTGCAGTGACTCCTAAGATGTTCAACTGGCTCTGCAATGTGACAGCACTTCCAGATAGCATGATGTTTGGCTCACCGGTGCTGGTCTTTTTTGAAAACAGGGCTGCTTGGGTTTTCTGCGCGTTAAACTGTACAAGGTTTTTGTTGCCCCAGTCCTCTATTATCTCCAGGTCGTTATTTATCTGCGATATTTGAGTTAGTCTAAGATGATGGAATTCACGTGCGGATAGACACTGAGTGGGTGGTTTGACTGAGGAGACTACATTGCCATCATCTGCAAAGCAATAAAGTGGATTTACTGTTTTATCTATGAGGTCATTTATGTAAATCAGAAAAAGTGTTGGCGAAAGGATTGCTCCCTGTGGCACACCAGCATTTATTTGGTAAGAGTTGGAGTTCCGGCCATCCAGTGCAACATAAATGGATCTATCCTTAAGGTAACTTTCAAACCAAGTGCAAAGTTTCGGCGACAATCCCATTGCTTTGAGCTTGTTGAGCACATTTTCATGCCAGACTTTATCGAATGCTTTTGATATATCTAAGGCAATTGTTCTTGTTTCACCTCGCAACTCAATCGCTTTTTGCCATAAGTGAGTGACGTATGTAAGTAAATCGCCAGTTGACCTATATTTTCGAAATCCGCTTGCTTTGCTTGTCGTTGATAATTTTGTACTTTTCCAAGTACTTGGTTAGGTGATTGCTCACAACTCTTTCCATTACTTTTGATATCACCGGAAGTAGAGCAATTGGTCTATAGTTTAACGGATCTGTCTTTTTTCCTTTCTTTGGAAAAGGTGGTACTGCGGCAGACTTCCATGATGATGGATATACTCCTTGCCTGTAAGATAAATTGAATAATTTAGCGAAAGTTGGGGTGAGTTCGTTAGCACACTTTTTGAGTACTATCGCGGGAATGCCATCTGGACCCATTGCTTTGTTTGTATCCAACTTTCTAAGGGATTTTCGTATTTCTCTGTGGCAAAAGGGTACCTCTGGCATACTGTGGGAAACCCTTCCAATGAACGGTGGAGTTTTTCCATTTGGCACTGTTAGGTTTGAGTTGTAGGAAAAGATTTTGGCCAGCATATTGGCTTTTTCCTCTGATGTTGTGGCCAAGTGAGTATTTTTATCTGTAAGTGGTGGTATGGATGACTTGGTGAAGTTTGATCCAACCGCTTTTGCAAGTGACCAAAAGGACCTAGAACTACTTGGACAATTCAGCAACTTGTTTTTTATTCTTTGATTGTATGTTTCTTTGGCGGCGTCAATAGTAATTTTGCAACTATTTCTGGCTTCTATAAATTCTGTGTGGTTTTGAGCGGTTCGTTGTCGTTTCCAAAGGTTATATGCTCTGTGTTTTTTCTGTACAGCCGTTTGACATTTGGCCGTTGAACCAAGGTTTTGCATCTGCTCTGCGTTTTATTGTATGTGGGATATATGCATCCATTCCAGATAAGATTACTTTTGTTATTTCATTACAGCAGATAGTGAGATCAGCTGTTTTAAAGCAAACCTCTTGCCATGGAAAATCCAGGTAAAACTGTTTAAGGTCATTCCATTTTGCCGATTTATAGTGCCACATTTTACGAGGAAGTGATTGTTGGCTTGGTGGTATGAGCATTTCGCACTTTGTTATTATAAGTTTATGATCGGATGAACCAAGTGGGGGATCTACTTGAATTGTGTACGAGTCAGGATTTGTAGTTAGGAACAAGTCTAAAAGCGCTGCAAATTCACCCCTTTCTGAGATACGGGTAGGTTCATCGATAAGCTGCGTTAGACCACAACTTATGGCAAAAGCTTCTGCTTCCCTGCCTTCATTATCTGTTTTGTTGTGGTGTTTTAACCAGGGTATATTGTGGACGTTGAAATCGCCTAAAAAAACAATTTCCGCATGTGGATAGTTAGACTGTATACTATCACAATTTTCGGATAATGTCGCAAAAAGTTTTGATACTCGGTGTTACTTGGCGGTCGGTAGAGGCAGCAGATGAACTTGGTCGATGACTTTGAGGTGAATTTTAGCCATATGATATCGAGGTTCGCTGGTTCTAGCATCTCCTCTCGATGACATGAAAGGTCATTCGGTTCATAGCTATATTTAAAAATGTGTAAAAATTGGTAAAATAATAAGTTTGACAGTCGATAGAATTTGACACGTTTTTTATCATAGGCAAGGGACAATTGGCGTACATGGATTTTTAAAGACCTTTTAAACAAGATATCTCTCAATAGGGTTTTTGTTTAAAACAACAAACTTGTAAATTTTGACAAAAACTGAAAAAATTAGTTTTGACAGTCGATAGATTTTGACAGATTTGATTGTGTACCCAATTAACCGCTATATCAAAATATGTATTTAATTGTCACTTTTAAAACGAGGTATCAATCGATAAGGATTTATAATTAAAATTTTTAAGTTGATCGCCCCTTTGTCGCCCCCTAATGCAGGGGCAGCACAACCGCCTCTTCATAAAATAGATCTCTTGATGTTAACGATTACTGCCAAATATGGTTCAGTTATCTTCAATAGTTCAGAAGATGTTTGAGTAGACTCAGAGTTTTCGGACACCCTGTATATATATATATATATATATATATATATATATATATATATATATATATATATATATATATATATATATATATATATATATCTTGTTTTCGCTCACTATCGTAGCATCTCCTTCTTACTCTCTTGGCTAATTTTAGTGCCAGGAAGAGCAGAAATAATAGGGACCTATTGCATTAAAGCCAGGCAATAATTGTGCCGGCCACTATTCTGACATTTTCGCATTAAAAGAACAACTGTCTTCTTTCAAAATTAGGCCTTTGTGTATTATAAGAGCCAACATTAATAGTGCCGCCACTATTAATGGAAAATAAATGACTGGATTTATAAATTCGACTTTTGTATGTCAATTTTAAAAGATCAACTGTCAGCTTTCAATGCGAATCTGTCAGAATAGTGCCCGGCACAATTAGTGCCTGGCACTATTGCAATAAGTCCCTAATACAAAAAACAAGGGAGTTTAATCTTAGTAACCAGCTCAGGAAAGGAAAGACCTCGGGGAAGACTGCATTTCCGGCCGTTTTAACAAACACTAAAAATAAAGAGCACTCAATAAGTTGGCGGCAAATTCAGTTGAAAAGGCTACACTAGAAGATTGGATTTTCAATAAACCAAAACACATTAACAAGACTTATTTTATAATAATTTTTAATGGGTTCAAAAAAACGTCATATAGAAATAGCGGTATATGATACCGGTAACAGCGTTAGTATAAGTTTTTGTGTTTGCCTCTCTGAGTGGGTACATGAAAAAAAACCTTTTAATTTTAAACTGATGTAACTCGTAAACGAAATGATCGATGGCTGTTTCGTTTTATCCATTTATCAGAGAAAGTACTACGAATTTACTTTTTTAGGTGAAATAAAGCAAATATTTACCTGTAGATAAGCAGGTACTAAAACTAGAAGAAAAGATTAGGCCTATTAAATATTGTATGTATATCAGCAGTGGCGTATATACAACATTTTTTTGGGTATTTTCCATATATTTCATGAATACAAACATAAAATAGCATAAAATACAGCCTCATAAGGTCTCGGGCCCCCCCCAAAACTGTCTCGGGCCCACCCCGAAACTTTTTTCTATATACGCCACTGTATTCCAGATACATTTACGTACTTATTTTATGGAGATTTATGTAAGAAATACAACTTTGGATAAATGTTAAAAAAGCAAAAACTAAAAATTGTCTTTATTATTATATATTTATTTATTGCTCGACATTACAAAAACCCCTGTAAATATTTTGAACTACTATTATAGAGCACCTGTAGCATTTTAACAAAAATTGTATTTCTTACACAGTTTTCGAAATCGAACTTTATCTGGGACACCCTGTATATTATCTCAGTGTTAAAAATTCATGGATAACGAAGTTAAAAATAGTGCCAATTGCAATGGAGATGAAAAGTGACAATCAGGGATAAAAAGTGGCAGATCGGACCTAAAAAGAAGTACGAAAAGTAGCGTATACACCATATTTTTTTCTTGGCGAATTGTAGAGGGTGACACTAGTTTTAAATAAAAGTTTTACTTACCAATATTAACATTTTTATCAGAAAATTTCAAAAAATTAATTTGGAAAAGTATAAAATTTTAATTATGCAACAGCTAAAGTATCGAAATGCGGATTTGACTCGTTATAAAATTTTGGGCACCAGGCGGCACCGTATTCAAAATTTTTAAAATATGTTTTTTCGTCAAAATTGGATAATTTTGTCTACAAATCAAAAAAAGAACCAAGTCTCTAGCTCAAACCATTAAGAAGTTGTCAAAATCACGTGAACACCTGTCAATTTAACAGAAAAGTATCAAATATGTTTTGTTTTGTAAGATTTTTGACGCTAAGTTAAATATGTAACTGCGTGTTCGCTTATCTGTGCATAAATTATTTTTTCCCTTAATGGACCCATGCCATTGTCGTACTTCTATGGAACGAAAACATCGAATTATGTATGCCGCATATTTTTTTTGTTTTTCAGGAAAACTATTAACTTTACGTCAAAAAGTGTACTATCCTTTTTTAAAGATAATTAAATTGTCTTTTAGCTGAGGTACATTTTAACCCCGTGGGGGTTCGTTTTACATAAAAAAATGACCCTCAAAAATAAATTTGTAAATTACGCTTCGGCCATGTTTAAGCCGCCATATCTACCTGAGTATCAGTTTCTGTTTGAAACTAATAGCCGTTTCTTATTTAGCTTGACATTCTTTTTCGTTTGTATAGTTCTTTAGTAACTTTCATGACTTTCGTGAAAATATGAAAATTTTGTACCTGGGGGTAGGTATAGGCCAATTTAGTGGTTTTTTGAGTGTAACTCGAGAACCGCTTAATCTACAGCAAATATTAGACCTACCATAAATACATCTTAATAGTCTGCATATTTTTTATATTTTATGTTTTTTTTGTAAAACCAGTAGTTTTCTCGAAAAAATCAAAAAACCTAAAAAAAAAACAGCGTATTTGAGGAACTTACAGAATTTATAGTATAGAGACAAATAAAAAACAAAGTATTGATAGTGATTTTGAGAGGCCAATATAGTAGAAGCTAATCACAATTTGTTTGGGTAAAATCGATGTCATAATAAAAAAGTTACGTACATTTGATTCAAACTCCTTTTCGCCATCTTTAGACAAAGATGGCGGGGTGTTTATGCAGGATTTTCGCAGGTATCTCCATTTTTTTTGGGACATGGTCTTATGACGAATCGATTAAAATATATGAGTATCGGTCTGCAATTCAAGCCCAAAATCCTACTGGGCTCTTAGACTATGAGTAAAGTTATACATGCCTATAGCGGTTTTCTGACCACTTTTTTGATGACGTCATAACTGGTAAATGTATCTAGAATCTAAATCCATAAGGAGAGCTTATCCCCAGAAGTGAAATATCTTTGGCCTAAGCCACCGGACTAATTAAATTAAACCTTAAAGTTTCTAGAATTCTAATACCCCTTTAGTTGAAGTTCTAAAACTTACTTCAATTCATAATTAAACAAATACTATTACATAGAGTTTGTCACCAAGGTTTTGCAATGCTCCAAAACATCACAATTTTCTCTAAATAAATTAAAAAGTAGAGGTAATGTAACTTTTAGTTAACCTGAAGCTTTTCATGTGAAAAGGGATATGTTAAGTTTCCCGGCATTAGGCTGCTTTTGTTTGTATTATTACTACTTATTTTTTAAAATAATATGAAAGACTGAGAAGTGATCAAAAAAATCTGTAATGTACGAAACGTGAAATTTCTTCGATAGTGTGAGAAATAAACAAAATAATTGCTATTCTAGCAAAAGTTCTCGGCAAACAAATTAACAAAACCTCCAAAAAATCATTAAATTACAATTAACAAAGTTGTAGCAACCTAAAATAAGAAACGTACCTAATTGTCCGAAACAAAATGTATCCGTCCGAAACATCAATTTTTAGTTGATTTGGACGACATTATACAAGGTATCCCAGAACTAATAGTACCTAGTCAAACTGAGGATTCTTTGTATGAAAATATTAGGATTTAGCTACACTTGTCTTACTTATAAAGTTGCTATTAACCGAGATACAGGGTGTTAAATTTTATTTTCTTTAACTGTTTTACTAACCAATATTTTTGCATAAAAATTTGGGGTACGAGGTTTTCTGGAATGAGCAATTTGGTTTCGGTAAAAAACTTGGTATACATTGTACAGGGTGTTCTCTGGGTCACCACTCTTACATTAAAATCGGTGTAACTTTTTGGTTTTTCTGTGTATACCAGTTTTTATTTAAAATATGATTTTTGCAATCATTTTTATGTAAAAAGTTAAATTGTTTCGATGTCGCTCAGAGCAATGGTTTTTAAGATTTCTGCATTTAAGGTCTTCTGCATGGGTTAAAATTTTGTGATTTTTATTTGCGTCTTTACCCTGCAAAAAATACAGCATACGCAATAACCGCGAATTCCGTCCAAAAATATACCACATAAGATTAAAAACAGCGCTGCCTATGTCCGCGCAACTAAATACCATGCAAGATTTTTACCTCCTACGTACAAAAACCGCGCAACAAAAATACGGCGCAAATAAATACCGCTCAAAGGTTTTACCGCGAAAAAATAATAAACCGCGTGGCCCAATACACACCACAATTTAACTGCGTAAAAAAAATAAACCGCTCATCTCATTTCCGCGCTAAAAATACCACGCACTTCTCATTAACGCGCTAAAAATACCACGCAAGCTTTTGACGAAAACCGCACATCAAAAATAAACCGCGCAAAAAATACTTTATCAGGAAATTCTATATGCAATAGCGAAGTCAAAAAGCGTTTTGAAATCAAGATGCGACTTGTTGTATAGCTACCTAATAGATGAAAAAAAAAGAAACAATTTAATGAAAAACGATATTGTGTGCTTGAATGAGGTATAGGTTACATGAAAATGGTTCCAAAAACTAATTGCAATTTTTGAATATGGACTATTTCCTGACTTCCAAACCATATTTATATAAATCCTATCTGATCCTCTTTTCAAAATTTTATCAATTTTTTTATTTTTTTCTAGTTTTCAGGGTATCTCTAACGGTTACATTGTAACAGAACGAGTACTTTGCACCCGGTTTGAACCAAATTTTGACATTTAAGTAAGGAGATCACCAAAATACTTTTTAGTATTTTAAATAATATTTCCTCTTCGTTAAAGAAGTTATAAATGCAATTAAAAAAAAAATCAATTAGAATTTCTTGATTTTTTAAATAATTCCAAATGCAAAATATACTAAAACCCTTTTTTTATACGACTACATTAGAAAATAAGGCTATACGCACAAAAAACCCCGTTCCAAAACCTGTGCGCAAAGAGGCCTTTACATACATGCAATTCATCTATATTTAGGCATTTTTATTTTGGTATATAGTTCTATTATAACAAAAACAAACAATTTCTAAACTGCACAGCGACCTGACTTTGCTGTTTTGTGGATAAAATACGTAAAACAAGTGTTAAAATTTTTGCAAATTTTCTGATTCTGCATTAAAAATAAAAACTTTACGATTTTATTTGCAGTCATAAAAAAAGTGTAAACAACTTGTTTGATATCTTCTTTACACACTCTCTTCACTTGTGGATCTCGCCTTCGGCTCAGTCCATACACAAAATTATATCGAGGGCTTAAAACTACAACTAGGGCGTTTAATGATAGAAGCAACACACTTGGTATGAATAGACATGACTTGCCCGAAAATTTTACGAACGGGAAAAACCCCCCCAACTCTGGCATGGGGGTCGCTCCCCCCCTTAAACGTGCTTTTTGACGCTATTTTGCTAAAAACTCGAAAACGGTCAACTTTTCTGAAAATATTTTAAAGATCATTTTGCACCTTAGTACCCTCTAAAGACTTTTATTTGCATTCGATCTTTTCATTGATCGATATTGTATAGCAGTGTTTTCTTTCGCCTGCTTTTGGTTTTTTTGTTTCTCTCGTATCTCGGTAGATGGCGCCTCTTGCTATAGTTCGCTCACTAATTACATTTAATTAGAGACAAAACCGTCTGATTAACTTCGCAAGATTTATCACATCGACCAGCAGTGTTCTGAGGAGTCCCATAAGGACGAAACGGTTAACTGTCAATACTTATTAGGTGTCCATTAGATCTTGGACCCCCGTGAGGTTTAGCTTTCAGGCTACCCACGGAAAAATATAAGGGAAACAAAAAAACTCCTTTTTGCCCGATTAGCCACGAAACTTGTTTGATTTTTAAATTCACGTTCCATAGGCCTACGAAAAAAGGGAAAAATGTTTAAAATATGTTTTTTTTATTTTTCTTGAGGCATTTTGTATCCTTAACACATTGTTTTTTCAAAAAAGTTTTTTGTACAAAAACCCATTGTATACAGTTAAATATTTAATAATAGTCTATGGACAAATCGGCCTATATTTCGTGTGCAAGTCGTGCCAACTTTTTGCCGATAGGCCAAGTTTGTTAAGGGCACGCCATAGATTAGGTTTTGACTTGTTGTCATTCTGTTCTGGTAATTGCGTTTTTTTAAGGATATATCCCCCACCACTTTTTTTTGCACGATACTTTTAAAACGATGTATCTTTCCTAAAAATTGTCGTAGAGGGTTGAAAAATGGCAAGTGAATCAGTAAACTCGCGCAATAAAATAACTTTCTATTATATTTTTCAAAATTTTGCTTCGTTTTTTTAGAAAAAATAAAATAACTGAATTTTGACTGTATAGCTAGTAAAGTTTAACCTACATTTTTAATAACACAAAAGCAAAATTTAAAAAAAAAAGTTTAACTAAAAGTTATAGAATTAACATTTTTCTTTAATTTGGTTTATATAAGGTTTATATAGATGTATATTTTATATTTGTTTCAATAAAAAAAACAATTTGTTATCACCAAAACGACTACCGAAGGTGTATTACAGGGCGCGGACGCCTATAATACGCCTATATACCTTAAAGAATTATAAAAAATGTAATTTAGTGTATGATAAAATTTTGTTAAGCAAAACTATTGTCACTTTTTTGTTAACTGAATGTTTCTAACAAAATGAAAAAAAAATGGTTGCGCTTTTTTGCGCCTTTTTGAGATTTTTAATATTAAAAATAAAGTGCCTACATACGACCCAAGTAAAAGAAATTAAACTATACATCTTAAATATAAAACTTGTTTGTTTTTTAACGAATTTTTATTAAATAAAAAGTGTTTAATTGACTAAAGATTGATAGTTTTTTAACATAAATTTGATTAAATCATTAAATTTAAAGATGGCGGACGCTTCGTTCTAAAAAATTTTAAAATAAAGGATTTTAATCAAATTGATATAAACAACTTTTTAGGCCTGTAAAAAGCCAAGTGAATTATGGTAGCGGTTACAGTTACTTTAGTTAAAAGGAGTGGGGGGAGGGTAAATCTTCGAAAGTCAAATTTTGAACCAAAACTTTTACAAACTTGCCGTTTTCGTATTTTTAACTTAGGAAAGGTGCCCGAAAATTTTTCAAAAATATTATTTTGACATATCTATGTTTTGGAAAGGGTTAAGTGGATTATCAAAGGACCACACACTAGTTTACACAGGCCTTATGGGGAATTTTTGTCTCGGTTGAACTGGCTATAATTTTAGTATGTTATAGTGGGGTATGTTATAGTGGGGTAACAAAAAAAAATGTAAGTATAGTTAAGTTTTTCTATGTACAGTTTTTGAGATATAACGGTCAATATTCGTGAAATGGTCGTTTTGTTGTATGTTTTAATAATATTAACTCTTACATCTTGACCGATAAAAATTAATTTACCATAAAAATGGCTTACTAAACGCCTAAAGACAAAGTCACTTGTAATACAATTTTTTTATAATTTTTCTTTCTTTAATCTTACTTGTTCTTTAGGTCCTTGCATTATTTTGCAATTTGGTATTTGACAAATATATTGGCAATCGCCCATTGCGATTCGAAATTTTATTACACGAAAAAGATGATCTCATGTTTTCAGACGTTGATACTATACGTCTAATTTGAGTTTTCATATCTTTGACAGTGAAAAAGAAAAATTATGAAAATAAGTTAAATGACTTGGTCGAGTTAATGCGAGAATTTCTCGTTCTTGTATTGAGACACCACACACATGCATAGGTGGAACTTTTCGGAAAATTTATGTATGATCTTTGGAAGCTTAATGAAAGAGCGTTTGCGTACAGAGCAAGAGGTTCCGGCCAAAGAGATACTTTTTATAATTTTTCTTTCTTTAATATTACTTGTTGTTTAAAGTTAATATTAATAAAACAATGTTAGAAAGCAAAACAATTACAAATGTGTGGAGTGTGTCCACAAAATAATATTAATAGGTCTTATTTTGCCATAAATTTTGCCCTTATGTAATTTTTTTACAATGATCTTTATTACAAAACCTAATTTTGTATGTAGAGAATAGCAAAATGCAAGCAAAAAATAAACAACTTTTATCCAAAAAGCTTTTACATTAAATTAATTTTTTTAGAAAATGGTAAAATTAGGTAGTTTTTAGATGCAATATAAGTAAAAAAATATGCATGCATATGTCTTATTGAGGACACTCTGTACAATATAGTATTTTTAGGTGACTCCTCTTCCTATTTCAAAATTGACGTGTCCATGATTTTATCTCCAAGTTTAAAAAAAAAAGACTTTTGTCATACTGTATATTATGACCCAGGTAAAATAACTTAAACAGAAATATTAAAAAATGTAGAATACTCATTTTTAATAAATGTTTAAGTTTTAATTACTTTTTTGTTAAAATTTCTTTTAAAAAATTTATTTTTAAATCACCCTGTAAAAAAAAACAAATATTAAAGCTTTATAAAATACTAAACAGGTGCATTTTTACCTATATCACAATAACCAATACACATTATTTTTGTTTCTAATATTTTGGGTGTTTAAATAAATTCCGACATTAGCTCCATTTGGCCCTTCTGTGCGGCGCACAGTGTGACGAAATTGAAAAAAAATGGACATCAATTATTTTATATTAGCAAATGTTTGTATTGATATAATAATCATGAATATTGATAAAATTGAGCGAAAATATTTGTTTTATAGTATATTTTTAATTTATTTTTACACAGATTGTGGTATAATTTTATTTGGAAAGAAAAAAATTCCAGATTTAAGGCCTACTATAAATTAAACAGCATTTCTTTACCTAATTCTAAATAATTTTAATCCGAATCATTATACTCATCCCCTACTTCCATATTCATAGCATCTAATAATTCTTGCGCTTTTGGATATAGTGAAACATTTTAGCTCACACTACTACTATACTATAGTGATCCTAATTTTTTCGAGAGTAAAAAAGTTGCTCTAATTTCAATTTTTTTTATATATCTTTGCGTTTCAGATGGTTTTGAAACTTTTTTTTCGCGTTGTCTGTCTGTCTGTCTGTATGTCTGTCTGTAACGACCAACGCGCATAACTCAAAAACCGCTTGCCCGATATGAATGAAATTTGGCACCTTGGCTGGTCTTGGGTCGAGATGGTCCCATTTAAAAATGAACAAAATTCACCAAACACAAGCCAAGTAAAAGGGTGGGGGTAGATTTCAAAAATTAAAGTTTAAGTGAAAATATGGCGTGTGTGATATTAAACGAAAGGTATTTGAGTCTGGAGTTAAACAAAAATACATTTTAGTTATTTTTTAAGGGTGGGGGTAGATTTCAAAAATTAGAGTTTAGGCCAAAACATGGCTTATATGGTATCAAACTAAAGGTAATTGAGTCTGGAATTGAATAAAGTATCAAACGTGGAATTTCGTACCCGTGAATTTAAAAATGAAACAAGTTTCGTGGCTAATCGGGCAAAAAGGAGTTTTTTTGTTTCCCTTATATTTTTCCGTGGGTAGCCTGAAAGCTTAACTTCACGGGGGTCCAAGATCTAATGGACACCTAATAAGTGTTGACAGTTAACCGTTTCGTCCTTATGGGACTCCTCAGAACACTGCTGGTCAATGTGACAAATCTTGCGAAGTTAATCAGACGGTTTTGTCTCTAATTAAATGTAATTAGTGAGCGAACTATAGCAAGAGGCGCCATCTACCGAGATACGAGAGAAACAAAAAACCAAAAGCAGGCGAAAACACTGCTATACAATATCGATCAATGAAAAGATCGAATGCAAATAAAAGAAAACAACTATAGTCCGTGACCTACAACAGCTCTTTGTCTTTCAGGCCGGATCAACACAGATTGCATTTTTACCCGTCTTCAAGACAGTGAGCGTCAATCAACGGAATTTTTAAGCCAAATAATACTAACAAATGTGGAATTTCGTACCCGTGAATTTAAAAATCATACAAGTTTCGTGGCTAATCGGGCAAAAAGGTTTTTTTTTGTTTCCCTTATATTTTTCCGTGGGTAGCCTGAAAGCTTAAACTCACGGGGGTCCAATTTGGGACTAAAAGTAGGGATGGTACACTAGGACACTACACCTCCCCCGAAGAAACAAATAATTTTTATTTATTTGTAACCAAAAAGAAAAATTCTTCGAAAGAGTGGCCTCTCAGCCGAGTCCTGTTAATATTTAAAATTTATGAATTCAAAATAAAAATCTAATAATTTTTTCACTAAAAAATACAATAAATTTTTTTGTAAAATAAACTTAACTTAAAAATGAATAATTATTACTAGATGATTCTTCTAAAAATGTAAACCCTATAATATGTCTAATATGCAGTTATACTTTATATAAAAAATTATAAAACTGGATTACTTTATCATACTATAGTAAAAATATCTTTTATTAAAGAACTAAATAAATTTCGATGGTTGGAAAAGTTAAGTTCCTTTTTTTACTTAGTTTTTTTTTTAGAAAAAAAAATTAATTTATAAAGTTTTTAAAGTGTTGTTTTTTCAACAAGTTCATTAAATAAATGTTTTTTTTCGAGTTTCTTAGTATTTTTTTAAAAGATTTACGCGTCTGTTCCTCTTGAGCTTTAACATTTCTGACTTTTTAGTTTGTTTATTACCGACCAATAGGGTCCTGACAAGTTGTACACTAATGTAAACATTGCCATTAGTAACTAAACTTTGCTCAATTTTTTTATGCCCTTAAATTCAGTACTGATTAAATACAATATAAAAATATATAACAACATGTTCCGGAACTATTCTTTGTGAATACACGAATGCAAATCGCAAAGGAGAAATGCCTCTCAAGGATCCACCTAAGCTCACATAAAGCAGCACTCAATCTAATCATTAATGTAATTGTCACAATAGGGATAAAATTATTTGTCAACCTAAGCAGACAGAAAGTATACTTTTCGCACTAAATAAATTAGGATTATGTCAAAGCAGATTTTTTTATTTTTAAGGTAAATTTCATATTATTCTTTTCTTTATTCAAAATAATATTGTTTTATTCCAATATTTGTAGAATTTCTTATTAATAGTTAGCTGATAGATCAGCTTGAAACAAATTAAAATTAAAGAGTTTTCAAAATCAAAAATATCTAGATGCAACTTTTTATTTCCTATAAAAAAAATGAAAAAAAAAACTCGAAATAGTTGTTTTTTATTTAAATTTAGAATATATTATTCCACTTAACTATTTGAGTGATCAGTCCAAATAGTCTTGCAGAAAAAGATATTTGCTATATAATTCATTATTTTTAACTTCAAAAGTGTGTATAAATTTTAATTGACTTTTATCGCAGGTAAATAATAAATTTTAAAATTATCGGTATACTTATTTAAAAACACGGAAAAAAGTTTCTGCTTTGCCTGTTATTATTTAATGTATCAATCAAATCGATTTAATTCACATTTAAAAACTTTTGTAAAAGAAATGGTAATACACTGGTATTAAAACTATCCTAATTTCTTTCTCATCTTACAGATTATAATAAACTGTAAGTATAAATAACATTTAAAAAACTGACCATATTTATAAATTTGTCATCGACGATTTTCTTTTTTTTTGTCAGTTTTTAACAAAAAATTTAATATTAATTTAATATATATAATAATATGCACTCAACTTGTATGCATAACTTTTTTTAAAGTTTTCTATCCTAGCTGTGGAAATACTTTGAAATGTTTTTTTTTCTTAGTTTAGTTTTATCATTATAAATACTTATGTAATTTCTTTTGTAAAATTTTAAAAAATGGGTATATGTTTAATTAGGTTTTTACTTGATTTAAAAAATTTATCAAAGACATAAAAGTGTACTAGAGACATATTAGTGTTTAAAACTTTGTTCAATAGATTGTCTCTGCCAAACTAATAACTTAAAAAATACTCTGTCAATCTATGGGCACCTAAGCTCACACTGGATACTATAGTTATAGTGTATCTACGTGAAAGCTAATATAACTAAAAACTGCAAGCATATTTTATTGAACTCCAGACTCAATTACCTTGCGTTTGATACCACACAAGCCATGTTTTGACTTAAACTCTAATTTTTCAAATCTACCCCCACCCTTTTTTTAAAAACTAAAATGTATTTTGTTTAACTCCAGACTCAATTACCTTTCGTTTGATATCACACATGCCATATTTCCACTTAAACACTAATTTTTGAAATTCACCCCCACCCTTTTTTTTTTAAATAAACTAAAATGTATTTTGTTTAACTCCAAACTCAATTACCTTTCGTTTGATATCACACACGCTATATTTTTTCATAAACTCTAATTTTTGAAATCTACCCCCACCCTTTTATTTGACTTGTGTTCAGTGGATTTTGTTCATTTTGAAATGGGACCATCTCGACCCCAAACCCAGCCTGGGTACCAAATTTCATTCAAATCGGGCAAGCCGTTTTTGAGTTATGCGCGTTGGTCGTTACAGACAGACATACAGACACACAGACAGACAGACAGACAGACAGACAGACAGACAGACAGACAGACAGACATACAGACAGACAGACAGACAGACAGACAGACGGCGCAACAAAAAAGTTTCAAAATCATCTGAAACGCAAAGATATATAAATTTTTTTTAAATCGGAGCAACTTTTTTTTTCTCGAAAAAATTAGGATCACCATAGCTCACACTACTATAGTATAGTAGTAGTGTGAGCTAAAAAGAAAAAAAATGTTTTCCAAAGTATAAAAAGAAAAATATTTTTATTGCTTGTTGTTATTATAGTTTCCAAAAATGATTTGTTTTGCGTAACCTCACTTTTGTCATATGTTAAAAGTCTAGGCTTTAAATAAACCTTAAAATTTGTATTTTTTTTTAATTTTAATTTTTGTAGGTGTTTTGTAAGTTTGTGTTTCAGTAAATAAATACACAGAAAAAAAATGTCTTCAGTCAATGCAAATTGCTTTGATCCAAGAAAAAATCTACTTTCCTAAGCACGAAGACGATATTTTCTTAACAAAAAAAAACTGTTTTACACTTGATAACGGTTAGAGATACTTACTAACCGAAACGTCGTGTTTTAAAATAAATAAAGACAATGGAAGTCCGAAATTTTATTTCTACACAATCATTGTCTACGAGTTTCAAACAAAGAAAAAAAACTATTCTCTTTAACTGCTGGTTTCTGTTGAAAATAAAAGTTGCCTTTATCTAAGAACATTGATTTGTTTAGAATGGAAATGGCAACCTTCTTGTTTTGTGTTTTCTAGTATTATGGAATAAATCGCCATTTTCGTTTTAAGATGCCGGATGTTTTGAGAGATGTCTATCAGGGGAAATGAATCGACCCCTGCCCTCCGTAGATTCCAGGTACTCTTCGACCCGGAGAGTTAGCACCTGTATGGGGTCCCTTTCCCAGGGTTACGGGAGAAGACCACATCGATATGAAAGGCGGAGAGAATGGACCTCGGTACGGTGATCATAGCGTAGGTGGCAACCCTTTCTTTTAGGGATAGTATAAAAGACTACTGCCTTGTAGTACCGGCGTTGGAATCGTCAAAGGCTAGGGGAAGAAAACCTCGATCAAAAATCACCTGGTCCTCCAGGTTGGGGGTTGGGGCATCAGACTAACTCTCTGATACCCGGAAAAAACGTACACTGTTAAAAAACCCAATCAAACGCCTCGGAAAGAAATGAAAAACCTAAGACGAACCAAGCAAAGAAACAGGAATAGGATTTTTGGTACATGGAACGTACAAGGAATGAATCGAAAAATGAATGAAATAGTACATGAGTGCAGCAGAATGAAGGTAGACCTTGCTGTACTAACAGAAACGAAAAAGAAAGGAAAAGGATCTGAAAACCTAGGACAATATGACCATTTCTATAGCGGAGTGGCAAAAGAAAAACATGCCCAACAAGGAGTATCTATTTTGGTCAACAAAAGATTTAGAAAATTTATCACCAACTGGGAAGCAGTCAATGAAAGGCTAATTAAAATGAATATAACAATAAAAGGAATGAGACTTACGATTTTTGGAATCTATGCGTATAACGACGATGCAAATGTAGCCGTGAAAGACAATTTTTTTGAAGAAATACACAATGAAATATCAGCAGTAAGTGCATCTAGAGAAATTGTCATATTGGGAGATTTAAATAGTAGAACCGGTAACAGAGTTAATGATCTGACAGTTGGCCAATATGGAGAAAATCTTGTTAATGACAATGGAAACCGGCTAATTACAGTATGTGAGCAATTAAACCTAAAAATCCAAAACGGTTTTTTTCAACATAAGGAAATACACAAATATACCTGGACCAAACCCTCACAAAACCTGAAATCCGTCATTGATTATCTTATCACTAAACAAAAGACAAAACTAAAAATTCAAGATGTCAGAACAAAGCGTGGATCAACATGCGGAAGTGATCACTATTTTCTGGAGTCCAAAATTCTCTTTCCTTATCAAGGCCGAAGCCTGCATCAACAACATCTTGATGATACAGTGATTGAAGAAATTGATCACTGTAAATATAATCTACTAAGCCTAGAACATGACAGCGTAAAAAACATATACAAAAAGAGACTGAACGAAAAACTTAATACAAGTTCAGGTGAAACCCCAGATGAGGAATACGAATGTATTACATTAAGCATCCACCAAGCTGCAAAAGAAGCACTAGGATTAGTGGAAGAAACTTCTAAAAGAAGAAAACCATACTGGTGGGATGCTGAGATTGAGAGAGAAATAGAGGAAAAAAGGAAATTATATCACACCTACTTATCCCAAAAGACAGATAGAAGCAGACAAGAATACAAAATCGCGCAATCAAAGGTGAGAAGAATGATCAGTGATAAGAAAAATCATTCGTGGACGCAAAAGTGTCAGAAAATAGATTCTTACTTAGGAGGTAGGAGAAGTACCGAAAGCTGGAAAACTATAAGATCGATTAAAAAAGAAACATGCAGAGATATCATTTCACCAATACCAGACAAAGAATGGGATGAGCATTTTAAAAAACTTTTAACTGAAGATAGAGCAGAATTCAAGGAAGACGCAAGAGACAATATAATTAGAACGATGGGATCTCCAGTACCCCTCACAATCTCTGAGGTCAAAAACGTGTGCACAACCTTAAAAAGCGGTAAATCTGCCGGACCCGGAAATATCCCAGCCGAACTTATTAAATATGGCACTGAAGAACTGTTTTGGAGATTACGGAATCTTTTCCAAAAATATTTAAATGGAACTGTAGTCCCAACTGAGTGGAAAACGTCATATATATCCACAATACACAAAAAAGGAAGGAAAGATATATGTGACAATTATAGAGGTATATCTGTGACTAGTACGCTAAGCAGAATATACGGTAAAATAATAAGAAATAAAGTAGAGAGCGAATATAAAGACATGGAGGCAGAAGAACAAGCTGGTTTCAGGGCGGGTAGATCGACTTCAGATCATCTCTTTTGTATAACCCAAGTTATTGAAAAGAAAATGGCATACGGTCAAGAGCTGCATCTGCTTTACGTGGATTTGCAGAAGGCATATGATAGTATACCACTAAATCTACTTTGGAAAGCGTTGGAAAACACAAACATAAGCGTACAACTAATTAAGGCCATCCAAGAGTTATACCGCAATAGTAAGGCAAAAGTTAAAATAAAAGCAAAACTAACCAAAGGCTTTCAAGTAAATAAAGGTCTTAAACAAGGTTGCTGTATCTCGCCTACGCTCTTCAAGATATACTTGGAACAAGTCCTTAAAGTATGGAAGAGAAAATGCCAAAACATGGGAATTCCGTTGGACGAAACCACCTTGTATACTTTATGTTTCGCCGATGATCAGATAGTAGTGGCTCAGGATTATGACGACCTCGAATATATGACACGAAAACTAATAGAAGAGTACAATAAGTGGGGACTAGAGGTTAATCTCAATAAGACAGAGTATATGTGTATCGGTGGAATGAAACAGGATCTAATCTTAAATACCGGGCAGCGAATTCACTCCTGTGATGAGTATAAATACTTAGGTCTAAAAATTACAGCTGACGGAACACTAGACAAAGCTATAAAAGATCGAAACCTACAAGGAAGAAAAGCAATAACTTTATTAAATGGAATAATTTGGGACCAAAGTATATCAAAACATAACAAAAAGCTTATATATAACACCATT
This sequence comes from Aspidapion aeneum, assembly GCA_963576565.1. Lineage (NCBI taxonomy): Eukaryota > Metazoa > Arthropoda > Insecta > Coleoptera > Brentidae > Aspidapion > Aspidapion aeneum. The sequence continues at coordinate 69,101,481 of OY755040.1, read as the reverse complement.
ATAAAAAGTATTATTACATACAGCTCAGAAGTATGGCCAATCAAGGATAGAACAGAAAAAATGCTTTCCGCTACGGAGATGGACTATTGGAGAAGAGCAGCAGGGAAATCAAAAAGAGAAAGAGTTACAAATCAAAGAATAAGAGAAATTATGACAGTAGGTGAACGTACTTTAGTGGATGATATAAGAACAAAACAACTGGTGTGGTACGGACATGTACAAAGAATGAATGACGAAAGACTACCTAAACAAATACTACAATGGAAACCAACTGGCCGAAGAAAACGAGGATGGCCAAGGAGAAGCTGGAGAGAAGGAATAGACAGTGAAATAAGAATAAGAGGCCTAGATGATGAATTATGGGCAAACAGAAACGAGTGGAGATTGGGTATCGGAAGACGTAGAACGTTGTGAAACCGATAAATATATATATATATTTTGAGTTAAAAAATTAAGTCTTTAGGCAAAGTAAAGCTTTATTTGTGTTAAGAAGATATTAGTAAGACATTTTATATCTTGCTTCAAAACCACTTTTTCTTCGCTAAGGGCAGTTTGTTTTAAACCAAAACAATTTACCAAGACAATAATTTTTTTTTCCCAAAACAAGCGGTTTGCTTAGATGAAAAGAAAATATTTTGTTCGGAGACTTTTGCTTTTGGGTCAAGATAGTATTTTCAAGAAAACTACTTTTCTTAACTGAAGAACTTCTTTTTTTCTGTGTAGAAAATATTTGATTGGGAAGTTGTTGTTGCTGTTGCGACGCATATAGCCCTTAAGTACCACAATACATGTATTTAAAATATTAAATCTATGTAAACAATAGGCGTATGAATCACCTTGGAGTAACAGATGACAGTGTCTTTATTTTTGCTAATATTTTTATTGGCCTGAAACTCTTAAAAGCTATTCTAATGTATATTTAACGTTAATGACATAAACGATTAAATTTACCAAAAAATCCCTATTTATATTTTTTTTTTAATTTACTTAAAACTCCTTAAAATTTTAAATTGATGTTTTAGACAAACGGTAATGAAAAGAAAATAAATTTTTAGTTATTTTAGATGCTAAATAAAATAAAATTGTTTAGTAATTGTTTAAACCCGTTCAAATATCTTGGTTTAGTTATAGATTCAAAATTAGAGTTTGATAAATACTACAACCATATTATCTCAAAATTTTCATTAAGAATTGGTTATTTAGGAAGGACTAGTTATTATTTATACAAAAGTTCTCTCAAAACAGGTTTAGGTACAACAATATTACAACATTTTTCCTACTGCTCAACCATATTATACACATCGAATGAAAATATTATCATAGAGTACTATAGCCTATGTATTACTCTATGGTGATAGTAAGTAGTTTTAGGTAGCGGACCCAATTGGTTGGTAGCTGCCCCGGTGCTTTTCACATTAGTCCTATTATGAAGGTTATGTTGGTTTTTGGGAATTATAGACTACAGATTTGACACACAACTGGTGCTGTATTCTTGAATCCCGTGGCCGTGAGTGAGTAGCTTCTCTCTTACTTTAACCCAGGCGATTGTGAGAGAGGATAGCTGCACGCACCCTGCACTCGACTCACGGCCCGTCAAGAATACGGCCTCTGATTGAGTTTCAAAACACAAGCTTCTTTAAATAGGCTTTCAGTAAAAAACCTTTTATTCTTATTTAGCATTACTTTAATCAGATTCAGATATTAGGGACATTTTGGGTCGCGTATTTTACACTTTGTTACCGTTATTGTTATTACTGAGTCTGAGCATTAGCAGCTTCCCGCTCCTTTTTTGTTATGTACGGTAACGGCGCCCGGTACTTACGGTGGCCGGCCTTTGATGTTACTAATATTTTTTAAGGTTAGTTTTGTATTGTTTTGTTTAATGCAGTCGCATTTTTTACTATAATTCGGTAGTTTGCTTGTAAAAAGCCATAAATCTAATAAAAATAAATTAACAAATATAAATAAACAAAAAGTTGAAGATGTGTAAAACTACTAAATTAACGTTTGTGTTGTGTTATTTTAAGTGTTCCAAAATCTATCTTTTTTGCCCTAAATGTTGCCGTTATTATTAGTAACAATAACGGTAACAGCTGTCAAATTTTCTGTTATTTTACCTGACCCAAAATGTCCCTAATGACTAATTATTAGCGGATTTAGTGTACTTTTAAGTGATGCACCCCAGATCGTTATGCAGTAACTACAGTATAACAGATTCTACCAGGGCAAAGTAAACAGACTTTAGGAGCTTTCAGTCCATAATTTGTCGTAGCTGATAAAATTTGTATATTAGTTTACGAATTCTCTTACATACAAATTCAACATGATGTTTCCAGGACAAATGCGCATCAAATACAACTCTGAGATATTTTACTTGTTCTTGTTTTTGCAGTTGCATCTGTTGTCAATACTGCATTCAAAATCGTGTATTGTAACGTTGTTATCAGACCCCAAAGCAGCACTAGCTTCAGTTATAGAAAAGTATATAAAGTTAATAGTTTTTGTCAAAACAGGTTTTAATTTGCTTGATTGCCTTTTCTGCCATTTGTTTTACTTCTTTTCAGGTGTTAGCTTTGATGATGATTACCGTGTCATCTGCGAAACATATTATTTCTTATTCACTGTCCCCTGTGGAACATCGAGCTCCACGAGACTTTTGGAGCTAATAGTGTTATTAATTTTGACATCTGTCTTGAGTTCTTAGATTGAGATAACTAGCAAATAAGTTATAAGCTACGTCTCATATACCTACTTTTTCCAAAAGAATCCGGTGCGTCACGGTATCAAATGCCTTTCCTAGATCAAGGAATATGCCCACACATTTTATATTTTTGTTAAAACGTTCATTAATAATATGTTCCACGATACAGGTAACCGCATTCTGGGTGCTGCAATTTTCCTTAAAACCAAACTGGCTGGATGAAAAAATTTTGTTTATTTTTAGATAATCTTTTCTGACACTTTTCCACCAATTTGGCAACAGAGCTAGTTATTGCATTGGTCGGTAATTATTAAGTACTTTCTAATCCCCACTTTTATGTACAGTGATTATAGTTGCATGCTTGAGAATCCTAGGATACACACCAGAAGCGAATATCAGATTTATCAGATCCAAGAGTGGTTTTAGCTAAGGTCACTATATCACGTGATATAGTGACCTTAGTTTTAGCAAGGTAATACGATTGTCTTTAATTAGAGTAACTGGGATTTTATCTGCACCAGACATCAAAATCAGTTATTTTGCAAACATTTTACACTTTTTGACATATCTTGTCAACAAAACAACAAAGTGAAGATGGTCGTTGTAGAGTTTAGCCCACCAATTTTACTTTCCTGGTCAGGGGAATTATTTGTTCGTGTTATAATAGAACTACTTATCAAAATAAGAATGCGTAAATAAAGATGATACCCGTGTGCAGCCACTTTGCACACGACTTGTGCAATGTACAGATTTTGGAACGTTTTGTGCGTATAGTCTTATTGCTTAATGCAGTCGTATACAAAAGGGTTTTAGTAAGTATTCTAATAATTTTGCAATTGGATTTATTTGAAAAATCAAGAAATTCTAGTTGTTATTATATTGAATTGCATTTATAACTTCTTTAACGAAGAGGAAATATTATTTAAAATACAAAAAAGTATTTTGGTGATCTCTTTAGTTAAATGTCAAAATTTGGTTCAAACTAGGTAAAAAGTACTCGTTCTGTTACAACGTAACAGTTAGATATACCCTGAAAACTATACAAAAAATCAAAAAATTGATAAAATGTCGAAAATAGGATTAGCTGGGATTTATATGAATATGATTTGGAAAGAGTCCATATTCAAAAAGTGCAATTAGTTTTTGGAACCATTTTCATGTAACCTATAGCATTCAAGTACACCGTGTCTGTTTTATTAGTTATCTGCTCATGTAATTGTCCGAAACAAATGTGTAATTGTCCGAAAACCCTGAGCTATCATATTTATTTGTCTTTTATAATGTTAATATATCTATATTTGTATATATTGATTTTATCCAATTAAGTAGATATCAAGGAGCTAAATACACACGTTTTGTAATCAGATTATAACGTTTGGTTCAAGCAGGCAAAAAAATTCGCAAACGATCCAAAATTGTTAATTTTCTTTAACGTTTTTTGCCTTATACTTTCACATTTCTGTAAAAAAAATCAATACTTTCAATTTTGCTTAAATGAATGAGAATAAAACTTTAATTTAAATACTTGCCAAGGATTCATTATTTTTACATGGGAGAAAATTATGGTCTTTTAGCTCACACATATACTATACTATAGTAGTGTGAGCTATGGTGATCCTAATTTTTTCGAGAAAAAAAAAGAACTCCGATTTCAAAAATTTTTATATATCTTTGCGTTTCAGATGATTTTGAAACTTTTTTGTTGCGCCGTCTGTCTGTCTGTCTGTCTGTATGTCTGTCTGTCTGTCTGTCTGTCTGTCTGTCTGTCTGTATGTCTGTAACGACCAACGCGCATAACTCAAAAACCGCTTGGCCGATTTTAATGAAATTTGGTACCTAGGCTGGGTTTTGGGTCGAGATGGTCCCATTTAAAAATGAACAAAATCCACCGAACACAAACCAAATAAAAGGGTAGGGGTAGATTTCAAAAATTAGAGTTTAAGTGAAAATATGGCGTGTGTGATATCAAACGAAAGGTAATTGAGTCTGGAGTTAAACAAAATATATTTTAATTTATTTAAAAAAAAGGGTGGGGGTATATTTAAAAAATTAGAGTTTAAGTGAAAATATGGCGTGTGTGATATCAAACGAAAGGTAATTGAGTCCGGAGTTTAACAAAATACCTTTTAGTTTTTGTTTTTTTAAGGGTGGGGGTAGATTTCAAAAATTTGAGTTTAAGTCAAAACATGGCTTGAGTGGTATCAAACAAAAGGTAATTTAGTCTGGATTTGAATAAAATATATTTTAGTTTTTAGTTATATTAGCTCACATGTACACTATAACTATAGTACCTAGTGTGAGCTTAGGGGCCCATATATTGGCAGAGTATTTTTATACCAAAAACAACAAAGAAACCTTTAAGTAATTAGTAAACTTAAAGCTTTAAAAACACCGATAACATATTTAATTTTGCTTGATTTTAATTTTTATTTTTTGACTTCAAATTTTGGAATTTAGCCGTTTAAAAAAAACTTAATAATTTTTGAGAAAATTCTATAAAACCTATAACGGACATGTCTTTTCTAAAGAATCTCAATTTACGGAAGACACTATAATTAGCCCATTAGAGCCCCCAAAAAAAAAGAAAGTTATCGAGGCTGATAGCTACTATGGATAAATTAAGACCTAAAATTTTTTTTTTGCATATTTGCTTTATAAGAATGCGGCAAATAAGCGCATAGGCAAAAGGCGCACAGGAAAAAAGCACATATGGAAAAAATCGGTTGCTGAAAAATGAACACGATAAAAGTGCTCACGAAAAAAGCGCACACGGAAAAAAGCACACAGAGAAAAAACTTAACAACTTGAACAATAAGAAACAGGTACATAAAATAAAAAAGTTTTCTGTACATTTGGCCAGACCAGAATGAGTTTCGATGAGCTAAATCCAGAGACGAGGCTTGTTTTTCTCAAAATTTTAAGTAAACTGCGAAAAAACTTGATCAAAATATTGCAATATTGCATGGTAAAGTTGTAAAAATTGTATATTTTCAAAGCGTACAATTTACATTAGAGCTTCTTTTAAAATAAGTGCGAAAAGTATTTTACCATTTCGCAGAACTACTTTATCAATCCACGTTGACATCATTCAACAAATTTTCTAAATTTTTTGACTGCAATTTTACGCGATTTTCAACGGTTTTCGCATTTTTTTTGTGTTGCGTGAAAAACTTCAACGTTTTATAATTTATTTGAAATTTTAAGGGGGTACGGTCGAAACGTACCCTGGATAAGTAGGTCATATCAAATAAACAGATGACATTTTTATTTTATGTGCCAGTGTAAATTTTACCCACAACCAACCAATAATACTAGTTTAGTGGTATTTATGCTCCTAGTATAATAATAAACCTTAGACGTAAATCATAAGTTTTGAAAAAAAATAATTAAAAAAAATTTTCAGGCATTTTCTTTCTGGTAGATTTTAAAACAAGAAATTAAATTCCTGTTTGATTTGCAACCTTTTTATTTTTTTGCCTTTTTTGCATCTTTAAACATTTCAGAGAAAATCGCTGTTGCATCAAAGGTTGCTATCATAAAATAAAAACGCTCCAGTATGGTATGGCGTGTATATATCAAAATAAACAAAATATTTAAAATTTAGTTGGAATACCTAACAGTGTAATACCTATAAGTAAATGTACGTGCCAAATTTGAGCTATACATCTTAAAAACTGCACGAGCTATAAAATACCAAAATTTTAACACCCAGTATCTTGAAAACTAAGCGTTTTATGTTTATACGAACTGTTTGCATTGAAATCACTTAAGGAATTTAATATTAAAATTATGTTATTGAATTTTGAATTTGAGACAGACATATATGGGCATTTTTCTCAAAAGTGTACATTTTCAAGAATAAAAAAGTTGAAATTTTACCTAAAGAACACATGTTTTAAAACCACACCAACTAAAAGTATGAGTATTCTATTTTGCAGTGGTGGCAATATTCAAAAATGTGGGGCTGGCAGAAATGGGCAAAATTGAGGCAGAAACAAAAACACATGGGAATAATGTCAATCCTGTCTCCAAACTTTCTATTCTTGTTTTGATATTTGGGATTAGTTTATCTGGATTAGGGTAGTCAAATATATATTTTTTAATAATTTTGCAAAAAAAATCAAAACAAACAAAAAAATACCGATTTGTCTGAAGTTATGTAGTTTTAAAGCAGTAAAAAATTCGAAATTAAAATAAATCAAACTTTACTTTCCAACTGCGTCAAAATCTTTGTGAAAATGAATACTACAAATGGTACTTGACATACACAAAACATAAACCTTTCAGAATATATACTTATATTATTTATTCAAAGAAATTATGAAAAATAGTGTAATTTCAACAAAACTGGAGTGAGACAGCATTGACAAATCGGGACAGGATTAACTTATTTTGACAAAAATGGTACAAAATGAACTAAATTTACCGTAGCATCTTCTTTTAAAACTAATTTTTATAATTAGGCATTTCGTTTCCCTAGTAATGAATTAATTGTATGTCGCCATAAAATCAATGGTTGTTTTTCTTCAACTTCCCAAAACCCACAAAACATACAATTAACTAATTTTTATTTATTTTTAATGAAACTTTTGAACAAAACATTATTAAAACCTTTAAGAAATATCATATTTCGTGACAACAAACTTACTTAACTTGAATAAAAACTTTGCTTAATCTTTAAAATACTTGCTAAAATAAATAGGTATATAAATTTGAATAACATGTTTAAGCGTATATCTGTAAGAGGCTCATCCTAATTTTGTACTATGTTATCTTTGCCCTTTCGAGCCAGTCAAATTTATTTCCGCCAATATTTTATAAAAACTTTACCATGTAGTTCAGATTGTCGTCAATGACTTCAGTAATTTGCCCCACAAAATCGCAATGGCGCAATCCGTGTTACATGGTACCTAAAAATACAATTGCACACTTTTTCTGCAAAAAATTTAATTTTTTAAAGTTTTTTATTATTTAATTTAATTTTAAGTCTAAATTGCAATTAATTGGAAAAAATAATATTTTTCAACGAGCGTGCGAAAAATGTGTGCCGAAAATGAAACTTTCGAAGTTTTTTCCGCACAAAAATATAATTTTGATTATAAAATATGGCGCTTGGTGTAAATAATCAGTTGTTAATACATAGTGTCAAGCATTGCACGTTTACAATTAATTATAATATAAAGAAGTAAATAACGGAAGATTTAAAATAAGAACTATTTTCACTTTATTTTCTGTACGCTCGTAGAAAAACAATTGTTTCTAACACTTGCAGTAACTTATTTTTCCGCACCTAAATGCTTGACAGAACTGCGTGCAGAAGAATCGGTTTTGTGCATTTGTTAGGAAAATAACTATTTTACCAATATCTTTCTCGTTTTTTCTTTTGCTCATATCTTTCTTTTCTGTATTTGTTTTTTTATTAAAGTAGAAACGGTTTTAGGGATTCCATAGGTAGGTTTGGAGAATTACCTTTCCATAGTTAGAAGTGCTATCTGCTTACCTTGTTGAAATTTCCTAGCATCATACCTACATAAAAAGAATAAATGTTGCAAACTTTATCTGCAAAACAGGATATTATTTTATCTTACTATTTGTGTGGTTTTTTTTGTTTGTTAATGTTACGGATCTTTATCATTTGCTTTCTTCTGTTGAATAATTTTCTAATTATTTTTTCTTTCTTTCCTCCAATGTTTAAATCAATCCTTATACATTTCCACATATTTTTTGAAAGAACCATTCATTTTTCTACAAAACATACGTGTGTTTTACTAGTTTTTGTCAATTCTGTCCCACACTGTCAACCCTGTCCCAACTAAAAAATGGCAAAATTCGGACAGAATTGACAGGGATAGGGTTGACGTTTTGTAGTTATTTTAATTCTCCAAGTAAAATGAGACTATGTATCTTAATAAAACACGTTTTTCCAATAACGGCTTTACTTACCTTTTCATAAAAATTGTATTAAACATCAATAAAATTTGACCCAAAAAGTGTACTGCACCGACAGGATTGACGTATAATTAATTTTTTACAGATTTTTTTTACTCTTGTCAGAAAAAATGACCATACATTTTTAAACAACAAACTCTTGTTTTGTTTTCATTTGAAGGACTTACCTCAAAATAATTTGTTGTTAATTATTTTAAGTATATTGTTACAAATTTAAGTTATTTAAATTTTATAGTTAGAATTTATTTAGGTTTTGTGTAGTATTAGGTTGATTTATCTTATGGTTGTATTCTTAGTGTAGGTTTTAGTTGCGTTATCTATGACATACTCGTGCTCGGCCGCACACCTTCTGGAAGAGACGAGAATGCCCGTGAATCAAAGAATATATATAGGGCCGGACGTCGCGCATCGAGTCAGTACAAAAAAACCAACGGTAGTTATCGGCAGATATTAACACGAAGTTAATAGGCCGATTAAAGTAGTGAATTATTAGCAAGTTATTAGTAGTGCGTGTTTTTCTACATAATTTGTCGAAATAAATTGACAAATCGTTTCTGACATTTGCGAGTTTTAATTGTTGTTGAGAACCCGTAACAATTTTAAAGCCATTTATACATGAAAGCAAATGGGGACAGGATTGACACAAAACTATTGTAAGCGGACAACATATCTCGTAAAGGATCCTGCACACTTGTAATTGGTTTCTAGTGCACGGCTAATATCGATAAAATTTTAGTATGTTGTTTATCTCACCATACTGATCAATAGTTGTTATGGGCCCAATTCCACCCTATGACTAGTTTCGGAGATACGGGGGAAATTCAAACGATATTGCACTAAAACGGTAAAAACGTTGTGGTTTGATTTTTAAAAGTTTTTTTGCACGAATCTCAAAAGTGTCTACATTTTAGCATATTTCTAGCAAAAGTAGTTATTTTCCTATACGGGGGATATTCAAAAAGTCTTCAAACCTGTAATGAGTTTCTAGTGCACGGCTAATATCGATAGAATTTTAATAAGTTGTTCATCTCATCTTACTGATCAATAGTTGTTATGGGCTCAATTTCATCCTATGACTTGTTTCGTAGATACAGGGACAATCCAAACGATATTGCACTAAAACGGTAAAAATGTTGCGGTTGGATTTTTAAAAGTTTTTTTTTGTGCGAATCACAAAAGTATCTCTTATGTACATATTAGCATGTTTTTACCAAAAATTATAGATTTTCTATACGGGACTATCCAAGTAAATACGTAGATAAAATAATCGAAAAGGTTGACTAAAATTAGAACAAAATAAATGTCTTTTTACCGTTAAAACCAAACTTTAATGAAACTTTGACGAGGTACACTTGAAAAGTAGTGCAGTTCAAAACTTTCTTAAAACAAAATTTTATCTACGAAAATATTTAAAAAACACCATTAAAATTTGTTTTTTAATACTCTATAAATGATAGATGTCTCAAAAACAACAAAGTGGTTATTTCGATCAGACTTTTTATTCTTCTTCCGCATTTTTGTACCAATAGTCAATTATTTCGGGCCAAACCTCGACATTATTTCGATGACCTACATCCAGGACTTGCCCTAAATTATTGGTAGATGGGTAACTAATATGTTCCTCATGGCGAGCATATTCCATTATTTTGTTTTAAGAAAGTTTTGGTTATAATTTATAACTGCACTACTTTTCATGTGTACCTCGTAAAAAAGTTTTATTAAAGTTTGGCTTTAAAGGTAAAAATACATTTATTTTGTTATATTTCTATTCAATTTTTCGATTATTTTACCAACGTATTTTAATTTACTTTTTGGATATCCTCGTATATAAAATCTATATGTTTTGCTAAAAACTGGTAGGCGGTAGACGCTTTTACTCATTGGGCATCGACCGGTGAGATACCACCATGCCAGAACTGAGTAGCGCTAAGTGGTATCACCACGTTCCGCTACTGCGCTGGCAGTCCGGTTCCAACAATGTGTAACAGATAGCATGATGGCACCTCCAGGATCAAAATATTCCGGAGGTAAAATACCCGACCACTCGAATCTCTGGGCGTCGGGTGATCCTGGGGGTCCTTCATGCAAAGATATTAAAAGGAGACAAAAACTCAACTCAGAATTGATTTTAGCAATATAAGAGGATTAAGTACCAACATGAATTCAGTTCACCAACATATTGAAGATAAAAGACCTGACATCCTTGTTCTCAGTGAAACTAAAATCAGTTCTGCAACACCTATTGTGAGCTATCTTTATCCGGGTATGACCTACACCACCGATTTCGACATTAATTTTGGGATCTGTGTGTACATTAAAAATGACCTTTCATGTCATCGAGAGGAGAAGCTAGAACCAGCGAACCTCGATATCATATGGCTGTTAGCTCCCGCTAAATTTCGCGGTTGTTTTTAAATTTTAAAACCACACAATTGGATGAAGGACAGAGTACGATTTTCGCGCATTTGACATGCGCACCAAGAATCGGCGAGATCCTTTCTACCGCCTCGAGAAAAAATGGCGTGTTAACAACTTTCTCCAACATTTACAAATTTCTACACTTGAAAGTGCTCGATTTTGGTGTACTGAAGCATAGAACTGGAAACTTCAGCCCTTCAGCTACGTGGTGCCATCATTAGATCCAGAAAGGGGCCTTCTGGAACCTGGAGAAATTGGCTGCAAATAGGTGAGTACTTTATTTCTGATTTCCGTTGTGTGGTAACAGCAATTAACCTATGGACCTTTGATTATTTCGTGATTTCGTATCAATATATTTATGTTTGTTCGCGCTTCCATTTAATAAAATATATACAGTCCATTGCAGTTATCGTTTTTCTAACTGCGGGCAGACATATGGCTAAAATTCACCTCAAAGTCATCGACCAAGTTCATCTGCTGCCTCTACCGACCGCCAAGTAACACCGAGTACCAAAACTTTTTCGCGACATTATCCGAAAACTGTGATAGTATACAGTCTAACTATCCACATGCGAAAATTGTTTTTTTAGGCGATTTCAACGTCCACAATATACCCTGGCTAAAACACCACAACAAAACAGATAATGAAAGCAGGGAAGCAGAAGGTTTTGCCATAAGTTGTGGTCTAACGCAGCTTGTCGATGAACCTACCCGTATCTCAGAAAGGGGTGAATTTGCAGCGCTTTTAGACTTGTTCCTAACTACAAATCCTCTACTCGTACACAATTCAAGTAGATCCCCCACTTGGTTCATCCGATCATAATCTTATAATAACAAAGTGCGAAATGCGCATACCACCAAGCCAACAATCACTTCCTCGTAAAATGTGGCACTATAAATCGGCAAAATGAACCTTAAACCTTTGCTTTAGAATAGCTGATCCCACTATTTGCTGTAATGAAATAACAAAAGTAATCTTATCTGGAATGGATGCATATATCCCACGTACAATAAAACGCAGAGCAAATTCAAAACCTTGGTTCAACAGCCAGTGTCAAACGGCTGTACAGAAAAAACACAGAGCATATAACCTTTGGAAACGACAACAAACCGCTCAAAACCACACAGAATTTATAGAAGCCAGAAATAGTTGCAAAATTACTAATAACGCCGCCAAAGAAACATACAATCAAAGAATAAAAAACAGGTTGCTGAATTGTTCAAGTAGTTCTAGATCCTTTTGGTCTCTGGCTAAAGCTGTTGAATCAAACTTTACCAAGTCATCCATACCACCACTTACAGAAAAAAATACTTACTTAGCCACAACATCAGAGGAAAAAGCCAATATGCTGGCCAAAATCTTTTCCTACAACTCAAACCTAACAGTGCCAAATGGAAAAATTCCACCGTTCATTGAAAGGGTTTCCCACAGTATGCCAGAGGTACCCTTTTGTCATAGAGAAATACGAAAATCCCTTAAAAAGTTGGATACAAACAAAGCAATGGGTCCAGATGGCATTCATGCGATAGTACTCAAAAATTGTGCTAACGAACTCACCCCAACTTTCGCTAAATTATTCAGTTTATCTTACAGACAAGGAGTATATCCATCATCATAGAAGTCTGCCGCAGTACAACCTATTCCAAAGAAAGGAAAAAAGACAGATCCGTTAAACTATAGACCAATTGCTCTACTTCCGGTGATATCAAAAGTAATTGAAAGAGTTGTGAACTATCACCTAACCAAGTACTTGGAAAAGTACAAAATTATCAACGACAAGCAATACGGATTCCGAAAATATAGGCAACTGGCGATTTACTTACATACGTCACTCATTTATGGCAAAAAGCGATTGAGTTACGGGGCGAAACAAGAACAATTGCCTTAGATATATCTAAAGCATTCGATAAAATCTGGCATGAAAATCTGCTCAACAAGCTCAAAGCAATGGGATTGTCGCCGAAACTTTGCACTTGGTTTGAAACTTACCTTAAGGATAGATCCATTTATGTTGCACTGGATGGCCGGAACGCCAACTCTTACCAAATAAATGCTGGTGTGCCACAGGGAGCAATCCTTTCGCCAACACTTTTTCTGATTTACATAGATAAAACAGTAAATCCACTTTATTGCTTTGCAGATGATGGCAATCTAGTCTCCTCAGTCATACCACCCACTCAGTGTCTATCCGCACGTGAATTCTATCTTAGATTAACTCAAATATCGCAGAAAAATAACGACCTGGAGATAATAGAGGACTGGGGCAACAAAAACCTTGTACAGCGTGTCCCATTTTCGATGGGATTAAATGGGAAACTTGGCTATTATTAAAGATATTGATTTTCTGATTGCACCTTACCGTGCTCTTTTATCAAGACCTTAAAAATGGTGTAACACCGGTAAGGTGCAATCAGAAAATCAATATCTTTAATAATAAGGGTAAAGGTTCAACGCGCAGAAAACCGAAGCAGCCCTGTTTTCAAAAAAGACCAGCACCGGTGAGCCAAACATCATGCTATCTGGAAGTGCTGTCACATTGCAGAGCCAGTTGAACATCTTAGAAGTCACTGCAGAGACCAACATGTCTTGGCACAGTCACGTGGCAGATATAGCTAAAAGGGCGTCCCAAAAGCTTGGGGTGCTATTTCGTACAAGACATATGTATACACCAAGCCAATTGCTGACACTCTACAAAGCCCAGATTCGACCAACTATGGAGTACTGCTCACATATATGGAGTGCGGCAAACTTACCTTAGTTTCGAACACCGTGCAAAAACGACCTATCAAGCTGATCAATGACCCCGCACTTACCCGTAGCTTGGATAGTCTCGAACATCAAAGAACTATGGGCGATCTATCTCTCTTCTACAGGTATTATCACGAAAAATGCTCTGAAGAGTTGGCACGTATGATCCCCCCGGGAGTAGCACCTACTAGGCGAACACGTCAAACAGACGGTAACCATCAATTTACTGCCAAATAGAGGCACCAAGAACCTCATTATATCAGAATTCATATCTCTGGAGAACAGCATCGTTGTGGAATAAACTCCCTGCGACAGTTTTCCCTGCAGGTTACAACCTGAACCGTTTCAAAACCAACACACACCAACATTTCCGCGCACTGGCCGCTTCTCGAGCGTGATAGGGATCTCCTTGCGAGTGCGCTTAACCGTAGAAGAAACATGCTAATAAATGTACATAAGGGATATTTTTGTGATTTTTACAAAACACTTAAAAATCAAACCATAACATTTTTACCGTTTTACTGCAATATCGTTTAGATTGCCCCCGTATCTCCGAAACTAGTCATAGGATAAAATTGGGCTTATAACCACTATTGATCAGTAAGGTGCGACGAACAACATATTACAATTTTATCGATATAAGCCGTGCTCTAGAAACTCATTACAGGTCTGCAGACTTTTTGCATATCCCCTGTCTATGCACAAGACATACACCCTTTCGATAGCTTTAGGCGCTGGTTAAACTTTTAACGCATTAAGGATAAAAATGGAAAATAACGCGAGAACCATACAAAATGTCGATTGACACCTACCTTGCTATTTCTCGGCGGTACAAATTCCATTCGCTGGGCTCCCAGGCTTCTACCAGAGTTCTTGAGTTGATCGAAATCACTGTGAGGAGTTGAGGTAACGGATTGGAATGATTTTAGAATTGATTGGCACTAATTGCAATTGATTGAATTGTAGTTTTGGAAACCGAGTAAAACACGCCGGTTTCAATATGGAGGCTACGATGATCTCTCTCTCTCATCGTGCCGGTAATTGCGCACTTTCTATCCGCGCACCTTGCGGTGTCACGTGACAACCTGTATGGTTCAGTGCAACGGAATAATTAATATTTAGGTAAATTCACTAAGTATTATTTGTCTTGCATGTACATTTTCCCGGCCGCCCTAATATACTATTTTAGAACCAGGAAAAACAATATGTATTATAACTAGGGATAACAATTATGATTTCCAAAAAAAAAATAAAAAAATTGCGACAAAATGTTATTCTATTTTTTGCAGCGATAAAACAAAAAAATATATTTCCCGAAAAGGAATAAAATTAAAAAAAAAAGAATAATTCTATGACGACACTGACATAGAATGAACATTGCTTGAGTGTTCAGTTAAAAGGCAAAGGGCACAATTTAACAAATGGACGTTTAATTATCCCTTGTTGAGTCCTAATCGTGACAACTCTAACATGTCCATCTGAACCAGGATGCAAATCTACAATCCTGCCTAAAGACCACTGCAAGGGTGGTTTGTTTTCATTTTTTATGACTACTAAAGTATTTAACTCAACTTTAGTAGGTTTTTCTGTCCACTTGGACCTCTGCTGTAGAGTATGTAGAGTGTTCAATCGCTGAACAAGTTGCCACCGAGAAAGAGTGTTTAGTTTTAATTGTGATAAGTCTGGGTCTGGGACAGAGTTTAAAGGTTCCATGGTAAGGAAATGTCCGGGAGTGAGTGGACAAAAATCATTGGGATCGGATGATTGCGCAGAGATTGGGCGACTATTTAGCAATGCCTCGATCTGCACAAGCAAAGTATTTAGTTTTTCGTATGTAAGCTTCTGAATTCCGATCACTCGGTAAAGATGTGTTTTTACTGATTTAACACCAGCCTCTGATAAGCCATTGAAATGAGGACTAGCACTAGGAAAAAAATGCCATTTGATCTGAAGATGTTCAGAGGAAGCTTCGAAGAGCTTTTTAAGCTCAGAGTTTGCTCCTTGAAAATTGGAGCCTCTGTCGCTGTATAAAAAATTACAACGACCCCTTCTAGCTACAAACCTTCTGAATGCGCCTATAAAGCATTCAGAAGTAAGGTCTGACGCAACTTCTGTGTGGATAGCGCGAGAACTTGCGTACACGAAAATGCAGATATAGGCTTTTAATTCTTTGGTACCCCGGTACCAAGGACCTGGTGAAATTTTTATAGGACCAGCATAGTCCAAAGTTGCATGAGAAAAGCACTTTAGTTGTGAAATTCTAAAATAAGGTAAGTCACCTTGATAAGGGATGTAAGCCTTTGGTCTAAGGCGATAACATCTTATGCATAGAGATAAAACTGACTGAATAGCTCTGCGGGATGCTAAGATCCAGAATTGTTGTCTTAGTAAGTACTGAACTGTATTTAGCCCTGGATGGCTATTTTCCTTATGAATATGTTCAATGATGAGGTCAGACAACCAGCCTGATCTGGGAAGCAATAGAGTATGTTTTGCATCAAAAGGTATAGAATTCGTATGCCCAAGACGACCATCTACCCTTATCAGTCCGGTAGTGTCCAAAAAGGGTGCAATTTTTCGAAAAGCTTTGGGTAAAAGTTCGTTGTTTTTTAATTGTTTTAGGAGGTCAGAGAAATGTAGTGGCTTCTTCGAACCAATAGTGTTAAAGCATACTGAATTTCAAAAATAGAAATAGGACCTGTAAGTGGTTCCTTTTTGTTTTTAAAATTATAAAATATTCGTCGAATCTGACAAATTAATTTTTGAATGTGAAAAAGGGATGAATATTTATTTACAAGGAAGTCTAGAATATGATAATCGATGTTTGTAGTGTTATTTTTTCAGGCTTTTCTTCATTTAAAATTTGCTGAAAATCGGTTTCTGAGTTTTGGAGTAATGCGGGATTTTTTAAGTCCCATGTAGTACATGGTTGACTAAGCCAGGAAGGCCCTGCAAACCACAAGGGGTGGTTTATAAAATTAGAAGGAGTTGTGCCACGACTGGCGACATCCGCAGGGTTTTCTTGTGATTTTACATGTTACCAGTTTACTTAGATAGTTTTTCTTGTACTTGACTAACTCTGTTAGCAACAAAAGGGTGCCATCTATGAGGTGAGCTACAAAGCCAAAAGAGGACGACTTGAGAATCTGTATAAGCGTAAGTTTTATCTATTGAATTTAAAGGGGAATAAGTTTTTATAACAAAACTAAGAAGTTCAGTAAGAAGAACAGTACCTAAAAGTTCTAGTCTCTGGAGACTAATAGTTTTTAAGGGACTGACCCTAGATTTGCCCATAATTAAGGAAGTTTTTATGCTTTGATCTGACAGCTCGATACGTAAATAAACGCAAGCTGCGTAGCCTAATTCTGATGCGTCCGAAAAAGCATGCAGTTGACAAGATATTATATCTTTAGAAAAAATGTGCCTAGGAAATTTAATATCTGATAAGCACTTAAGTTCATTTTGAAATTGTGTCCAATGCTGAAGAATAGATTTGTCCACGGGATCGTCCCATCCTATCTTGGAAAGCCATAATTTTTGCATAAGACATTTTGCAAAAAATGAAATTGGAGAAACCATCCCTAAACGATCAAAAATAGAAGCAATAGCGCTTAGAATATTTCTTTTTGTGCATCGTTTTTCCGATGGCTGGCAAGAGAAAAACATATTGTCTGATTTTGGGTCCCACTGGAGTCCAAGAACCTTTATGGATATAGGATTTTCCTTGTCAAAAGAAAAGGGAATTTGGCATTCGTCTGGTGATAGAGAGGATAGTAGTTTTGGGTGATTACTAGCCCATTTTTTAAGCTCAAAACAGCCTGATTTTAGAAGAGCGATTAAATCTCGCTGTAGAGCTAGAGCCGACTCTATAGAGTTTGCGCCTGCGCAGATATCATCGACAAAAATGTCTTCTAGGAGCACTCTAGAAGCTTCTGGGTAGTTTTTTTTTCGGATTTTGGCTAACTCTTGAATAGTTCTGATGGCCAAAAAAGGACTAGATGTGATACCAAACGTGACAGTATTAAGTCTGTATTCTTGAATAGGATCGCTTGAAGTGAAACGCCACAGAAGACGTTGATAATCACGATCTTCCGGAGCTAATTTTATTTGTAAAAACATTTGCGTAATATCCGAGAGCATGACTATTTCATGAAATCTGAATTTTAACAGAATTGAGTTGATGACAGTTTGTAATTTGGGCCCTGGGAGAAGGGTAGAATTAAGGGATATACCTTTTAAACCCGCTGTTGCCGAGCTATTAAAAACTACTCGTACGCGTGAACTTGATTTATCGGGGCGTACAACGCAGTGGTGGGGTAAATAATTTATGAATTGATTTTTTGATTCTGATTCTAGAATTAAACTCATATGATCGTTTTTTAAGTAGTTATTCATAAATTCGGAATACTGTGAATATAGTTCGGGATTTTTATCAGTCTAGACTCAAGAAATAAAAAACATTTGTAAGCATGTGAGTAGGTATCTCCTAAAATAGGTCTAGAGTGACGAAATGGCAATGAAACTTGAAAACGTCCCGAACTATCTCTCGTGACAGTTTTTTGATAAAAAGATTCACATTTTTCCTCGTCAGGAGAGAGGAACTTCTTTGTTGGGAGAGACTCAACTTCCCAAAACTTAGTCATCGTTTGATCTAGTGAATTATTTTGTAAAGAAGTAAAGTGACATGAATATGAAGTTGAATTAAAGTGACATGAATATGAAGTTGAATTGTATGTAGGTTGATTTGATATTTCCGTATATCCCAGGAGCACCCAGCCGAACAAGGTTTCAAGTGCTATTGGCTGCCCCGGTTCTCCAGGAATAATGTTAGGTTGAATTATTTGAGAATGAACATGTGCTCCTAAAAGCATGTCTACAGGTGCGGGAATATTGAAAGTATTATCTCCTAAATTTAAATTAGAGATATGATGCCAATTGTGAGGATTAACTTGAAAAGATGGCAAATTTGCACTTACCTTTGGCAAGACATAGACATCAAGAGAAAGCGTTGGATTATTTTGGTCAACAGGCTTAATTGTGCAATTTGTTATGCCATTGGTGGTTGAAGTAGATTGATTGATGCCTCGTATGGGGACTATGAATTTTTTCCTAGATAATCCTAGGCGATTAAGACAATTTTCAGAAATAAAATTGGCCTCTGAAGCATTGTCGAGGACAACCCGTATAGTTTGATAGTATCGACGACTATCTAGGATGTCTACTTTTGTTGTAGAAAGTAAAATAGTACTTTGAGGTTTTTGAGTAGTGAGTGAGGTGCACCCACAATTAATGTAATCAATGCCCTCATTGGGTGTTTCATTTTGTGTTTGATTGGGGTTTTGGGAAGATTGAATTGAATTTTGATTTAAGTTTAGGGTTGGTTGTACATTTGTAAAATAGGCGTTTTGTGAATTCGATTGAGTAGTTTGCGAGTTATTACAAATACTCGTATGGTGACGCTGGCCACAGATACGGCAAGAAAAAGTAGATTGACATAAATTTAAGGGATGCGATCTTAAACAATTGCTACACGCATTATTTTGCCTAACGTAGGCATTACGCTCCTGTATAGTTTTTGATAAAAATACCTGGCACTGTGAAAGATTGTGAAATTGTTTATTTGTACATAAACGACATTTGTATTTATTTTTAAACAGATTCGAATTAAATTGTAAATTCGAATTATTTAATTGTTGTTGTCTATTTGAATTTGAGTTGAATTGATTTGTGATTGAATTTGAGTTGAATTGATTTGTATTTGAATTTGAGTTGTTTTGAGTTTCTGGAGTGAAACTAAAACTAGATTGATTTGGTTGTTGATTTGAATTAAAGAATTTAGATTGATTTGGTTGGAATTGTGAATTATTGCTAAATGAAGTTATTTTTGAGTTTTGAGGATTTTGAGTTGTATTTGCCACGTAAACTTGTGGTTGATATGGTTTTGAGTAACTGTTGTAATGGGGCTTTCCCATAAAAAAAAAAGTACCTCTTTTTTTGGGTTATACATCAGCCGACAGGCCATCAAAAACCATTCCAATACTTTTTTTTCCAAAAAACTTTTTTTTTCTAGGCGAAAAAACACATTTTTAATCAGCGATTCAGTGACCCACGGAATTTTTCAAATCTACCTTGTGACGTCAAAATCTACCTTGTGACGTCATCGAATATCTGGTCGAGTGTATTGTAATGTAAAGTGACTAGTTAACTGGGGGACTGGAGGGACTTTGCGTCTGCCTCGTTGCTCCGATATGCAACTGTCAGAAAACGTTTTGACGTTTTGTAGTTCTATGGTTTTGTTTACTACATTTATTTTTTGGTAATTTAACTTTGTTTTTAGTGATTTTTGAGTTTTGAAAGAATATTTTGACGTTGTTATTTTCCACAGTGAGCCTACAAATTTCGGTAAGTTCTTAAGTGTGCAACCGAGGGTATAACAGAGTGTGCACAAACGTAAATTTATTGGACTTTGTTGCTGATTGTATAGTGGAAAAAGACAATCCTATATTACTTAATTTAGGTTTATGCATTAGGTATATGTTTGTTGTTTAAAACTGCCTTTATACACCTAGCAATAAAATTTGCAACTGCGAAGAAGTTGTTGCAGGAGAAAAAAGTGTAAAAAGGTCGATATAAAGGCACTTTTATAACAAGTTAAAAAATCTTTAAAATGATACCTTTTAAAAAAACAACAAAGTGATTAATTTAGTTCAATTATAAGTTGATTTGAGATAAAACAAGTTAGGATAGGGCCCCTTGGTAGACCCATATAGGTTAGGTTTGGTTTGGAGTAGTTTAAGAGGTATAGAGGTGTGTTCACAAACAATGGATTTGATAGGTTTATACAGGGTGTTTTTGAATAATGTGCTAATATTTAAAAAGCTAATTTTCAGGTCCATTTTGAGTAAAAAACTTGATATGCATATATGTACAGTGTACTCTGGTTATAACGTACCCTCAAGGGCCCAGAAAATATGTACTTTATAAGCGGATGCACATTATAAACAAAACAAATAAAAAGAAGACTATTATGGTCAGACCTATGAAAAATAACTGAAATTACATTATAACCCAGCTACGTTATAACTGGAGTACACTGTATGTGTTAAATGTCTTTGAGATACAAGGTAAATATTAAAAATTTTGACAAAATCTTTTTTTATTAATAAATCTGTTACTGCTCTAGATCGTTTTATGAAATTTGATACACACTTTGTATTTATCAAGAGGCTGTTTTCGATGTCTACCTTGTTTTTATATTTGACTAGGGGCATTCATGTGGAAATTGCCTTTCATATTTTCAAAGAAAATAATGGTACTTATGACATTGTTTTTTATATGTAAATTTATCTCTAAAATTTTCATTCTCCCCTGAGCAAATGTCATCTCTTGCTTTTATTTGTTTGACATATGCTTTTTGTAAAAAAAATTTAATTAAATTCCTTCATTTACATCTTGCTAGACCCCTTACGAGAAAATACAATTTATAGTTAAAAGGAATATTGTGAGGACATACTTAACGAAAAAACAACAAAGATTGCGGGTAATTCCTCAAAAAGGGATATTAGTAGCTCACATACTAGTTTCGGTCTTCTTGGACCTCTTCATGTTTCCTTTTCAGACACCATCATCCCCATTAATCGTTCCTTAACACTTGTTACGCTCGTACCGAAGAGGTCCAAGAAGACCGAAACTAGTATGCGAGCTACTAATATCCCTTTTTGAGGAATTTCCCGCAATCTTTGTTGTTTTTTACAATTTATAGATTTTTTCAAAAATACTGAGGGCCACTCATATAGAAATGGCTCTAGTTAAAATTAAATAAAAAACGACCATTATACATCAGAAAATGCCTCTTGATGAATAGAAAGTATATACCAAATTTTTGGAAAATCTTTAGCAGAGACATAAAGTAATATTTATGTATTAAGTATATATTATTCTATAGCAGAGATAAGACATTTAGGACATATGTTCATATGAAGTTTTTTTCTCAAAGTCAACCCAATAATTTCAGCCTTAAATATTAGTTATTCAGTAACACTCTATATATAGACATTTATAAAAATATTTTTGACATATTTTATGAATAAAAAATAAAACTGCACAAAATTAAGCATCATAGGGTCTAGCACCCCTTCCCCCCAAGACATATTTCTGGGTGTGCACTGCTACAGATAAAACTTTATTAGCTAGAACATTAGCTCTCAATTACATAACTTTATCTAACCATGCATAGTGCCAACTTAAAATTTGACTTGACTTTGCCTTATATGAACTGTTAATGAATGGAAGATTGCATCAATCCATTTTTTCAAAATTAATCTGACAATATTTTTAATTCTTATATAAAAATGTAGGAATATGTATGATTTGGCTATTTTATTTTTAATTCATGAAATATGTGAAAAATAACTAAAAAATACTAAGGCCTTGGACCCCGAGCCCCCCCCCACCCCTATGAGTGTGCGCCCATGTGGAATGTTAATGAATGGAACATTGCATACATCAATTTTTTTTAAATAATTTTAAATTACTTTTTAGGATTCTGTACAAGAGGATTTACAAAGTGTTGATCCGACAATTTGCCAAAATTGATCACATAATGATAGAACATATGGATTCCTTCAGTTTAGTGCAAAAATAAAAAATGTTAAAAGTGGAAAGTAAGTTAGGTATTGGGTTAGTGTTACTTGGAAATGTTTCTTTTATTTTATCAGAAAAACTCGTAGAAAGTGTAATACATAAGGCAGGTTTTACAACTTCTGATTCCTTTGTTGCTTTTAACTTCAATCATCAATAATAACAGCTAAACTAATGACATTTTTTCTACAAAAATTTATAGTGCTTTTATTCAACTTTGGTTGACTATACAGGGTGTCATTGTTCAAATTGAATGATATGAGGAGCTTATGTCTGATAAAAAGTGCATATAACACATGGGTCAAAATTCTTTTGTTGTTGAGATACAGAGCATTAAATTGATGATTTATTTATGATTGATTTAAACTTTTTCGTTATAGGGTAAACACCCCAGTAATTGCCACTTTAACTTTCAGCATTGACTATACAACACAATATTATAAACATTGCTGTAAGACTTTAACAATTTCCCTTACCCAGTAAAATGAAAAAATGTCAAAAATCCCCAGTACTTGCCAATTTTACCTATTAGTTACCAATATTGTCAACCAGAAATTGCCAAGTCCAGAACCATGATAAAGTTTTTTTTATTTAGGTAAGGTGTAAGTTCAGAGACAAAAATATATTTTAAAAAGGCATTATACTCTTCAGCATGTTGCACTTAGTTACTGCTAGTAATTTCCGAATAAAAATCCAATAATTGCCACCTTATGGCAAAACAAAAAGATTTGCTTTATTTTGAGTTATTGAAGGACATATTTATTTTCCCAGTAATTGCCAACCCATGTCTGAATGGAATATCATACTTTCTCAAAACTTTACATTCTTGTAGATATTTACTTTTCAATCACATTTAACAATTCAAAAACCTATGGAATACCTTCCATAATAAAATTCAATAGGACTTTTGGTAAAATCAGCCTGTGAGACCCAATTTAAAAAATATCTATTTTTATTGACCCAAGTAGAATTGTCTTAATAATACCGCAAGTTATTACTAGAAGGCACCAGAAGGTGGGTAAAGTTGCAGAATTGTCTTGATAAAAAATAAAGAAAGCAAAGATGGCATCTACTGGGCCATGGCAACTACTGGGATATTTACCCTAACTTTCTTAAATGGTGCAGTAAAAATATGAAATTTGGTGAATTTTTGATACTGAATCAGAACATGAGCAATAGATGTTTTTCTTTATGTTTTTTTTTTGAGAGAAAAATATTTGATAATAAGAATTAGCAAAAATAAAAAGTTTTAAAAACTGATTTTTTACCAATTTCTGGAGGTTATTTTAACAGCCTGTATCTCTCATCAAAACACGAATATCACATTTTTGGATCATACCTCATTGGCCAAATAATCATTTGGTAGTGACATATTTTCTTTTTTTGTAAAACCCTTCTTCCCCCACTCATCAACTGTAACAATGTTGTATCTTAAAAACAGAAAAGTGTGACCCCATGTTACATTTTTTTAAATCAGAAATGACCTATATTAGCGATCTCTAACTTTGTATAGGCACTTTACCTATTGATTTCTTTTATAAAGGTTTATAATATACTTTCTTTCTGGTTAAATTCGAAGTTCAATTATTCTTAAATTAATTTACACCACAACACTAACCCAAACTGTTTAATAAGTAAGGGCACATTTAATTGTACAGGATATGTCAAATTCGATGGTTTTGGGGTGTTTCAGGTATTTCTGGGCAAAAGAATGAATGAAAATATCTTATTTTTTATAGTTTTTTTTTTGTATAAGGAATCCAACTTTTAAAGGTATAAATAATGAATTCATTAAAAGTCATTTAAATGGATTGTTTTATAGCGTATTAGTATGTATTCAAATGTATTAAAACTGAATCCTTCTATGTTTATTCGGTTGTATTGAGAAGGGAAGGAATTAAAAAGTATTCATTGGTATAAATAATGATTACTTAAAAAGGTATTTAATTGGATTGCTTTAAAGGGTATAAATATGTATTCAAATATATAGAAAATGAATACTTGAAAAGTTCATTCAATTGTATTGATAAAGGAAGGTATTGAAAAGTATTTAACGGGATAAATAATGAATTCATAAAAAGTCATTTAAATGGATTGTTCTATAGCGTATTAGTATGTATTCAAATGTATTAAAAATGAATTCTTGTATGTTTATTCGGTTGTATTTAAAAAGGAAAGAATTAAAAATTATTCATTGGTATAAATAATGATTACATAAAAAAATGTATTAAAAATGAATCCTTCTATGTTTATTCGGTTGCATTGAGAAAGGAAGGAATTAAAAAGTATTCATTGGTATAAATAATGATTACATAAAAAGGTATTTAATTGGATTGCTTTAAAGAGTATAAATATGTATTCAAATATATAGAAAATGAATACTTGAAAAGTTCATTCAATTGTATTGATAAAGGAAGGTATTGAAAAGTATTCAACGGGATAAATAATGAATTCATAAAAAGTGATTTAAATGGATTGTATTATAGCGTATTAGTATGTATTCAAATGTATTAGAAATGAATCCTTTTATGTTTATTCGGTTGCATTGAGAAAGGAAGGAATTAAAAAGTATTCATTGGTATAAATAATAATTACATAAAAAGGTATTTAATTGGATTGCTTTAAAGAGTATAAATATTTATTCAAATATATTGAAAATGAATACTTGAAAAGTTCATTCAATTGTATTTATAAAGGAAGCTATTGAAAAGTATTCAACGGGATAAATAATGAATTCATAAAAAGTCATTTAAATGGATTATTCCATAGCGTATTAGTATGTATTCAAATGTATTAAAAATGAATCCTTGTATGTTTATTCGGTTGAATTGAGAAAGGAAGAAATTAAAAAGTATTCGTTGGTATAAATAATGATTACATAAAAAGGTATTTAATTGGATTGCTTTAAAGAGTATAAATATGTATTCAAATATATAGAAAATGAATACTTGAAAAGTTCATTCAATTGTAATGATAAAGGAAGGTATTAAAAAGTATTCAACAGGATAAATAATGAATTCATAAAAAGTCATTTAAATGGATTGTTCTATAGCGTATTAGTATGTATTCAAATGTATTAAAAATGAATCCTTCTATGTTTATTCGGTTGCATTGAGAAAGGAAGGAATTAAAAAGTATTCATTGGTATAAATAATGATTACATAAAAAGGTATTTAATTGGATTGCTTTAAAGGGTATAAATATGTATTCAAATATATAGAAAATGAATACTTGAAAAGTTCATTCAATTGTATTGATAAAGGAAAGTATTAAAAAGTATTCAACAGGATAAATAATGAATTCATAAAAAGTCATTTAAATGGATTGTTCTATAGCGTATTAGTATGTATTCAAATGTATTAAAAATGAATCCTTCTATGTGTATTCGCTTGCATTGAGAAAGGAAGGAACTAAAAAGTATTCATTGGTATAAATAATGATTACATAAAAAGGTATTTAATTGGATTGCTTTAAAGAGTATAAATATGTATTCAAATATATAGAAAATGAATACTTGAAAAGTTCATTCAATTGTATTGATAAAGGAAGGTATTAAAAAGTATTCAACAGGATAAATAATGAATTCATAAAAAGTCATTTAAATGGATTGTTCTATAGCGTATTATTATGTATTCAAATGTATTAAAAATGAATCCTTCTATGTTTATTCGGTTGCATTGAGAAAGGAAGGAATTAAAAAGTATTCATTGGTATAAATAATAATTACATAAAAAGGTATTTAATTGGATTGCTTTAAAGAGTATAAATATGTATTCAAATATATTGAAAATGAATACTTGAAAAGTTCATTCAATTGTATTTATAAAGGAAGCTATTGAAAAGTATTCAACGGGATAAATAATGAATTCATAAAAAGTCATTTAAATGGATTATTCCATAGCGTATTAGTATGTATTCAAATGTATTAAAAATGAATCCTTGTATGTTTATTCGGTTGAATTGAGAAAGGAAGAAATTAAAAAGTATTCGTTGGTATAAATAATGATTACATAAAAAGGTATTTAATTGGATTGCTTTAAAGGGTATAAATATGTATTCAAATATATAGAAAATGAATACTTGAAAAGTTCATTCAATTGTATTGATAAAGGAAGGTATTAAAAAGTATTCAACAGGATAAATAATGAATTCATAAAAAGTCATTTAAATGGATTGTTCTATAGCGTATTAGTATGTATTCAAATGTATTAAAAATGAATCCTTCTATGTTTATTCGGTTGTATTGAGAAGGGAAGGAATTAAAAAGTATTCATTGGTATAAATAATGATTACATAAAAAGGTATTTAATTGGATTGCTTTAAAGAGTATAAATATGTATTCAAATATATAGAAAATGAATACTTGAAAAGTTCATTCAATTGTATTGATAAAGGAAGGTATTAAAAAGTATTCAACAGGATAAATAATGAATTCATAAAAAGTCATTTAAATGGATTGTTCTATAGCGTATTAGTATGTATTCAAATGTATTAAAAATGAATCCTTCTATGTTTATTCGGTTGCATTGAGAAAGGAAGGAATTAAAAAGTATTCATTGGTATAAATAATGATTACATAAAAAGGTATTTAATTGGATTGCTTTAAAGGGTATAAATATGTATTCAAATATATAGAAAATGAATACTTGAAAAGTTCATTCAATTGTATTGATAAAGGAAGGTATTGAAAAGTATTCAACGGGATAAATAATGAATTCATAAAAAGTGGTTTAAATGGATTGTATTATAGCGTATTAGTATGTATTCAAATGTATTAGAAATGAATCCTTCTATGTTTATTCGGTTGCATTGAGAAAGGAAGGAATTAAAAAGTATTCATTGGTATAAATAATGATTACATAAAAAGGTATATAATTGGATTGCTTTAAAGGGTATAAATATGTATTCAAATATATAGAAAATGAATACTTGAAAAGTTCATTCAATTGTATTGATAAAGAAAGGTATTAAAAAGTATTCAACAGGATAAATAATGAATTCATAAAAAGTCATTTAAATGGATTGTTCTATAGCGTATTAGTATGTATTCAAATGTATTAAAAATGAATCCTTCTATGTTTATTCGGTTGCATTGAGAAAGGAAGGAATTAAAAAGTATTCATTGGTATAAATAATGATTACATAAAAAGGTATTTAATTGGATTGCTTTAAAGGGTATAAATATGTATTTAAATATATAGAAAATGAATACTTGAAAAGTTCATTCAATTGTATTGATAAAGGAAAGTATTAAAAAGTATTCAACAGGATAAATAATGAATTCATAAAAAGTCATTTAAATGGATTGTTCTATAGCGTATTAGTATGTATTCAAATGTATTAAAAATGAAGCCTTCTATGTGTATTCGCTTGCATTGAGAAAGGAAGGAACTAAAAAGTATTCATTGGTATAAATAATGATTACATAAAAAGGTATTTAATTGGATTGCTTTAAAGAGTATAAATATGTATTCAAATATATAGAAAATGAATACTTGAAAAGTTCATTCAATTGTATTGATAAAGGAAGGTATTAAAAAGTATTCAACAGGATAAATAATGAATTCATAAAAAGTCATTTAAATGGATTGTTCTATAGCGTATTAGTATGTATTCAAATGTATTAAAAATGAATCCTTCTATGTTTATTCGGTTGTATTGAGAAGGGAAGGAATTAAAAAGTATTCATTGGTATAAATAATGATTACATAAAAAGGTATTTAATTGGATTGCTTTAAAGAGTATAAATATGTATTCAAATATATAGAAAATGAATACTTAAAAAGTTCATTCAATTGTATTGATAAAGGAAGGTATTAAAAAGTATTTAACAGGATAAATAATGAATTCATAAAAAGTCATTTAAATGGATTGTTCTATAGCGTATTAGTATGTATTCAAATGTATTAAAAATGAATCCTTCTAAGTTTATTCGGTTGCATTGAGAAAGGAAGGAATTAAAAAGTATTCATTGGTATAAATAATGATTACATAAAAAGGTATTTAATTGGATTGCTTTAAAGAGTATAAATATGTATTCAAATATATAGAAAATGAATACCTGAAAAGTTCATTCAATTGTATTGATAAAGGAAGGTATTGAAAAGTATTCAACGGGATAAATAATGAATTCATAAAAAGTCATTTAAATGGATTGTTCTATAGCGTATTAATATGTATTCAGATGTATTAAAAATGAATCCTTTTATGTTTATTCGGTTGTATTAAGAAAGGAAGGAATTAAAAAGTATTCATTGGTATAAATAATGATTACATAAAAAGGTATATAATTGGATTGCTTTAAATAGTATAAATATGTATTCAAATATATAGAAAATGAATACTTGAAAAGTTTATTCAATTGTATTGATAAAGGAAGGTATTGAAAAGGATTCAACGGGATAAATAATGAATTCATAAAAAGTCATTTAAATGGATTGTTTTATAGAGTATTAGTATGTATTCAGATGTATTAAAAATGAATCCTTTTATGTTTATTCGGTTGTATTGAGAATGGAAGGAATTAAAAAGTATTCATTGGTATAAATAATGATTACATAAAAAGGTATTTAATTGGATTGCTTTAAAGTGTATAAATATGTATTCAAATATATAGAAAATGAATACTGGAAAAGTCATTCAATTGTATTGATAAAGGAAGGTATTGAAAAGTATTCAACGGTATAAATAATGAATTCATAAAAAGTCATTTAAATGGATAGGTTTCAAAAGATATTGAGAAGTATTTAAATGTAGAAAAAATGAATTCAGAATTTGGTATATACATGTAACCAAAACAGTTTTGGATAAAAAAGTATTGGTTGGAATAAATTCTGAATACCTATCCTCTGCTCAGGGAATTGAGCAGGATACATAGTTATTAAAAGGTATAAAAACTGAATACTTTTTAATGCCATTGAATCCATTATTTTTTATAGGGAAGAGATTGAGCTCTCAATTTTTTTTAGAGTGACGAAGGAAGTGTATGGTGACAACGCTATTGGGCAGAGAGAGACACACATATTTGCACAGTTAAGGCCAGAATCACTCCCATACACAGAGTAAGGAAAATTATCTACACTGTGCTGATCGAAGTTAATAAGAAGGAAAAATTGATGCATTCTGAGTGCAAAGATTGTTCAGCAACTGGAGGTACATTTTTAAAGAAAAATTTAAAATTAAAAGTGCCTTTTAGTTCAGGCCCTACAAGGTCCGATACTGCGTTTAATGACAGAAGCATCACACTTGGTATGGATAGACATAAGACTCGCCCGAAGATTTTACGAAAGGGAACCACCCTTAAACGTGCTTTTTGACGGTTTTTTGTTAATAACTCGAAAACAGTCAACTTTTCTAAATATATGTGCTTTAGTACGCTCTAAAGGCAGTTTTATATTCCTACAAAAAGAGGGGAAAATGTTTAAAATATGTATTTTTCTTGTAGCATTTTTTATCGTTAACACATTGTTTTAAAAAAAAGTACTTAAGGTGAGTAAAAAAATATTTTTAATTAGTATTAACTTAAAACTTAACTTTTCGAGTTGAATTCATTTAAATTGGGGGAGGGGGCACCCCCCTCTCGTCCCCTTATAAGTGATCTTTTACAGTATTTTTCTAATTATTTGCAAACTATTAAGTTGGCCAAAAACAACTAAGTAATAGTTATTGAGGCTGACCAAAAGTCCTCTAACGATGTATAACACGTTTTATAGGCATTTAAATAAATGAATAATTTTTTTTTAATTTTATTAAATTTTACTCTCCCACATGTCTGGTTTTAAAACTCATTTTTCAAACGATGTACATCAATCCCCCCTCAACGCAGCAGTAGATCTTGCACAGTTGCCCCAAAAATGGTCAAATTTGATGTACACTTGAATCTTCATTTATGACAACCATGTTATAACATTACTAATACACATACTGCGTTTAATGAGAGAATCAACACACTTGGTATGGATATAGAGTATACTCCCCCTAATCTTGGCGGGGGGGGGGGGGGTTCCCTCTCCTTAAATATATTATTTTTTTTTTCTAATAAACCGAAAAATGTCAAATTTTTTAAAAATATTCCACATATAATTTTTGGAGCAGATAAAATTTTCTATCCAGCAATGTTTGTGCCCCCCCCCCCTGAAAGCAGCGGCGCACGTTCCATAGGCGTACGAAAGAAGGGTTACATACAAGTTGGATAAAAAATACCCTTCTTTTCTATTGAACATGCACCCCTGCTTCCAGAGGTGGCCAAGAACATTGCTATAAAGAATATTTTGTCTGGTGCAAAAATAGTTTCTAGAAGATTCTTAAAAAATTTTAAAAAGTATTCATTGGTATAATAATAATTTCGGTTTCCTAGGAAAAATGTTAAAAAATATTTAAGGGGGGGACCACCGCCCCGCCAAGAGTAGGCGGGTGGATCCCTCTCGTTTGAACGCAGTATGTGTATTAGTGATGTTCCAGCATAGTTGTCTTAAATGAAGATTAAAAATGTATATCAAAGGAGGAGGCACTAAATACATTGTTTACCGGGCCGCGTCAGATGAGCTGAATTTGAGATATGTTGAAGGCCAAACCTTCCTGATATTTTTACCAAAAAAAATTGGGGGGTCATAGGATTCGTTTTCGAGCTATACTTATTTAAATGCGCGCCACTGAAATATGGAAAAATATGACCTTTTGTCGTTTTTTTGTAATAACTTATCGCCAAATAAAAACAAAAAATTGATATTAGTCTTATTTTATTGACAAAAGAGTCCTTTTAGGAATTTTATCAAGTTTTAACATATAGTTTGCGCCACATACCTACAGAGTGGCTCAAAATAATTTAAAAAAAAATACAGGAAAAATACCTGATATTTATTACGTAGAAAGAAAGGGAACTAAAAATGTATAGTCAAAATTAACTTCACTTGCTTTCATGTGAGTCGTTTTAATTATTCTAGAGTGATGTTTGCATAATACGTTATGTTATAAGCTAACAGGGTATTTAAAAAAAAAAAATAATTCAACGCATGACATATTTACTAATTGTCTACGAAATAATGTGTTTACTGGGATGCGTCAAATGAGGTGAATTTAAGATATGTTTGAGCCTAAACCGTCCGGATGCTTGTTTCAAAAGAATTGGGGGGTCATCGGTTTCGTTTTCGAGCTAAAATTATTTAAATGGATTATGGAAAAATGTAAGATTTTGTAGTTTTTTGTTATAACTTCTCGTGAAAGAAAAATAAAAAACCAATATGAATTTTATTTTGTTTAAAAAAAAAGAGTCTTTTTAAGTATTTTCTCATTTTTTGACATATAGTTTTAGTCACATATCTACATAGTGGCTCAAACTATGAATAATTGAAATACAATAATAATAATAGACTTAATAATGGGTATGTCAAACATTTTTGAAATTTGCATAACATGTGTACTAATTGCCTGTGGAATAGTGTGTGGAAAGTGTTTACTGAGATGCGTCAGATGCACTGAATTTGAGATATGTTAGAGCCTAAACCGTCGTAATACTTGTTTCAAGAAAAAGTGGGTGGTGATCGGTTTTGTTTTCGAGTTATACTTATTTAATGCTAGAATATAGGAAATGTGGGGACAAAAAGGGGTCTACTCACCCCTTTCCGGGGGTTCTGCCAAAAATGTTTAGAAAGAAAGCCTGTGAACAAACTTAATTGATAAAAGTTTAAATATCAACTTTTTATCCCTATATAAAGAGATAGAAGTTGTAGCGAAAATCTGAAAACCGATGACCCCCCCCCAATTTTTTTGAGCAAGTTTCAGGATGGCTCGGGCTCTAACATATCTCAACTTCACCTGATCTGACGCATCCCGTTAAACACATTATTCCGCTACACAGTTAGTACACCTATTATTTGTTTAATTTAAATAATGTTTGATTTAGCCTGTTGGTTTACTACATAAACCATTGACTTCTATACCAGGGCCTTATACAACTCAATGACATAAACCATTATGTATGTAAATGTAACTTTATAATAATTACAACGACTCACATTGAAGCAAATTAATTTATTTTATTTTATATTTAACAAATCCCAGATATTATTCCTGTATTTCTGTTATTCATTATTTGAGCCACTTTGTAGATATGTGACGAAAACTATAAAAATACTCTGCCAATATATGGGCCCCTAAGCTCACACTAGGTACTATAGTTATAGTGTACGTGCGAGCTAATAAAACTAAAACTTGAAATATATCTTATTCAACTCCAGACTAAATTACCTTTTGTTTGATACCACACAAGCCATGTTTTGTCTTAAACTCAAATTTTTGAAATCTACCCCCACCCTTAAAAAAACAAAAACTAAAATGTATTTTGTTTAACTCCGGACTCAATTACCTTTCGTTTGATATCACACACGCCATATTTTCACGTAAACTCTAATTTTTGAAATCTACCCCCACCCTTTTTGAAGAAAAAAAAACTAAAATGTATTTTGTTTAACTCCGTACTCAATTACCTTTCGTTTGATATAACACACGCCATATTTTCACATAAACTCTAATTTTTGAAATCTTCCCCCACCCTTTTATGTGGTTTGTGTTTGGTGGATTTTGTTAATTTTTAAATGGGACCATCTCGACCCAAGACCCAGCCTAGGTATCAAATTTCATTAAAATCGCCTGAGCGGTTTTTGAGTTATGCGCGTTGGTCGTTACAGACAGACATACAGACAGACAGACATACAGACGGCGCGACAAAAAAGTTTCAAAATCATCTGAAACGCAAAGATATATAAAAATTTTTGAAATCGGAGCAACTTTTTTTTTCTCGAAAAAATTAGGATCACCATAGCTCACACTACTATAGTATAGTATATGTGTGAGCTAAAATTGAAAACATACTTAAAAAGAGTTTTTTTTTTCAACTAAATAAAATTAATATTGGTTTTTATTTCTATTTGACGAGAAGTTATAGCAAAAACACTACAAAAAGTCACATTTTTCTTTCTTCCAGTGGCGGATTTAAATAATTACAGCTGGAAAACGAAACCGATGACCCCCAATTTCTTTGAGACGAGTATTTAGACGGCTTGGGCCCTAACATATCATAAATTCACCTCATTTAACGCATCTCGGTAAACTTACTATTCCGTAGACAATTAGTAAACTTGTCATGCGTTGAATTAATTTTTTTTTTAAATACCCTGTAAGCTTATCACATAACCTATTAGGCAAACATCACTCTAGAATAGTTAAAGCGACTCACATAAAGGCAAGTGAAGTTAATTTTGACCATGCATTTTTAGTTTCCTTTCTTTATATTTAATAATTCTCAGGTATTTTTCCTGTATTTTTTTTATTATTTTGAGCCACTCTGTAGGTATGTGACGGAAACTATATGTCAAAAACTGATAAAATTCTTAAAAGAACTCTTTTACCAATAAAGTAAAGCTAATATCAGTTTTTTATTTTTATTTGGCGATAAGTTATTACAAAAAAACTACAAATGGTCATATTTTTCCATATTTCAGTGGCGCACATTTAAATAAGTATAGCTCGAAAACGAATCCTATGACCCCCCTAATTTTTTTTGGTAAAAAGATCAGGAAAGTTTGTCCTTCAACATATCTCAAATTCAGCTCATCTGACGCGTCCCGGTAAACAATGTATTTAGTGCCTCCTCCTTTGACCATTTTTGGGGCAGCTGTGCAAGATGTACTGCTGCATTGAGGGGGGAGTGATGTACATCGTTTAAAAGAAAATTTCTTCAGCTCTAAAAATACGTTTTAAAACCAGACATGTGGGAGAGTAAAATTTAATAACTTAATTCCACACTTCTTATTTATTTAAAGGCCTATAAAAGGTGCGCCACTACTGATGTAAGGGGGGTGTGTAATACATCGTTAGAGAGGACTTTTCATCAGCCTCAATAATTGTTACTTAGGTGTTTTTTGCCAAGTTAAAAGTTTGCAAATTGGGAAAATACTGTAAGAGAGCACTTTTGAGGGGGGTGAGAGGAGGGATGCCCCCACCCCAAATTTTAAATAATGTCAACTAGAAAAAGTCAGTTTTAAGTTATTACTAACCAGAAATAATTTTGTACTTGTTTAATTGTTCAACATTTTTGTTTCATTTAAGGATTTCCACAAACACATTTATTTTTATTTCAAGGAGGCTATATAAAAAAACATATCTAGCTTAACAAGTATTTAACTGTATACAATGGGCTTTTAAGCCATATTTTTTTGTAAAAAAATAGTGCTAAGGATAAAAAATACCACAAAAAAAATATGGGTGTCTCTAGAAGGTCTGTACAAAATCTTAGCACATATTCCTGAAGTCAAAATAAGTTGATTTAAAGCAACTTACCTTAGTCCGAAATTGCTCCGTTTCAGAGATACAGGTGAATTTAAAAATTTCATGAGCGAAATTGCCGAAAACAGCAAACTTGAATAAAGCTTTGAGAACAATAGTCAGTAGAAAACTGGCCGTTGCTATAAAAACGGAAATATTTCGAAAACGACTTACTTAAGCGCATATCAACAAGAGTACCTTTTTGGCTTAAAAAGATTGAGGAAAATATTTTCTTAACTAAAAAAGTTAAAAGTTACACTGAGAAAAAAGTTATAGTCATTTTAAACTATAAAAAGAGCATTGTGAAGCGCCCTCTAACAGGCACAGTGAAAAAGAATCCATATTTAGGTTTCGCATTCCAAAAAACCCCCGGGTACCAATTTTTAAAGTAATGCATTGAGAAATGTTTATAAATTTTAAGACAAACGATTTTTAATTTTTAAATTTACCACCCT
Organism: Aspidapion aeneum; assembly: GCA_963576565.1. Taxonomy (NCBI): domain Eukaryota; kingdom Metazoa; phylum Arthropoda; class Insecta; order Coleoptera; family Brentidae; genus Aspidapion; species Aspidapion aeneum. Next base: position 69,066,248 of record OY755040.1, on the reverse strand, counting down.
GTATCTCTGAAACGGAGCAATTTCGGACTAAGGTAAGTTGCTTTAAATCGACTTATTTTGACCTCAGGAATATGTGCTAAGATTTTGTACAGACCTGTTAGAGACACCCTGTATATATATTTTTTTAATTTTCCCCCTTTTTTGTAAGCTAATGGAACGTGCACCACTGCCGTCAGAGGGTACTAAGGTACATCGTGGAAAAAGAAATTGTTTCCGCATGAAAAATGATCTCCAGATTTTTGGAAAAGTTGTCTGTTTTCGAGTTATTAGCAAAAAACTATCCAAAAGCACGTTTAAGGGGGGTACCACTCCCCTGCCAGGGTTGGGGGGGGGGTCCCTTTAGTAAAATGTTTGGGCGAGTCTTATGTCTATCCATACTAAGTGTGTTGCTTCTATCATTTAACACAGCATATAGCTTAAATCTTGGATGTAGGGCCTGAACTATGTTTCGTAACTGTCAGACCCTCTTTCTACAAACTACAAATTTAAAATGTTGGGCCATTTTTTACTGTTTTTACTCGTAAAAACTTTTTTGTTTAAATTTTAAATTCTACTAGTACAGGGAAACTAGGGGGTTTATTGGGAACTAAATAACATAAAGCTATGACTTGCCTTAAGTGATAGCCCTTAGCTTTGTAAAAAGTCCCCACCTCTCACTCCTTGTCAAAATGGCGCCGTCATCTTGAATTTTTGCTCATTTTTCTCTGTTCTTTTCTCAATAACTTTTAAAGTAAAGCTTTTTTGAAAAAAGTTGATGAGACAAAAGTTGTGGACAAATAAAACACGCACCAAACGGTGTTACTCTGGTGGTTCGGTTCATTCCATTTTGTAAAATGTTTGCTTATTTTCTTAATAACTTCTAAAATCAAGCTTTTTTGAAACAAGGTCTAATGACAAAAGTTGTAGACAAATAAAAAATGCATCAAACAGTGCTATTCTAATATTTATACCTCAAATGGTTTTAAAGATAGGAAATTTTAAATTTATTTTGTAAAAATTTTTTTATTTCTAGTTTTTATTAATTTGCTGTTAAAAAAATAGTTAAAAAAAATGTCAAATCAAGACTAGGCGCAATCACTTTCATTGTGGTCCCATAAAACAAAATTACAGCCCCGACCTCTTTCCCTTCAGGAACATTAATAAAATGACGCTGCCTTGTATTTTTGACTATTTTCCTTTATTAGCCTTTTTCTCAAAAAGTACTTCCTTGTTAAGAAAATATGTTAAAAGAAAATTTAAATCTCATTAAAAGACCTAATAAATGCGATGCTTTAGAGTAGCCAGGCTACTACCCTTGCCAAGATACGTACACTTAAGCATCCCCAATATGCCGATTTCTAGCATTTTATTTAAAACAAACACATGCACATTTTTTATTTTAAGCAATTTTCTTAGAAACAAAGCAATTTGTGAAAAAAAGTATATAACACTTTTAGAAAATAAAATTTCCGTTTAAAACATATACCACTCTGTGCAGTATAGAGTGTAGGTAAAACTCCAATGGTGCTTGTATACTGGAATCGCCTTTTAAAATTCAGTTTTTATTATTTATTACAATTTTTACGAATTACAAATTGCAAAACAATTTTTTTTAATGATCCGTTTTAGGGCGCCAATAAAATATTCACTGTAATATTGATCAAATTATGTTATACATCGTCAAATGGTATATTTTATCGTCTAAATCAGAGACATAAATTTTTTCCTAAAGATTCAATAGATTTTCGACGATTTCTGTAAATCACACACTAAGTTGTACATCGTTAGAAAGAAAATGTAGTTTTCTTAATAAACGTTTACGTATGTTTTCTAAAAATGATTAGTTTTTACGGAAATTGCAAAAAACTTATATAAATAAATAAATATTTGTTGTGATTGTTTGTTGTTGGAATGCTTAAGGGTATGTATCTTTGCAAATGTTACCTAGGAAGCTCGGAGATATCTCGTTTGATAGGTTATTTGATGAACTTTATATTTCCATTCTAAACAATTTCTGAAGAATAAGTACTTTCTCAATAAAAAGCAAATAAAGGAGAAAATAATCGAAAATCCAAGATGGTATAAAAGCATCTAAACAAAGGAAGGGATTGTAAAATTTGCAATATTTGTTTGAAGTATAAAGTAGTCATCAGAAATAAAACAATGTTAAAAAAATAAAACTGACAAAAAAAACCTCATGAGTTAGAACATTGCATTTTTTACAATCACACATTTTTTGCAGACTGACAGTTACAAAAAATAATTTTCATAATATAACTTGGTGCTAAATTGACGTCCTTAGTAATAGGCTTTAATGTATTTTTAACCAAAGCAAAAAGTACCTATTTACTATAGAACCACCCAAGTAGTACTGTTTTGTTTATAAGTTTTCTACAATTTTTGTAACAAATTGTTCTTTTTTATAAAACTGATATTTTTTCAAAGAATTAAGAAGAACTCAAATAAGGCAAAATTTTTACAAAATTAAATAAATTTAAAATAAATTCCCCACGGGGGTGACTTTTAGTATCTTAATAAGAAAGCTAAAAGCTATCAATTAAGCCAAGTCATCATGTTTATGTTATTTAGTTCCCAATTTACCATAAATAGGCCTTTCCCGTTTGCCGTAGTATACACTATTTTATGCTTGTCAAAGAACAAAATTTGCACACTAAAATTTAAAGCTCTATCATATAAAAATATTGAGAGTTGGCTTTGTATACTTATTCCTTAGCATCAAAACCCGTTCCCATATAATCTCTATAAAAATCCACCTTGAGCTTCGTTAAATGTAAAGCTACGAAGAAATCAATTTTTTGCGACTTTGTAAATACAAATAACTTTTGCAAAAAAATCAAGAGAGTAAGAATAAATACGTAGAATAAAATATATTTTAAAATAAAAAAAAACGTCGTATAATAGTAAAAAAATTTTATATCTGATCTCGTTGCATTTTCGGTTTTAGATCATGCAGAACTTTTATGAGGAATAACTATTTTACAAAAGGGAAAATGGATCTAAAGTTTAAAGTGTTCTATTTATTTTTTCTTTTTTTTTTAAATTTAATTTTTGAGAAAATCCCAAAAATAAATTATTTTTAGGCAATTTGGGGCCTTATATCTAGCGAAGTTTAACGAGGATTTTTGGCAGAATATATGGGAATGTGGCTTATATTCTAACTAGGTATGCTAAAATGCTGTAAAAGTATGGCCATATACAGTGTGTGCGAAAATTTGCTTAACAAATTGGGATTTTCTTTAATATTATGTTTAGCGAAAAATTCTTTCTGCAGATAAGTTTTGCTTCATCTAAAACGTTAAGCAGTTTTTAAGTTAAAGGTCACAAAAAAAAATCGTCAAAATCCAAAATGTCGGCGAAATGTTTAGCTTCATAAATCGAAAGCCTGACGTAAAAATTAAGAAAAGCGCTTTTGTAGGACCTTTTATTGTCTTCAATTTTTGTTTAAACTATTTTTTTCTAAAACATACAGAAAATAAATATTTTTAAAATAACCCTTTTCGTGCACCCTAAATCGAAGATGGTGGGGGGAGCCGGCCCCCAAGGCCCAAAACTAGCAAAAAAACACTACCTTTTGCAAGCTGGGGGTCTTTTTTTTGCTCTAATGACTGGCCTAAGAGCGGTAAAACCAAATAAATGTAAAATGTTTATCCCAGCATAGACATATATATTTTTGGAATAACTTTTCTGTTTTCGCTTTACAGGGGAAGCGAAGAACCAGAATGCACCTGCACCACATCATATTGGAAAAAATAGTTTTTATCTGATGTTGGAAATGACAAAAAGAATCTTTGACGCGAACTTCAACGATGGCGCTGTCTGGTTCAAGCCCTACATTTTTAGCGAAATACTGCGTTTAACGAAAGGAGCAACACACTTGGTATGGATAGGTATGAGACTCCAATCATTTAAGGAAGAACGTTTAAATTTTTATTAATCCAGGTATCTTTATTTAAGACAATCATACCCACATACCACAGGACGTCCATTTTAGATTGAGGATGCCCGGTGAAGGAGTGGTTCCCACCTTTAATATGCTTTTTAACTGTTTCTTGCAATTAACTGCAAAATTATTAACTTTGAGAAAAAGGCCTGGAAATAATTTTGGAAGCTGACACTTAACTTTAACCGCTTCCACAGCGAAGGCAACCGTGGTTGAATCTAAAATGTTTGCAGGAATCTCATGTATATTCATACTAAGTGTGGTTCATTCTTTTATTAAACATTATTGTCTTAAATGACGATTCCTGGATATACAGATTAAAGTAACTACATGGGGATTTCGAAAAAAGTAAGAGATACAATTTTGTTTAAACGGGAAAAAAGTTGCGCCATTTCAATCCCCACCAGATGCTGTATAGAAATTAAAGATTCTACAGGGGTTTTCAAAATATTGAGCAAAAACTAAAAATTGTGTTTTTAAAAAAATTTTAATATTGTCTCCATCTTGTATACATACAAATTTAATGAAATTTGCTAGTTTTGTATTAGCGATGTACACTTGTGCTCCTAAAAATCCCGTATACAAAAAAATTATTACTGATAATTTTTAGTGTAAGTTACTGAAAATCCAGTTAAGATATCTTGGCATTTTTAAGTTTTGTGTGACAACCAAAATGTCAAAGTCAATTTTTTAAATGTCATTTGGTACTAACACTATAAACTTAGTCAACAACAAAATATAAGTACCCTATTACAAGTTTCCTTGTATGGGTTTTTTACAAGCACGAGTGTACGTTAATAGAAAGCAAATCTTGTCTGTTTCAAAAATGATCTCCAGAAGCTTTTCAAAGAAGCTGACACTTTTTGAGGCAGTTTTCGAAATTATTGAAATTTTGACAACTTTAACAGTTGTTGAGATAGTGGTTAACAGCCCACTACCACAGTTTTTGAAATACCTTTAAAACTGGTATTTGTAAAAGTCAACCTAACATTTTTTTGAGCTTTTTTTTACAAAATAAATGTTTTAATGTTAGAAACTGGTGATATTTTATCATTTTTAATACAAGCTGGACACAAAATCCATAAATTAAAAAATTACCACTTACAAAAATGAGAGGGCTTTGTAGCTTAAGGCAGTGCGCAGTGCTTGATACTATCGTAATGAAGTGTCAAATAAGCATTCCAAAAACTCCCTATTACCAAAAAGCACATGTTAGGGAAGGAACCCATTCTAAATATTCGAAAGAGTCTCATGTTTATCCATACAAAGTATGTTACTCCTTTTATTAAATGCAGTATCTGAATGCGTAGGGCCTGACTGAGCTAGGCCTGCTTAGAGACCATGTATGTATGACATACTTTAAAGAAATAGAGACGCGACAAACTTACCAAAGTCAATTTTATTTAAGTCAAAATCAGGGAAATATCGTCCTATATACTCTAGCACTGTTTAGAGAGACGAGTCGGAAAGGTTAAGTTTAAAATATATATTAAGTTAAAAACATAATACATATTTTTATTATTCCTAATTTAGTACAATAAACTAATGTTTTTTTAAATGTTGCACTATTTTTTTGCCTCCTTTTGTTTGTTTATAATAACTTTTCTTCCACTGTAAAATGGTTTTTATAAGTTCCAGTTAAATTTGTAAATTTGTTTTATTTGTAAAATTAAATTTTTAAGTTGTTTTTTTAGTTATTGATAAAAAAGAAAAAATATTAACATACAATATTATTTTTTTTATTATGTATCTTAGGGATTTACCTGTTAAAATTTCGAGCCCCTAGCTACAAGCGAACCGAACCGAACCAAACCGTAAAAAATATATATTTTTTTTATGGGCTTGTTTTTAATTTTGTTAGCAGTGACCAATCTGACTTGTTTAGATTACCCAATATAAATATTTTCGAGGAAATATTAACAATTTTTAAAATTATTTTATAAAGGTTTAATTAAAACAAATGTTTGCTTATTAGATTGAAGTGAATCCATACTACATATGTACCAAATTTTAACATTTAATAAGATGCAGAGCAAAAGTTAACATAGGGTCGAAATTTTAATGTGATGTGATGTGTGATATATCATAATAAAATTTACTGTATTAGATTTATAATCTTGAGAATTGCAAATTTTATATTAACTTAGACATTGCAGGGTTGATTTTTTAAAAACAATCACGCTTTTATAGTTGTTTTACATTTGCATGGCAGTTCGCAAACTTTGGTCCAAATCGAATCATTTAATTGTCAAAAAGATTTTCAATAGTAAATTTAGACAATGTCACAAAAAGTAGGTAAGATAAAAAAAAGAAAATGTTTACAGTAACCCAAAAACAAATAAAAATAATGAGAGTTTTAATGTATTAAATGTATGGTTCTAGCACACATTAAGTTAATTTTTAAAAAATATATTTTTTTTAGCCTCCTCTCGATCTCTGAAAAATTTCCTTAGTTCAAGTTTAAATTTTTGAAGTGTAAACTTCTTCAGGCGCGTTTGGCAGTTTTTGTGGGTAGTGAATTGAACTGAGCCGTCAGGCTCGGCTATGTAACGCTCATTCGGGTGAAGTCGGCTTGAGTGCAGATGAAGGCCAGTATTATTAATTTCGCCTTGTTGAAGTTTACACTTCTGCCGTGTGGTCTTAAGCACACATTTTTTTTTAGACTGAGTTGGTTTCTAACCTCGTGAGGGATAGAGTTAAATTTTGTTGCAGAAGAAAATAAGGGCTTTTACTATTGCTGGATGCAGACCTTGTATTGTGGTGATGGAAGCTATTTACAGCTGGGAACTGATCTTGGTACCTCCGTACATAAATTGGTGCCTCAAGAATTAGAATACAAGGTGCTGGCAAAATATTGTGCTCTTTAAATATAGGTTTGTAAAAAAACGTACATGTCTGCAACCGATTATTATTTTTTTTAATATAAGATTTATGTCAGTGATTTGTTTTACTGTTTTTGTTGGATTTATAGCTTGTTTTTCTCACACCATTCACTAAAAATTTTTAAAATAAAGATTGTATTTGCCTTAAGCTCTTTTAATGTTTCGGCTTGTTATTACTAATGTACAATCATCAGCATACATTACTATTTTAATAATTTGGCAAAGATTCAGGATATATTCAATCATGTCATTATTGAAAAGGATAAATATAAGTGATAATAAAACACTGCCTTCGGGGACACAATGATTAAGACTGGCTTCCTTTGGGATACTATACAGGGTATCCCATAACTTAGGGGCCATAGGCCAACAGGTGATAGAGGAGGTGATGTCTGATGAAAAAGTTCCTATAATGCATGGGTCAAAACTCTTTCATTGTCGAGATACAGACCATCAAAGTTGGCGATTTTTTAAACTTTTTTGATAATAACTTTTTAAAAAAACGCAGTAAAAATATGAAATTAGGTAACGTCGTGTATCAGAACAAGAGCAATAAATTGAAGTCAAAATTATTTTAAAAAAAATTAGTCGGTCAATTTTTTTTAGAAAAAACTATTTTTTTGTCATTAACTTTTATGAATGAAATTTTTTGTTAATAAAAACAAGTGTCTAGCGAGACATAGGTAATAATAAAATATTATTGATATTACTTAAAAGAATAAGAATGCAAAAATTAATTTTTTGAAAAAATTATTTTTTATACATTTTTGGAGGTTACAGCTTGTATCTCCTAAACTTGTAATTTTATCGAAAAAAGGAATACCACATTTTTAAATCACAATTAGCTAAGTATTTAGCGGGCTGTGACAGATTTCCTTTTTTTGGTAAAACCCTTTCCCCCCCCCACTCCTCTAACTTTAAAAATCTTATATCTTAAAAACAGATGTGTGTTGGCCCCCATGTGATATTAACTTTTTTCTCGGAAATAGCCTCCTCTATCACCTGCTGCACTATGGCCCCTAAGTTATGGGCCACCCTAACTTAGGGCTTGAGCACAAAACTGTGGTTTAATTATATATAAATATTTTTTTAATGAATGAATAAAATATTAAATAATGCTGTTTTGAAACAAGAGAGGCTTTAATTTATAATTTATACATATTTTCTAAAAAAAAAAATTTATATTATATTTTCATTTTTCATGCATTGCAATTTGGTTGTTTACATGACTCCAAGATATTTTTAGCAGATGGCAGTAGCACCTCATCCCAAAAGCTTCAAGTTTTTTGCAGACAGCATCAGTTATCGTCCAGGCTTCTACAAAATAAAAAAATTCACATTGTTTTTTTTTCTCCAAATTAAAATTAAAAAAAAAGACTTACACAACCAAATTTTGGTAAAAATTTTTCAAAAAGTTATAACTTGACAACCTTGCTTAGCAGCTAGCATAATGTGTTTTTTAAATTTAAATAAAAAACTGCACTATGTTTAAGTAACCTTTCCCTAACCATGAAGTATGTGTCCATATATTTTAACCAAGGCCTACTGGGCTTAAGAGATAGAAAAGGAGTGTAAAAGCAAAAGTTGTAGAGTTAATCCTAAACTGCCAGAAAATACATGCTCTTAAAATAATTGCAGTAGACATTGGTTGAAATATATGGCAACACCCTGTGCATACATATTCAGGGTGTTTCCTAATTGAATGTCAATATTTATAGGGGTGATGTTTGGGCCCATTTTAAGAAAAAAACTTCATATGAACATATGTCCCAAACGTCTCACCTTTTGAGATACAGGGTGGTAAAGTTTTCAAAAATAAATAATTTACTATTAATATCTACAATACCACTTCAGATATTTTAATGAAATTTGTCATACATGTACTATGATTCAAGAGGCATTTTTTAATGTATCACTTTATTTTAATTTCCATCAGTGGCGTTCGTACATAATTTGACCTGCCTATTTTGGCAGACATTGATGGCATGGCACTGATTTTTCCTGAAATAAAAATTATTTTTGAAATCCTCAATCATTTCTAACCAAATTTGATCACTTGGTTTTTTTCAATCCGATGCACGGTTTTCGCTTAAAAAAATAAAAACCGTTTCTCGCCATGATCATAACAATATAGTTAATATGACCACCCTGTATCTCAACAGGTAAGACGTTTGGGACATATGTTCATATAAAGTTTTTTTCTTAAAATGGGCCCAAAAATCACCCCCATAAATATTGACATTCAATTAGGAAACACCCTGTACAGGGTGTCTCTAAAAGGTCTGTACAAAATCTTAGCACATATTCCTGAGGTCAAAATAAGTCGATTTAAAGCATTACCTTAGTCCGAAATTGCTCTGTTTCAGAGACACAGGGTACCACCCTGTGTCTCTGAAACAAAAATTAATTAAAAAATTTCATGAGCGAAATTGCCGAAAAGCAACAAACTTGAATAAAGCTTGGAGAACAATAGTCAGTAGAAAACTGGGCGTTGCTATGACATTTTGCCAGTGTAAAAGTAAAACACTTTAGTGAAATATTCATTCAAAATGATTTCAGTATTCTGTTGCGGCAATGAACACTAAGAACGGAAATATCTCGAAAACGACTTACTTTAGCGCATGTTAACGAGAGTACCTTTTTGGCTTAAAAAGATTCAGGAAAATATTTTCTTCACAAAAAAAAGTTAAAAGTTACACTGAGAAAAAAGTTATAGTCGTTTTAAACTATAAAAAGAGCATTGTGAAGCGCCCTCTAATGGCCACAGTGAAAAGGTATCCATATTTAGGTTTCGCATCCCAAAAAATCCCTGAGTACCAATTTTTAAAGTAATGTGTTGAGAAATGTTCAAAAATTTCAAGACAATCAATTTTTAATTTACCACCCTGTATCTCTGAAACGGAACAATTTTGGACTAAGGTAAGTTGCTTTAAATTGACTTATTTTGACCTCAGGAATATGTGCTAAGATTTTGTACAGACCTTTTAGAGACATCCTGTATATCCTTTAGTTTAATGATCTACACAAAGGTTGCTTGCAAACTTAATAAGGCCATGACTAAATATTTGTGTGCTGTTATTTGTCACATCAACATATTCTGCTGTTAGTTTGATGATTTATTGTAAAATATATTTAACTGCCAGTTTCAAAATTTGCACCATGCTTGTTCATATACTAAGACATAACAAAAAACGTCAGTAGACACTCGATCCGAGTTATTTGAGGGCTTTCCAACAATTTATCATATCCAGTTAGGTAACATGCAATGCATATATTCTGTATTTTTGAGTGGGGGAGTTTGTCCAAGAAAAAAAAATGGTTCAAATAATGTTTTGGATTTTTTTAGGGCATTTTTAAAGAGCTTTTCAATGATGTATTATGTTGTCCAATATTGCCACCGGTAATGGAGATATTTTGATTTTTCTAAATACATACCATTACTGGACTATGTCATCTGAGCAGGAGGGGCCTGTCTGAGAAAAAAAACGAAATACACTATTTTTAGCATTTTTAAGAGCTTTCCAATCATTTATCACAACATCCATTTTTGATACCTCTAATAGAGATATTTCCATTTTCCTTGAAACATACCTGTACAATGATACAATAATTACTGTGGGGGGGGGGGGAGTAACTTTGATCGAGTATCACCCAATGTTCTTTTGTGCCAAAGTTCAAGCTTGTCCCAGAGATCAAACTGCTAACTAAAATGAATTAGTGAGAATAAGGACAGTACAAATTCAAAATTTGACATTTCGACCTATCATAGCTATTTTGCTTTTAATCCCAATCTGCATCGAATGAGTGTAAAAATGGTACTAATATCACTATATTAAGGTGTATGGCAACACTTATCATAAAGCATTGAGTGTAAGAACGGTGCAAGTCTGGACTTGTACGAGCATTTTTTTTGTTTTCCCAAAACTGTACCATTTGGACTTGTACTGTTCTTATTCTCACAGATTCAAATATTTTGGCATCATTTTACTCTAAATCAACAGACTATATGGGGAAAAAGCTAAAAGTATAAAACTTTAGTCCTCAGATTATATTTTGTATATTGCATGAACCGAACCGAACACAAAAACCACTACTTGTCTTTCTGTAACTTATTGAAAGTAACATAAGGCAATCTCTTTTAGCGTGTTACTTAATTTAACACATTGACTATTGTGTTGATCCCATAGCACCATCAACTGATTTGGTTTCTACAGCTGCCCTGGTTCTATGGCCCCAAAACAGAGGCTGCTCGGTCTAGTTTTGGAAAGTGCAGGACACTTAAGTAAAAAAGGAAGAACCACAGCCTGCACATTTATTGGTTGTTATTTTTGAGTTAAATGGACAAGCAGTGCAAATTCTTTATTACAGTACATGGGAAACCTTTGAGTTTTTGTAAATGGTCCATACCCCTAATAAATATATAATTATTTCTCAATAATATTGACAAAAATCACTTAAAAAATAGTACTTGCTATAGACCATTTCCAAAAACTCAGGTTTTTTTATGCCGTATGAGTTCCCTATGTACCATACTAAAAAATTCGTTCTGCATATATTTACACTTGGCCTCAGAAAGATCATTTTTTTTTGTATGGGGGCAGTCAATGTGTTAAAAACAATACCTAATTTCCTAAACTGTTTGGTTTTGTCTGTGAAAACCTTGCATTCCCTACTTTTATCACTTTCTGCTTCTATTTCTACTCATATAAATTTAAATATTCTTTTTCTTACAGTGATCTTGGCACACTTTATTGTGCCCAGATGTCGACAACAAATGACAAAAATATTGTTCCACGAGAATTCTTGCTTCTACGTTCACTCGCAAACACTTTTCAGTTGTAAAATCAAATTTTTATATATAAAACCTTTAAAAACTAAAAAGATAATTTAAAAATCACAAAATTTGTTAACAAATAAACAAAAATGACATATAACTGACACTTGAAGTTTTGACATCGGAGATCAAACGTGAAGTTAGGCTCCGCGCCAATGGTATTTTACGTTATTGGCCTACGCATCAGGTCACTCATATACCACTTTTCATGTCAAGTTGGTTGGCTCCATAGTATGCTTTCGACGTTTTTCTGGAACTCCAACTTTAAACCTTATTTTCTCCAAAACCAAGAGGTTTTGGGAAAAAAGAATTAATTTCCAATAAATAGCTATGCCTAAGGTACACAAATCCGCTGAGTCTGAAAAATGTGGGAAAGCCCCATTATTATTTTAATTGAATTGTCGTTTAGGTGGTTTTGGATTTAAATTTTGTAAATTGTCTGATTGCATAGTTGAATAAGAAATATTTTGCATGATTTGAACTGATTCTTAGGCCCTACAATGGTTTTTGAGAAACTCTGTAAGGTTTTCGTAGGTAGGAAGCTCCATTTTACTATATTCTATCTCAAAAGAAGTTCGTATTGAGGTGATTAAACGCGAAAGAAGCATGTTGAAAAGTATGAAATCCCAATGTTGAGTTGGAAAACCTAATAACTCTAAAGCAGAGATATTTTCATTAAAACTATCGAGTAAAGTTCTAAGATCCTTGGAAGAGCAATTATTTTTTAAGGGAACCGAACTATTTACGGTGTTCCAGTAGCTTGTTGCCAAAAGTCTTTTGTTTTGGTATCGATCTACTAGTGTTTGAAAAGCAATATTGTAATTATTATCATTAATAGGCAAGTGTTTTATTAAACTGAGTGGTTCACCTCTTAAATATGAAATTAAATGTCTAAATTTCCTTACTGGAGGCATATTAGTGTTGTGCACTAATGAGCAAAACATATCATAAAAAGTGACCCACTTTAATAAAGTGCCATCGTAACATGGGACATCCAATTTTAATAGATCCTTGTATTCATGACTGTTTGTTTGATTTTGAAGAGATACAAAATTGCCTTGTAAAATATTTTGTTCTGGAAAAAGTTGATTGAAAATACTTTTAGTTTGAAAATAAAAATTGTCTGTGTCTTCTCGCACCTTATCTTGCACTTTGTATTCGTCATCGTTCTCCACTAGGCTAGTGACGTCATTGTGCAGTTTTTTAAACTCATCATAAAACTCTTCCAAGTTCTCATACCTTGTTTTGAAAATAGATTTTACATTTGAATCGGTTTGAGCCTTTATGGCTGCTGTGTATGTTTCGGTAATCCGCGTAACATAAACTGTGCGTTTTTGCACTGCCTTATCCAGGCCGGTTTTAGACATTTTAATTGTTTAATTAGTAATAACTATTATCACTGAACACGAAAACGTTTTTCACAATTTCTTATTATTTTATTTTATTTTGTACACAAAGTTTTTATATTGACCTTCGTTCACTCGCCCGTAGGTAAACAAAAAACAGTTGTTTGTCGACCGCGATTTTTAAAATTAGACTGCAGAAAAATCGATAAAATTTTTAAACATGTGTGAGGAAAGTGGGTGGAGACAAAGGCGAGTCGCTTCGTCACTGATAAAGCCTGCCCCCCGTTGGTCCTTAATGGCGTCGTAAAATTTTTAGATTTTTGGTTTTTGAAGAATGAATTTTGATTTTTTGTTGTATTTTTTTGAATATTTGGATCGATGGACCATAAAAATGTATGCACAAGACATACACGTTTTCGATAGCTTTAGGCGCTGGTTAAACTTTTAACGCATAAAGGATAAAAATGGAAAATAACGCGAGAACCATACAAAATGTCGATTGACACCTACCTTGCTATTTCTCGGCGGTAGAAATTCCATTCACTGGGCGCCCAGGCTTCTACCAGAGTTCTTGAGTTGATCGAAATCACTGTGAGGAGTTGAGGTAACGGATTGGAATGATTTTAGAATTGATTGGCACTAATTGCAATTGATTGAATTGTAGTTTTGGAAACCGAGTAAAACACACCGGTTTCAATATGGAGGCTACGATGATCTCTCTCTCTCATCGTGCCGGTAATTGCGCACTTTCTATCCGCGCACCTTGCGGTGTCACGTGACAACCTGTATGGTTTAGTGCAACGGAATAATTAATATTTAGGTAAATTAACTAAGTATTATTTGTCTTGCACGTACACCCTGTATAGGAAAATAACAATTTTTGCTAAAAACATGCTAAAATGTAGACGCTTTATAGATTCGTGCAAAAAAAAACTTTTAAAAATGAAATCATAACATTTTTACCGTTTTAGTGCAATATCGTTTGAATTCCCCCATATCTCAGAAACTAGTCATAGGATGGAATTGGGCCCATGACAACTATTGATAAATATGGTGAGACGAACAACATACTAAAATTTTATCGATATTAGCCGTGCACTAGAAACCCATTAGAAGTGTGCAGGATCCTTTCTAAAAATATATATCTGGATTTTTCTCTTTGTTAATAAAAATTGTAATAAACAAGACAAAGGAGTAAAATTAATAAAAATGTTAGCGGCAAAATTGGTTTAACACATGTTTATTTTGGAATAAAGTTAAAATTTCAATTTGGGGACAAGTGACAGGATTGACATTTTTAATTTTACCTGCTAATTTTATCAGGATTAGCTAACTTTTTGCTTTGAAAAAAAAAGCCTCTTTCGGAAATTTTGTGTAATCTTAGAATTAAATCAAATTTTATGAAAAATCTAGTATCCAAAAAAGTCAGAAAACCCAAAATGTACACTTTTGAGAGAAATGTCCATATAGATACTGCCCTAGTTTTGTGGGCATAGTTGAGATATTCAAATAACCTAACCTGTTAATTGTTTACATGGACCATTCTAATTCTAAAGACATTTTTATTATTATTATTATGCTTTTTTAATCAAAAAGTTTTCTTTATATTGCCTATGCGCTAATCGCGGAAATTCGTAACAAGAAATTTGTTCAAACTTTATACTACATTTTTTTTGCTCTCAAATATTTTTTTCCAACGAAAATTTGTTCGGAAATATTTTCTTTGAACGGAAATTTGTTCAAAAACAATTTTCTTTTAATTTTCTGCCCTCCTTTTGACAGGTCGAAATCGGTGTTTCCCTAACTTTTGTCAATTAACTGGAAACGTATCCTAACCTGTCCAGACCCGCACCAATTTTGACCTTCAAAAAAAAATGTGTTAAAAAAATTTTCGTTTGAAGAAAATGTTTCCGAATAAATTTCCGTTCAAAGAAAACGTTTCCAAAAAAATTTTTATTTGAAAATGGACAAAATGTCAAAAAAATTTCCGTTCAAATGAAATACGTTCGAATAATTTTCTTTTCAAAAAAATGTTTTCCAAAACAAATATTCTCGACCCCCTGTGCACTTTTTTCTCTGGGCGCTTTTTCTGTGTGTGCTTTTCCTGTGCCACTATTTCCTTTTCGCTTATGTAAGGTCAACATTTCACTTTTGTGCCATTGCACTAATGAGCTACTTCCTTCTCCTAACCCTATCGAACAAAACATTTTTGGAAAGAAATTTTGTTCTCTCTAAAAAAGCGTTCCCCCTTTCGCCCCCCGTGGCTCAAAAATGGCGTGTTGTGCATCAAGATACCTACGGTTTTCAAATTTGAACTTGTCCTGAGATTTGGTCGCAAAGAAGGGTAAGTTTTTTGTATCTTCTCTGGAACTACCTTAAACTCCTCAAAATTATTCGATTTGGATTACACTGGTACAACTACTTACCTGATTAGTTTTCTCCAAAAACTGGGCGGTGGAATTGTAAACTTGCCATTCTGGTGGCATGTCGTTTTGGTCGACAACATACACGAGAGTACGCACGTCGGCATTTGGAGTAGTAGAATGATTTGCGCTATCCTGTAAAACATTTTTTCTAAGGTGAGTTTTATCTCTTTTTTTATGAGAAATATAAAGTATAGAGATAACCAGAGCATGTCTTCTAGTGTTCATTGTTCAGGATAGGTTTGAACAGCAGGGCAGGTTAGGTAAAGTAAGATCTAGTTTAGGTCGGGTCATACCCATGCTTAGGTTTAATTTGTTAAAACCTAAAAAAATCAAACCTGATAATTGTCCTAGCCTGGGCTAGATTTAACTTAACCTAACCATAGCAAACCTGATCTAACCTAAACTGAGCTGTAATAGCCTGACTGAGACCTTTCAGCATCCATATATAATAACTACCTAATAAATAAACACACTAAGGATGTCCTCTACTGTGTATCTGTCCTTTTTTTACTTTGACGCAGGCAGTTTTGTATTTCTTTCAAAAGGTACCAACTAACCACAAAAAAGTCATAAAGCCTAATAACAAAAGAAAACGGTAAAGGTACTGGATAAGTACCAAAAAATGTTTCCCAAAAAGTTTGATGTTTCTTTATGATTTTACTTTTCGCAAATGCCGTTGATAGGCATACTTACCCTCGCATTAACATTGAATGAATAAAATATCTGCTTTTCATAGTCTAACTTCTCTTTTAAAACGATGTACACAGGCCAGGTATACTGTAAATCATCTGGTTCCGTTTTGAAAACAAATTCAAAAATTTCTGATTCTCGACCCTAAAATAGTGCAATTATGAATTTTGTCTTGTAATAGCACTTGCAGTTAACTAGTGCCGCACTCAAAAATACAACTTGGGCTGCCGAAGCCCCTCTGATGCGTCCATGAGTTAGCTAAAGGAACACAAACCAAATTTTTAAATTGCGCATGCGCTCACTCTTTCTGCATTACGTAAAATTATCTTCCTCTATCTAATTTTAAACACGCACAACAAGTTAGTCAATAACACCAACCCAAATTGTAATTAGTGTTCGTGTGAAGTGTGATTTTTCTGCAAAAGACGTGTTTTGGAGTGTTTTAATATATTTTTTTTTAAACCACGTTTTGGATAAAAACTATTGTTTTCTCCTTTGGTTACAGCCCGTCCATTCCATCGACGGGACAGTTTTGCTGGCGGAAAGAGGTTCGAGCCAGTTGTAACTCTGGGAAAGGTATGTTAGGGTTATTTTAGTTCATCTGTTGAACTCTGCTTTATTTTATTGAGTCGATATGGGGTTCGTGATTTAAGATTCTCGGTGTAGGGGAACCTCGTGCAAAACCGACGAAGGAAACTGAAATATTTCATTTTCCACAGGGTTTTTATGCTCGAGCAAGGATCCAGCAACAGATCGAAGACCCGCGGGCAGAACGAAACCCGAAGTAGCAGGGAAGAATGTCAAAACCCAACAGCACTTCCAGGTTTACTAAACATAACACCAACAATAATTAAATCAAAGGATCCAGCAACATTTAAATATAATCTTTCCATTAAAATTTTTTTAATATAATTTTTACAGTCTATATATAATTTCTTGTAAACGCAAGGTAAAGGTATGACGTCATAACTTCAATTTTGCGGTATAATTAAGCTAAATTTTATTGTGAAATTGCTATTGCGGTTATTTTGGCGCTGACTTGTTCCCACCAATTTATTGATTTATACTTCATGTTCCAGTATTATTCTCAGGTTTCAATATTTTTTTTTATATTTTGATCAATTTCATTTTCATCCTCTTGAGAAAATAAACAAGATGAACTAATTTTTTTGTATTATTTGTACAACCCAATGATCAACTTTGCAGAGACAAAAGAGAGATGAGATAATTTTTTTTTTAGCGGTTTCCTTACATCGCTTTACCTCATGGGGTAGATCTCGGACTGGGTTGCTGTCTGTCTCATTCTACCCAACGTAGTATGATGACAGCAGATATTTGGTCCAGATCTCCCCTATGACAGAATAATTTTGGAAGTATATTTTTTTTACAATCGTTTATATAACTGAGTCTCACTCTACTGACTCAGAGTCCATCTACCTGTAACGTGCCTCTAGTTTTGTCATCTTAATTCAATCTTTTACAATTTTATTTTGTCGATGAGTCAATTTTTTTTTGGTTTTTTTAATTGGACAAATACTCTGGAAGCCTTGGAAGTAGGTAGAATTTCATTGTTTGGCTACAACGTTTGGGTTGAACTGTATTTTAATTAAGAACTTCTTTGTAAAACATTGATATTAAAACACTGTGGCGCTTAAAATTTTCTTATTTCTGAACCCCCCCCTTCTCCACTGTATAAAAGTTACGGGGCATATCAATGTTTTACCTAGCTGGAAAATACAGTTCTGCTTCCAGATATTTGTGTAATTACGAAGTAATTTGATTTTAGTGTCACAAATTGGCACAGCGTTATTGTTCTATTTACAGTGTCACAAAATGGCGGCAACGTCTTTTAGTTTGCCACAAATGTCACCCAACGCATTTTAATTGGCCACAGCGTTCGGTACCCAACTTACATTTAAAGTTTTCGCGACGACGCGACACTTTCATCAGTAAGGATTTCTTAAAAGTAAACGTACTTCCGCTACGTCTAAGTATACCATTTAGCGACATGGTAATTCCCTAAGTGGGGAACCAACTTCCGGTTATTACTACTTAGCAACTTGTTTAAAGTCACTGTAGTAACAACTGCACTACTGCATCGCAGCCAAGTATCTACTACGTCGTAGAGTCTGTTGTTTTTCCGTAATGGTGTAAAAGTAGCGATGTTGTTGCAAATGATATAATCGTCTCTTTTTGGTAGAATTGGACGCGATTCACACTATACGTACCGTCACCGTCCCGCCACCGTACCGTCAACGACACGTAAAATATTCTTACATTGAAAGCAATGGACGTATTCACATTACATCGCACCGGCAACTTACCATCGCCGTCTCGACCGGCTAGTTTTCTCGAGGAGAATATTTTGCTTGCCGGCCGGCGGCTTGTCGGTACGTATATTGTGAATATGAAACCGTTTCAAACGTAGCAGGCTGCCGCGCCGGCGAACTCGTTTCGATCAAATTTTGTTTTGTGTTTTAGGTCATAGACGATGTCGACTCCAACAAACTTCGTATTAAAGAATTTCGGAAAAATGAAGATCAATCAAGATGGAAAATTAATTTAATTTTAGATATAAACATTTGCAAAATAATACAAAAACATTATAAAAAAAAGGTGAAAATTAAATAATAAACTTAAAATGCAATTTTCAATGTAAAACTATTAGCACAAAGATAGGGTAGACTGGGATAATAAATAAATTGTGAAACTTCGTAAATACTTGTACCAAAGATACTTATCTACAAAGGATGTCTGCAATAAGGTAGGTTAAAAATAAATACAGTTTTTTTTTTTAATTTTCTGCTATATAATTAGATAGATAACTTTTATTAAAAATACTATTTTTATAAATTATATAATTTTTTTAAACTGAGTTTTGAAATAAACTAAAATTCACGGATGCCTTGAGCTACCTATATATACCTAATATATTTTATAAATATTTGACTGATTATTTTAATTATTTGGAACGTTTTGGCATGTTTCACTTTTTTAATATTTTTAATTTTTTCCGACGACCACAAAATATTAACCTGAATTTCCTTTTTTATCACTATTTCATTTGTTCTTTATATTTTTCTCTTAAGAAAATAAACTATTTTCGTCTCTAGGGAGGAAGAAATATTCATGATAACAGTGCATCCAAAACATCCTTTTTTGGAAGAAACATGTCCTCAAAGAAAAAAACTAAGATATTTTGAGAACTACTTACACCAGAAAAACGACATAGGTATTGTTTATTTTTTGTAAAAAACAAAACTGAAATTTCAAAAAAATATTTTTAATAAATTTTCAAAAATGTACTTTTGTAACAAGAAATAATAAGGTCGGGGTTCTTTCGATAGTTTTTTATTTCACAAATGGCGGAATGTGGCAAAGTTGTTTGGTACCAAAATAAATACAATTTATACGTTTATTAACACTTTCTTTGCATACGATTCTCACATTCTTGCTTCAACTGCCCCTCCTCAGGAAAGATATAGCCACTCTTATGGTCATATCTTTTCGAAAAGCCTATCTGACTACGACCTTTCTACTGGCATAATATATTAGGGATGGGCTTTCGGAGCAGTACCTGTTCATTTCGGAACAGGTTTTTACTCGGAACAGGTCGGAACAGGTTTTGCAAGACAAATCCATGGTCACAAATTTTTGTGGGGGCGAACTTTTCAACATTCGACCTTCCACCCCGTGAGGCACGCTACGCTCTTTTGACCAGTCCAGTTCGGATCAGGAGCAAAATTTTCGGAACAGGTTTTTTCTGGAAGCGGAACAGTTTATACCTGTTATACGCTGTTCCGCCCATCCCTATAATGTATGGCCTAATATGACTTATATGAAGAGTTCCCGTTTCTGTGGAAAAAGGATCCTCCAGTACGTAGGTATCATAACTCATATTCTTTTTTACTCGGAATGGATCTTCAAACAACAATAAAAATGTCTTGGTCTCCGCTAGCAAAGCTGAAGAAAATGGAAAAATGGGATTACCTCTAGGTAAGAGCAAATCACCCACTACAAACTTTTTGTATGGGCGTGAAGAATAGTTGACTTCTCTGCGCGCTGCCATACTCTGTAACGTCTCTTTAGCTAATTTTAATTTATTGAAGGATTCAGATTCTGATGTGTTTCAGTCAGGTCGCTGCAACTATTCAGGAAGGTAGCGTTTAGGGTTACTTTCGAACTGTAACTACTGAGCTGTAAAACCAGTCGATTCGTGAACCACAAAATTTATTACATCACAGATCGACTTCATTAGACAGGCCCATTTTGTATGTTGCCCCTCACAATAAACTCGAAATAGCCTTCCCAGCTCGCCCATAACGCGTTCAGAACTGTTAGCCTGAGGATGGCGAATGGAGCTAAAGATAACCTGAATATCGAGAGCCCGCAACGTTTCGGTCCATCTTTTTGCTGTAAACTGAGTTCCATGGTCAGAAAGTAATCATCGGGGCTTTCCTAACTTTGAAAAATTATCAAGAACCAGTCTATTTAAAATAGCCCTTGTAGTTGCTTTCTTAAGTGCATAAAGTAGAGATCCAAAGCAACGAGCTCTTTTTTGTCCTCTGGAACCACAGGATGAATAGGTAGCTTTGCCATCGATATTTGTTTAGTTTTTGAAAATGTCACGTGACTTTTTTGACTGTGGAATACATATTAGGAAACCATGCTTCATTACGCAAAGCAGACCATGTTTTGTAAGCCCCGTAATGACCAAGCATCTCATGATAAGCCCAACAAAATTCGTAGCGCTGGATCTTTGGTATACATACCACGCAAGGATCTTCTGCCGTTTGTCGATAGTAAAGAATATTTTGATGTAATGCAAACTTCTTTATTAACGTTTTATCATTCGGCAACTTGTTGATGATATCGGAAAGTTTTTTATCCTCTCGCTGCAGTTTAGCCATTTTCTTTATTCGATTGGTGAAATACGAGGGCAGTTTCAAAAGAGACAACAATTTAAATGACTTTGCCTCTGGAACCAATGAAGCCTCTGGTGTTGACCTAGAGAGTGCATCGGCCACTATATTCTCCTTGCCTGGAATGTATTGAATGGAAAAATCGAACTCTTGGAGAGCCAAGGCCCATCCGGAAATTCGCGGCGATAACAGCCGACAAGTATTTATGTTCGTTAGTGCTTTCTTGTCCGTGTGTATCGTAAAATGTCGTCGCAGCAAATCTATTCTCCACCGATTTAATACAAAAACACACGCTAGAACTTCTCTTTCGTTGTTGTGATCGAGTTTCTCTTGGTAGCAGGAGACGACTTGCCCAAGCAATAGTGTGTATCTTGTCATCGATCATCTGAAACAAATGCGCTCCTAAACCTACTTCAGACGCATCGACATTAACGTGGTATGAAAGGCTCATATCGGGCTGATATAACATAGTTGCATTAATTAATTGATCTTTTACTGCGCGGAAAGCTTCGGTTTGTTCCGGACCCCACTTCCAGGAAACTTTATTTCGTAACAATAACGTAAGCGGAGCACAGACACTAGAAAATGACGCGCAAAATGACCGATCAAAGTTACACATTCTCAAAAATCTTTACAGTTCTTTAACATTACTTGGTGGTAAAAATCCCTCTATGGCCTGATTACCAGTGCGATTTGGTTTTATAGGAAAACCGTCCAGTGAGTATCCTACAAAATCTAACTCCTTACAAAAAACTCACATTTTTCAACATTTAATTTTATTTAAGTTTACTTGTTCAAGTCGATAAAAAATCAACGAAAGGTGATGTAGATGTTCAGAAAAACTGTCAGAAACGACCAAAACATCGTCTATGTAGGGAATTATAAACGATCTATAATCTGAACCAAAAACCTGATCAATCATTTGTACAAAAAAAAGAAAAAGACGTACCCTAAAAACATAAGTTTGTAACCTAAACATAAACCCAGTGTATTTCTTTGAGTCTGGAGATTTGTTCTATTGGCAAAGGAGCTTGATGAGCTTTTTCCATTTGGGTATATAAGCGGCGCGAGTACAAACAAATTCTAACAGAATTATCCTTTTTTACAACCACAGTAATTGGAGACATATGGAGTGGATGTGCGTTCTAGTATACCGTTATTCTCTATCTCTGCCAATACCTTTTCAACTGCAGGACGATGTGCCACTGGGATAGGGTACGGTTTTATAATAAATGGCTCTTCGTTTCACATTTTAATTTCATGCGTATACCCCTTAACTAGCTCTGGAGTAGAAGAGAAAACATTACTAACAATCAACTTCTCCCTTGAGTTCATGTGGCACTTTTCGGATACCCCCCGTAAATGAGTATGTTCCGATGTTATTGATGAGATAACTAATACCTTATACTTTTTATCTGTTTTAAATTTAAGGATTCTTGACCCAAAATTATCGGATATATCAATCAGGTACCATAAAAAATTCTTGTTAAAATTTTTTGTTTTTTATTGAAAACTGAACTAGAACTTGTGACGAAACTTTTCTTTGTTTTAACTTAAAAGCTCCCCCCACTCTCACACCTACACATGTAAATGTCGGAATTTTACTTGTTATTGCATCCCCTAATTGGGTCCAGACACCCTCTGAGAATGCAGATATTTGACTTTCCGAATCTAAAAGGGCAGGAAAGAAAAAATCATACAATTTTAATTCTACCACGGGACATTCCACGCTTTTATTTTGGTTCGAAAACTGACACCCTTCTGTACTCAATAAATCATCCCTAGGATTGTTAAATTGCAAAATTGTATCCCTTTTTACATGTTATCCGACGGTAGGGCCCAGCAACTGTCGGAACTCCTCCCGTTTCCCGACATCTCGCTTTCTCTTTCTTTTTCGCATTCTTTTTTCTTCTCGCTTTTACAAAATTCTTTCTCTCTTACAGACTCACAATCACAATACCTATTACAAGTAGACTGTACATTTTCTAAACATGACATATACTTAGGATTAAAATTTCCCCCTGTATTTACCCCTTGTGCATTTTTTGTAAAATGCTGCGGTTCACTTCGACGCACGAATGAGGGTTGTCCCTGTAAGTGAATATTTATTTTTGTTGCTGTTTTATTAGCCCAATACTCAGCCTGTCTTAAAATATCTAGTGCTTTCTGGAATGTAGTGCACCCAACCAAAGCTAAGTAAATATTTTCAGGAAAATGTCCCGCAATTAACTGAATTAATTCTGACTCAGTATATGGGGGATCCAAAAACCTAGCTTTTGCTACCCAATAATTAAAATACGCGGACAGACCTTTACTACCCCTTGGAATGTAAACCAGGTTTTTTAAATCTTCCCGCACCTTTGGTGAGACCGATTCCAAAAATGCGCCAAAAACCCAACTTTATTAAAGTTTTTCATGTAAGCTGCGGCCCAATCTTCAGCTAGCTTCCCTAGAAAATAAGAGATACCTACCCCCTCTTCCAAGAAATAATCTGGGTCTACATTTCTAGCAACCAAGGTGCTACAAACCTGATTTAAAAAAGCTACAGGGTGTATGTTATTTAAGTTAGCATTAAACACCGGTAATTCAGCCTTTAATGTGACCCTACTTGCACACATATTTGTACATTATTATCCCCACTTTCCCTTCTGTCTCATACACCTAACCTATCTAACTGACTAACAAACTGGGCCATCATTTCTGATATATCATTCCTATTACGTTGGATGACAGGTGGCATTGGGGCACTGTGCCCCCCTCTCTGATTTGCAGCTGTGTGTAGGAACTGATCTGAGGGTAGCGTAGGGGTTTCTTGCATAGTTTGCTGATTTCTTACGATTGATCTCCCTCGTCCCAATGGTTGTTCTTGGTTTTGTGACCCACCCTAAAGGTGGTTCTGACCAACCTTGTCTCAAATTTGCCAACGGTACCTCACTAGTTACAAGCGTAGCCCCATTCAGTTCCGGATCTCTCCTTTCTGTCCCCAGGAATGTATGTTGGAGATTTATTCGATGATTGTAACGCCTATTTTGCCCGATCTGCGTACGGGCCGATGCAGGGCTGTTACCACCATCACCATTTTATCCGAAATTCTCCATGCCTTCTAGTCGGGCGCCAAGATGTAACAAGAAATAATAAGGCTGGGGTTCTTTCAAAGGTTTTTTATTTGACAAATGGCGGAATGTGGCAAAGTTGTTTGGTAGTAAAATAAATAAATTACAATAATTAGTATCTAGATATGATTTAAAGTAAAGTTTCATATGACACAATTTATATAACAAGCAGCCTAACTTACCTAAACACCAGTTTAAATGCACTTTAATTAAAACTAATCAAATTTCACTAGAAACATCACAGGCTGTTTAGCGCCGTTTTACACACCCTGAGACGTTTTAAGGTTATGTTTTATTTAAATATACGAACGCCTGGTCTAGCTTGTGCACAATGCCATCTTTGGTAAAAACACCACAATCTAAAAGCTTCATTCAACTAACTTAACAAATAAATCCTTACGTTTGTTCACACTTTCTTTGCATACGATTCTTACATTCTTGCCTCACTTTTTTTTTTTAAATTCAACATGAAGTCTTTATTTCTCCATCCAAAAATTTGGTATTGATCTTGTTAAAACATTAAAGTCGATTTCGTTCACTGTACACTCTGACTTGGCAATAAACCACTTTCGCCCGTAGCTAGAAGTGTCGGTGGCACTCGGTGGCGTGCCGGCGGCATGACAGAACGGATCCTGCCGGTGTAATGTGAATTGGGCGCCGTCAAACGTGTCGTTGATGGTACGGTAACGTGACGGTGACGTACAGTATTAATCGCGTCTTATTACACAATATGGTGAAAACTACAGTAAACAAACTGGCTAAGTTTTTTAGTTTGGTTATGGTTACAGTATGTACTATGTTATCTAAAAAAGCGAGAGTTTACTAGCGGAGGACCACTTGATACCGCCCTGGGCGGTCTATCGCACAAACGACTAAATCTAGGTAGAATACAACCCAGTGCAGTACCATCGGGGTACTTATTTATTAACTTGTAAAGGCCAAGCACCCCTAGACAACAAAACCAATATAAGCTCACAGGGAGTGGATGTAAATGTTTGTGGACAACCCGTAAGGGTCGGTCCCACGCTAAGTCTACTCTAGTTTGGTCTAATTTCTTTGTTTGTATTGATGCTGTGCATCCAGGACAGTTAGGGTTATATTTATAATTTGGCACAGTTCAAGCAGAATAAAAACCACCTTGTGTTTTTGTAACCAAACCTTATTTATTTACATTATTAGGGCTGGAAAAAAAAGGTCCTAAAATAGGAGTTCATAGTGTCTATTCATAATGGTAAAAATAAATTCTAATACCTGGGGTGCACCACAGTTTACAGTGTAATTAGGATTATTTGTTGTTAAGGCGGTAGTTTAGTCCCTTAATTCACACCCACTCACAGACATTCACATTGCTGCAAGGATACAGTTCCAAATAAATGAACTAGGTAAGTAATAATAAGGATAAATACAACTTATCCTGGCTGTTTAAGAATAATATGGGCTTATTCAATGGTGTCTTTACTTGTACTGTTTGTTTCAGTCACTGTGCGTGCAAGGGCTGAAAAATAACGGAATTTCCTTCGATAGGTCGCCGGTATTGGCTTCACAAGCACATTTAAAAATAAATGTCGGTATTGACGATTGAAAATGGAAAGTTACGATACATATGGAATTTTATATGAAAAGGCACCTACCTCGGACTCTCTTGCAGCTCCAGTCGACGTTTAAACGTCCAGTTTTTTCACCTCAAATTCACTTTTTTCGGGAACGTGATTTTGCTAGTCTCTTGTTGTGACGGTGGTTCTTTGCGCACTCATCGCGGCGTTGCTTCTCTTCCACGTGTCCGGTGCCGTCAAACCCCATATGCATATTTTAGAGCGCGAAAATTTAAATTAT
Organism: Aspidapion aeneum; assembly: GCA_963576565.1. Taxonomy (NCBI): domain Eukaryota; kingdom Metazoa; phylum Arthropoda; class Insecta; order Coleoptera; family Brentidae; genus Aspidapion; species Aspidapion aeneum. The sequence continues at coordinate 69,040,262 of OY755040.1, read as the reverse complement.
TTTAAACGCGCAGAAAAGGAAAAGAAAATGAAAATTAGGAAATTTCCTGCTTGCACCAACATTTTCCGGCCGCCAAAACACGTGTGTTTTTACTTAGTTAAGAAAAGGAAAGGAAAAAAAATTAAATAGTATTCGCCTATTAGCTATTAAACGATACAATTTAACATTAACCCAAATATGCATTAAATTATGCATGTAAATTAAAATTAAAAGAAAAGAAAAAATACTTAGAAAAAATTAAGAAAGAAAAAGAAAATAAAATTTTGCCTTATGCGTCGGGCATAGGCAAAGGACATAGTTTTACTACTGGTCGACGATATGTTCCTGTAGCTGTTTTAACGGTCACAACGCGAATATGACCGTCTGAGCCAGGGTGTACGTCGACAATTCGCCCAACAGCCCATTGCAATGGCGGTTTTTGTTCATTCTTTACCACGACTAAAGTATTTAGTTTAATATTGTTAGAAGCCTCTGTCCATTTAGAACGCTGTTGCAAGGTGTTTAGGTACTCCAAGTTCCAGCGTTTCCAAAAATCGGACTAGAGCCTTTGCACCAGCTGCCAGCGGGACAGGGTGTTCAACTTGGAACCAGAAAATTCGGGTTCTGGTACGGAATTCAACGGTTCCAGGGTAAGAAAATGACCAGGGGTCAGTGGAAGAAAGTCATTCGGATCCATACTTTGGGCATACAGAGGCCGGCTGTTTAGTATGGATTCGACCTGACACAAAAAAGTAAAAAACTCTTCATAGGTTAACCGTTGCTCACCTATTACACGTTTTAAATTTGCCTTGGTGGATTTAACTCCTGCCTCAGCTAGTCCCTTTAGGTGCGGACTACCAGGACTTGAAAAATGCCAGGTAATTTTTAGACTGTGACATGCTTCCTGGGAGTACTGTTTGAGTAAACGATCAGCTCCCAAGAACGCGCTACCACAATCTGAGTAAATGTCAGAGATTCTTCCTCTTCTTGCCACAAATCTCTTAAAAGCCGCAAGAAAGGTAGGGGTGGAAATATCGGAGGTAAGTTCTAGGTGAACTGCCTTTGTTGCGGAGCAGACTAAGACAAGAATATAACCTTTGGATACCTTTGCACCTCGGTACTTTCCCATTGTAATTGGAAAGGGACCACAATAATCTATGGCAACATGTGAAAATGCCTTTACTTGAGAGATGCGTTGAGCAGGCAAGTTGCCCATGATTTGTACGGAAGGTTTAGGATTTAATCGATAGCATAAAATGCAATGAGAAGTTATACTCTCGATTGCATAGCGAGGGGAAAGGATCCAAAATTGTTGTCTCAAGAGGTAATGCAACGTTTTTTGACCGGGATGACAGTACCTTTTGTGAGTGTACTCAATGACAAGTTGAGTAAGACGGTGAGAACGTGGTAAAAGTAAAGGGTGTTTTGCTGAATAAGAGAGTTCGGAAGAATGTGGTAATCGACCCCCCACTCTTAAGCAGCCTTGTGTATCTAGAAAAAGTGAAAGTTTACGAAATTGTTTAGGAAGTAGCTTTGCGTCATTCAAACGTGAAATGAGATCAGCAAAGATGGAACGTTGAACATGCCGAACGAGAACAATAAGAGAATGTTGAAGTTCTACTTCGGTAATATTTTCGTTAGGATATTTAGATTTCTTTTCGGTAAGGCGAAAAATATAGGAAATTATGCGTTGAATTTTCTCTAGGGAAGAGTAACGAGAAAGAAAAGTATCAAGCATGTGTGGTTCAACTGTGCATGTTTGAAATACTGATTTTCGTTCTTCCAGAATAACCTCGTTTTCCGGAGGGTCTGGACAGCGAAAATCATCAGGCCAGCTCTCTTTTGGTAGCCTAAGAAAACAAGGACCTTCCCAATACAAGTCATGTTTGACAAGTTGATTAGGCATAAGACCGCGCGAAGCACAGTCGGCTGGATTTAGCGCTGATGGAATATATTTCCAGGCCGTAGGAGAAATGGTTTCTTGAATGTGACAGATACGGTTTGCCACAAACGTTTTAAACCTGTGAGGTGAAGCCGCCAACCAGCATAGAACCACTTGGGAATCACACCATGCACAGATTTGGTTGAAGTTAAGAATATCTGAATAAGTGTTTCGAATAAAGGAAATTAGGTCGCAAAGTAAAGTGGCACCAAGAAGCTCCAGTCGCGGAAGACTGACTGTTTTCACTGGTGCGACCTTAGATTTGGCCATTACAAGAAAGGTATGGATTTCTCCGGATACTGACTCCATTCTGAAATAGACCGTAGCCGCGTAACCTATCATAGAGGCGTCTGAAAAGCCGTGAAGTTCAATGCTACGTGGTTGATCAATGGAAAGGCGTCTAGGTAAATGAATATTTGAAAGATTTGGAAGTTCGGTTCGAAATTGATTCCACACATTTACGATATGCGGAGAAGGCTGAGAATCCCAGTCCAGCTTCTCCTTCCACAGATCTTGCATGAGATGCTTAGCAAGTAAAGAAACGGGAGAACAGAAACCTAAGGGATCAAAAATTTTCATGATTTGAGATAAGATACCTCGCTTGGTGCATGGTTTATCTTCTGGTACGACCAAGTAGGTAAACGAATCTGAGATAGGATTCCATTGGAGACCTAATATTTTTACAAAATTAGGTTCGGATTTGTCGAAACGAATGGACATTTGTGTTTCTGATTCTGAGAATGAGGAGAGAAGTTCCGGACTGTTGCTCGCCCATTTTTTAAGTTCAAACCCTCCTAGGCGCAACAGGGAGATTAACTCCGACTGAAGTTCTTTGGCAGAGGCCACAGAATCCTGCCCAGTGAGCACGTCGTCGACGTAAATGTCTTTAAGAAGCACCTTGGAAGCATTAGGATACCTTTCAGACTCAAGTTTAGCTAGTTCTTGTATAGTACGAATAGCTAAGTAAGGTGATGACTTAAGTCCATAAACAACTGTTCTTAAGGAGTAGGTTTGGACAGGATCATCCTCAGAAAATCTCCATAGAATATTTTGATAACGCGTGTGCTCAGGAATAATTAAAATCTGTCGGAACATTTTTACTATGTCAGTAACAAAGGCTACAGCATGAATTCGAAAATTAAGTAGAATTTCACGGACATCATTTTGCAGTTTAGGACCTGCGCACAACGTCTCGTTGAGTGAGACACCTCTGGGACTACGTTGAGACCCATCAAAGACCACTCTTATCTTCCCAGTGTTCCAGACACTGTGATGAGGGATAAAGTAGGAATTATCCAAGACATCTTTAGATATAGGCGTAGGAATAGGTATCATGTGACCAGTGTCTAAATAATCTTGCATAAAATCTTTGTAAGCTTGATAATTAGCTGAGTCTTTGAGAAGTCTAGCTTCCTGAAGCTTGAAACGTTTTAAAGCGATTGGATAGGTGTCACCCAACTGGGGTTCTAAGTTTATGAAAGGTAATGGAACGACGAATCTACCTGATTCGTTGCGTGAAACTGATTGTGAAAGTAATTTTTCGCACATAATATCCTCAGGACTGTGATGAACCTTATGTGGAACCTGCTCTATCTCCCGGAAGCGCTCTAGGCAGATATCCAGAGATGGTTCGATGGAAGTGTAACAGCTTATGAGTGATTGTGGATTTTGTTGCTTTGAAGTTTCAACTTTACCAATCAGCACATAGCCAAAGATGCTATTAAAAGCACTAGGTTGTCCACGCTCTCCGTGGATAACTCCCTCTTGTAAGAGATGCGGAAAAAGTTCACAACCTACTAGGACATCAATGGAACTTGGTATGTGGAAGTTTTGATCAGAAAGTTTGATATTGCGAATGTGATTCCACTTGCTCGAGTCGACAGCGCAAGAAGGAATCTCTGTACAAAGTTTTGGAAGTACTAAAGCCTCAAAATCAAAGGTAGGTCCCGCTTGACCTTGAGGTTTGATAAGACATTTCGTCTTACCTTTGGTATTGGAAGATGTCATTTGATTTAAGCCTTGAATAGAAGTAGAAAAGAAGCTTTTCGAAAGACCTAAACGATTTAGACATTTTTCTGAAATAAAGTTTGCCTCTGAGGCAGAATCGAGTAAGATACGAACTGGTTGGTAATGTCCCCTTGAGTCTAACATGTCAGCTACAACGGTAGAAAGTAGAAAAGTGGAATTTTTGGAAATCATTGTCGCATGACAGTTTGTGGAATGGCTTCCTGACATAGGGGTGCTATTGGAATTGGAAAGTGGAATATTAACGTTCTCTGGAGGATAAGAATCAACACTCACAGAGGGCGCTACTGGTTGTGGAACTTGAAGAAGACTGTGGTGCCTAGCTCCACACGTAAAGCAGTTGTAGGAAGAGGGGCAATTCACGGTCTGGTGAGCAAAATGTAAGCAATTTTGACATAGATTCACCTGCCGAACATAACCCATCCTTTCCTGTGGACTTTTGTTTTGAAATTCGATACATTTCGATAATGCGTGATTCGAAGAACATAGGTAGCATTTTATTTTTGGATTAAAAGTTCTGTTCTGATTATTTTGTATTTGAGGGTTGCTGCGTTGATTGCTATTTTGTAAAGTATTTTGTTGATTTCTTGAATTTGAACTTTGATTTGAAATAGTTGTATTGAAAGCAGAAGGTGAATTAAAATTATTAAAACTGTTTCTCTGAAAACTGTTCTGTTGAGAATTACGCGTAGTTTGAGGTTGTCTAGGGGTTTGATTTTGCCTACTAAAACTGGGCATTTGCACTACAGATTCGAGCGCAACGCAATGATTTTCTATAAACGTGTAAAGATCAGTGTAGGACGGAATTTCTGAATTGTTTTTCTCTCTACTATAGTAAAGTTCGAAATCAGTCCTCATCTTGACTTCAAGTTTTGAGAGCATCATGTTAAAAGTAAGAAAGTCCCATTCTTTTGTAGGAAAACCAAGCTCATTTAAGATGGCTAGATTCTCAGAAAATGTATCCAACATGGAACGTAATTCTTTCCCAGAACTGGATTTAGTTGAAAGAAAGTTAATAGCATTCAAAGCGGTAGTAGCAATAATTCGTTTATTTTGATACCTCTTTACTAAGGTTTCATACGCAATGTGATAATTGCTATCTGCGAGGGGAATGGTTTTTACTAGAGAAAGGGCTTCATTCGGAACAGAACTCCGCAATTGTTGAAATTTCTCTATATCACTTAAATCAGAATTTTGATGTACCATGACTTTAAATAAGTCAAACCAGTGTTGCCAGTCTTTATAATTACCATTGAAAATTGGCAACCGTGGTTGTGGAAATGATCTTGTATTTGACCTCTGAACAATATTTTGTTGGTTAGGGTTGCCTACGTAATTGACAGGGTTGGCCCTAAAAAGGTCGTAGTAAATACCCTTACATTCATAATAAAGGTTGTCAAAGTCTTTTCTAGTTTTATCCTGCTCGTCAAATGAAAGTTTAAACTCTTCGAGAGAGCCAATAATTTGGTTATGAAAATTATAGAATTGAGCATGACATTCTTCGACGTCTTCATATCTGGATTTAAACAAAAAGTGAAACGCTGTATCCGACTTCGCTTTCAAAGCTACCTCGTGAGCTTCCGCCATTTGGTTGAAGCTCAAAAGCCTTTTGTCGCAAAGTTTTTTCTGTTTTTGCGTAGACATTTTTGTTTTTGAAAGTTAATTTGGTTTTAAAATTACCCAAAAAAATGCTTAAAATATAGCTTAAAATATAACCCGAATTTTAGCAAAATTAAACAATTTTATTATTTTAATTTTATTAACTTTTTTCGAAAATTTTGAAATGAAATGTTTGTAAGTTTGTCTGTATGTTATTATTTGAACATATCACTTAAAAAAAAACTTTTATGTCTCACCAAGGATTGAACCCCGCACCTTTCGATTCCAAGTCGCACACTCTGTGCATACGACTAGCGGTCCCGTCTGAAAGTTTTTAACAAACGACGGTATTCGAAGACGGCGACACTTGCACCTGCGCGTTAACGCGACACCTGTAAAATCGATAATTAGAAAAGTAGGTGGAAGAACCGCCTTAAAATTTTCACTTTCGGCGTATTGACGCCACTTTTACTGAAAATGTAATGAACAAAGCGATCAACTTTCTTTGATGAACTAGTAAACTATACGAAATATGTGCAGGCTATAGCTATTTTTGAACGGTAATAAACACTTCGATCAACTTTGAAGGAACATATCCCCAACAGGTCCTAAAACAATATGGTCTGATAATTGAAATTGAAATAAATTTTGAAATTTGAAATAGAAAATAGAAATTTGGAATTTTTGTAGGAAATTGCTGAACCACAGGAGTCTAGGTAGTTTGGAACACTATTAATTTGGGTCGAAGGGCCATTAAATGTGCGTGCAAGGGCTGAAAAATAACGGAATTTCCTTCGATAGGTCGCCGGTATTGGCTTCACAAGCACATTTAAAAATAAATGTCGGTATTGACGATTGAAAATGGAAAGTTACGATACATATGGAATTTTATATGAAAAGGCACCTACCTCGGACTCTCTTGCAGCTCCAGTCGACGTTTAAACGTCCAGTTTTTTCACTTTTTTCGGGAACGTGATTTTGCTAGTGTCTTGTTGTGACGGTGGTTCTTTGCGCACTCATCGCGGCGTTGCTTCTCTTCCACGTGTCCGGTGCCGTCAAACCCCATATGCATATTTTAGAGCGCGAAAATTTAAATTATTTTAAACGCGCAGAAAAGGAAAAGAAAATGAAAATTAGGAAATTTCCTGCTTGCACCAACAGTCACTACTTAGCTGCATCCTATGTCCATCGGCCTGACCAGTTGCAAATGAACCTCCAGAAATCACTCAAGAAGTTAGATTTCCTTACATGCAGGACTGCTGGGCAAAATCACTCCAGTTGAGGCAAATCAGAGGTATATGTTAGAGATGGGCAAGAGCAGGATCTTGTCCGGGAAAAGAAGGCCTCTACAAGCGAGAAAAAATAGCCATGCATTAAAGCGGTGAAATAAAGTGGTCAGTGAAATATTAAATAATATTGCTACATGCCAAAAGAAACCAGTGCAAATATGGTTAAGTGAAATTAAAGTTATAAAAGCATTGGACTTACCGGTTGAAGTTTGGCCTTAGTGTTGCACCGAGTATTCAGCTCGGGGTGTTGAGATTTTAAGAGAATATATTCTTTAGAAATAACAGAATATGGCAAATCAGCCTAAGTGGACTTTATAAACATTAAAGTCGCCACTATAAATCAACTTAAAGAAAATTCTCTTAGGTATAATCAGCAAAAATGCTTTCCTGTTTTTGATTTCCTACCAAGGAAAAACTCAAAAAGAGGTTAAAAGATCTGTCAGTTTTAAAATTCACATGGCCTGGCACCAAAATTCCCTAGGTTTTACCTTGACCTTGACAGTTATTTGTGTTTGTTTACAAAATTTTAATAAAAATTAAGTGAAATATATGAACATTTTTAGAGTTCTTGAGGGGAAGTGAGGGCTGAAATGATGTCAAAAGGTGAATCAATGTCCAATGTTTTTCTGACAAAGTGATTTAAGACTTTCCTGAAAAGGGATATTTTTGGGTTTGTTTACCTAGTTCGGTAAAATGTAAACCTTAGGTATTTTTACAAAATAAAGGACTAAGACTTATTTTCCAGTGTCTCCGTTTATTGTATCTTAAAGAATGCCTATTTATTTCCATGAATAGAAGAAAGTCCCATCCTAGGAGGCTTAGATTTCTTAAATACACGGGGTGTTTTGGCTGCTTTACAATTTAGCGTTGATCAGACCAGAATATTTTCAGGTAAGATTATATCAGGTTTTGGAAAAACACAAATAGGTAAACAAAACTTATTTCTTCTATGAAAAATTTGTAAGAAGGAAGTGTGGGTCGTCTGACCCGTAACAAACTCCCCCCTTACCAGATAGAAAATTTTCGTGGAGAAAATTTTCTTAAAGAGCTTATTAACTAGAAATTTTACTTAAGAAAACAAAAAAACGATTTTTTCTAAATTTTGTGCACCGTTAATTTCTTTCTTACTACTGCACAACAACTTTTACCTAATCTTACAAGTCTACTGCCAATCATTATATTTACACAGGTTTTACCTAATCTTAAAACTCTACTGTCAATCATTATATTTACACAGGGTAAACAGACTATAGGTTATAAGAACCGGTTTGTTTCACACAAAAAATTTTTAGCTACTGAAAAAAAACTATCCAAGAGTGATAACAAAGAGAATAATCTATTCTAAGTAAGAACTTACCATAACCAACTCTGGAGTATACAATCGAAGATAACCTTCATGCGTTCAAACAACCAAAAGTAAACTATACCAGGGACAGATGAAACTCATCGGTCTCTGACTATACGAAACTAAACTAGACCTCCAATACCTACGGTACGTAAATACGGTATTAAAGGCTCAAGACCTTAATGATCTACTTTTGCCATCTCATGGGTAAAGTCACGATCGGGACATCATGTCGAATCTGGGGATATGTCATAATTTGGGATTATAGTATAGGTCTTAGACGTCAGTGGGATGAGGCTTGAGGTCTTTTGCAGACCACACACCTCGAGGTTTACCGGTCTCGTCGACGAGCTCATAGGACCAAGGAGAAGTGACTTTCTTTATAACAAAAGGTCCTTCGTAATTGGGATCTAATTTAGCCATGAAATTTTGGCTAGCATTTGACAAGTAAAACGTTCGCTTCCAAACTTTTTGTCCTACCGAAAAACCATCTCCACGACGACGTAAGTTATACACTTTGGCGCTTTTCTCATAAGCTTGTTTGAGTTTCGTCTGAACATCCTCAAATAGCTTGGTAAGGGCATGTGATGAGCTAAAACTCGTGCTATCCGATCAGTAGTACTATCTTCGGGTTTAGAACGTTTCTCGCCCGTAAAATAGAGTTCACGACCAAAGACAATAAAATTGGGAGTTAGGCCGGTGGCTTCGTGTTTTGCTGACCGGATAGCTGCCGTAAGTTTAGCCAGAAACTTGTCCCAATCTTTCTGGTGTTCTTTTACGTAAGCTTTTAGCATTGTTCCTAGAACTCTATGTGGCCTTTCTACTGGGTTTGCTTGAGGGTGGTAGTTCGAAATAAATTTCATTTTTGCTTGGTATCTAGTGGCCAACTCCAGTAGTTTAGGACTCTTTTTAAACTGTACGCCATTGTCGGCAATTATTCGTTCCGGAACACCGAACACCATGAATACATTTTCTTCCATCTGTCGACATACAGCGTCAGCAGTTGCTTTCCGTAGCGGAAAGAAAAGAATGAATTTGCTGAATACGTCCAATACTGACAATACGTATGTATATCCGGCAGAAGATCTAGGTAATTGGTAAAGATCTATGCTAATTATTTGCCAAGGACGTTCAGCCGTTGGCGTTTGACTTCGCATAAAACCGGCAGGTCGTTTTTGTTCTGGTTTGGTTTTAAGGCATACTATACAATTCCTGATGTATCTAGCTACACTGTGCTTCATTTTGGGCCAGTAATATTTGGCTTGTAACCTAGCTAAAGTCTTTGTAATGCCCAGGTGACCACAGGTAGGTGGATCATGATGATCTTTGATAAGGGCAGAACGATCTTCTCGGGGCACGACCTGGCACCACTCGTCAGCAGAGTCGGCCAGATCTAGGTAAGGTAGCTCTACATGCTTAAATAGAAGACCTTGATGAGTTCTCCAGAAAGGATATCAGGACACTCACCAACTTTCTTCAGCAAGGTGGCGTACCAAGTATCAGGCCCAGTATACGTCACATCTTTTTGATTTTCCTGAGTTTGGATCAAATCCAGAACTGGAACAGATCGAGAGAGGAGGTCCGGGGTTACATGGTCTTTTCCCTTGCGATGAATAACATCAAAGTCATACTGTTGGAGGCGGGCCAACCAGCGCGCAATTCGACCGATGGGGTCCTTAATATTGTGTAACCACTTAAGGCTATAGTATATATGTTATATGAAAATATCCTGCCTACACTTAGAAGAAACCAGAACCTTCTATGAAACCCGAGAACCTTCCAGATAAGAAGCTTATTCTGCTGACTTGCGTTTACCATGAAATAAACAACACGTGAATTCAAGCCGAATCAACACTTTATTTCTCAGAACCTTTCAAGATAAGAAGATCATTCTGCTGACTTGCGTCTCTCACGGAATAAACAACACGTGCATTCCTGCCGAATTGCACTTTAGTTTAAGTCTAGAATATTAAGGAATTATTCCATTGCTTAATCAGCACATTTTCTTTATATAAACTCAAATCATTGTAATGTTAAGTCATTCTCTTTAGAATCGTTCTTAAGTACACGTTCAATTATAACGTTTAAGTCCTATATTGTATTTAATCAAAATAAAGTTTTTTAAAAAGTTAAAAGTAAACTTTAAAGTATAACATTTGGCGCAGTCGGTAGGATAGTTTAACACACGCGAAAACACGAGTATTCTAATTCGCGAGTGGTGAAGCTCCAGCTCTTTAAGCTATCAAGAATCTACAGCAACCAAGAAGTTACACAAGCAACAAAGAAGTTACATAGCAACTAAGAAGTTACATAAGCAACCAAGAAGCTAGACAGCAACGAACCAAGCGTCCTCGCAACCAACGGATACGGAAGGAACACCCAGTGAAGCCCCTGGTAGCCGAACACGTGGAGACAAATGGTCCAGCTAAAGCTTTTGTGAGTAAGACAATTGAATCATCACGTTTTATTTTTTTTTTTTCAAATAAGTTGATATTTTGAAAAATCTGTTCGATTTTCTAACACTGACTTTTACAATTTTGAATTTTAAGAAAAATTTTTTTCAATTTAAAAGAAGTCAAAAATAAAATTTAGTTTTAAGAAACAAAATCAAAAAAAAGTTTTAATTTAAATTTTAAAACACAAGAAAACAAAAACCATTCAAAATGACTGAACCTCGTAATAACCAACCAGCAGACGTACCAGCAAACCAACCTATAGTTGAGGTTGAACCTTATCGTTTATCGGAAATTTTCTCAATAATCCCTGAATACGATGGAGATCAAATATTTTTAGGAACTTTTATCAATGCTTGCGATTGTGCTTATAACATGGCCGTCGGAGATCAACGCGATTTATTGGTCATACACATTAAAAATAAATTAAAAGGAAAAGCCGCACAATTGGTAAACTCTCGAAATCCTCTTTCTTGGATTCAAATTAAACAATTATTAACAACATATTATGGAGATACGCGAGACCTTTCTTCATTAATTCAAGATCTACAAAGACTCAAACAACAAACAAACGAATCACCTTTAATGTTTTTCAATAGATTACAAGTTATGAATTCAAAAATGCACGCTTGTATTCAAAAATCAAATTTAAATATGCTTCAAAAAGATGCACAAATCCAAATTATAGATTCTATGGCATTAAATACGCTTTTAACAGGATTAGAATCGCGCATAGGTCATATTGTCCGTGCTAGCAATCCAAAAGATTTACTTAAAGCACAAGTAAGAATAAGACGCGAACTACAACTTTCATATTTTGAAACACAAAAAACTCCAAACCGACCCAATGTTTTCAAATAATCCCATACAAAATAATTTTCAATCGCGAAGAACAGCTTCTCAACCACAAAAATGTTTTAAATGTAATCGTTTGGGTCATCACGGAAGTGAATGCCGTACTTTTGTACAGAGACCCCCGGTCTAAACAAATCAAAATCAACAATTTAACCAAAATTTTCAAAGACCCAATTTTGCCCAAAATCAAAATCAACAATCTAACCAAAATTTTCAAAGACCCAATTTTGTACCCCAAAACCAACAAAATAATTTTAGACCATCAGTAATTCAAAGAAATCTAAATTACAATTCCCCACAACATAGAGCACATGTAGTAAACTATTCTGATGAATATTTTAATAATTTTGACAACTACAATCCCTATGATCCCAATTTTGAAAATTTTAACAACTATGATCCTTATGATCCAAATTTTGAAAATTTTATGTATGAAAATCAGTTTCATTACGAAAATGAAATCTCACAAGAATTTTCGAATAATTTTGAAGAACAGTATGTAAATGACATAAGTCAATACAATTTTAATCAACCCGGAGTATATCAAAATTTTGAAAATCAAAATCAAATTTTGCCACTAGAAACCCAAAATTTTCAAATTACTTCCAATCAAAACCATTCACCCCAATCGATTCAAGAAACAGATACCCAATTAGAACAAACTACTACGAAAATCCAACACATGTCAATCGATCAAACCTCAGAACAAACATTCGTGTAAATACCAATCTACATAACTTAAACTCAAAAAATCTTTTTTATATTAATGACGCAACAAATAAATTTAAACTTTTAATTGACACCGGCGCAGAAATTTCAGTATTTAAAGAAAAAACAGTCGAAAATTATAATAATCGATTTGCAGAAAATGTAATAGTACAAGGAATAACCGATGAAAAAATTCCAATCACTCAATCAGTTTTAATCCCTTTCGCTAAAGACAATCCACTAAAAGTCTATATTTGTAATTTAGACATAGAATTTGACGGAATATTAGGACTCGATTTTCTTGAACATTACCAGTGCGTAATTGATTTAAATTCAAAACAGCTATGCACCAATTTTAAAATAATACCTTTAATTCAAGTAACAGAAAAAACTTTCGAACAAAATCCCGAAATTATTCAAAATCAAATAATAAATCAAAACATACCACCAATACCTAAACCAAGATTAATTCAAAATCAAAAAACGCCACCAATACCAAAACCGCGAATAAATATATATCAAATTAATTTTCAAAATCAAATATCTCTAGAACCGCGATCCGAACAAGTTTTCAAATTAAAATCTAATTTAAAAAACACAGATGCAATTTTAATTGGTCAAGAAATAGAAAAAGTAAGATTACCAAACGCCCTAGTCCACATTAACGAAAATGGTGAATTTTATACATCAGTAATAAATCCCAATGCTATTCCTAAAACAATAAATTTTAATAACTTGTCTTTCGAACCCATACCAAGTGTTCACGATATTTTAAATTTTAATACCAATGAAGACGAACTCATTGATAGAATCGACCTTATTAAAAATCAATTAAGACTAGAACATCTAAATTACGTAGAGAAAGAACTAATTTCAAATCTTTGTTTGGAATTTTCTGATATTTTCTATATCGAAGGAGATCAATTAACCTTCACTAATGAAATCAAACATACAATTGAAACCAACAATGCTCATCCAATTTTTACTAAATCATATCGGTACCCTCAAATACACAAAGAGGAAATAAAAACACAAATTAATAAAATGCTCGATCAAAAAATAATCCGACCATCAATTTCCCCGTGGTCATCACCTGTTTGGGTAGTCCCAAAAAAACTTGACGCCTCTAACAAACAAAAATGGAGAGTAGTAATCGATTATAGAAAACTGAATGAAGTAACAGTTGACGATAAATATCCACTTCCAAATATTTCAGATTTATTAGATCAGTTAGGTAAATGTCAATATTTTACAACACTTGATTTAGCATCCGGTTTTCACCAAATTGAAATTGATCAAAAAGATATTCAAAAAACAGCCTTTTCTGTCGAAAATGGACACTACGAATTTGTTCGTATGACATTTGGTTTAAAAAATGCACCCTCCACATTTCAACGTGTGATGGATAACATTTTATTAGGCATTCTAAATGAACGTTGTTTAGTTTATATGGACGACATTATTGTTTATTCACCAACAATTCATGAACACATTTCACGTCTTTCCGAAGTTTTCCAAAGATTACGAAAATCAAATTTAAAAATTCAACCTGACAAATGCGAGTTTTTACGAAAAGAAGTAGCATACCTCGGACATTTAATTACCGAAAATGGAGTAAAACCAAACCCTGATAAAGTAAAATGTATTCAAAACTTTCCAGAATTAAAAACTCCTCGTGACGTAAAATCATTTCTCGGACTTGCCGGATATTATCGAAGATTCATACCGAACTTCGCGAAAATCTCAAAACCCTTAACAAAACTTCTTCAAAAAGATACTAAATTTATTTTTTCTAAAGAATGTAAAGAAGCTTTCGAAACACTCAAAAATGCATTAATTTCTGATCCAATATTAATCTATCCAAATTTCGAAGAACCCTTCATTTTAACTACAGACGCGAGCGCATTTGCGATAGGAGCCGTACTTTCACAAGGTCCAATTGGTAAAGACCTTCGATAGCTTTTGCATCGAGAACCCTTTGTAGTGCAGAAACTAAATACTCCACTATTGAAAGAGAACTATTAGCAATAGTATGGTCCGTAAAACACTTTCGACCTTACCTTTTTGGTAGAAAATTCACTATAGTCACCGATCACAGACCTCTACCCTGGCTACTTTCAATTAAAGACCCCGGTAGCAGATTAGCACGTTGGCGATTAAAATTAGAAGAATATAGTTTTAAAATCGTTCATAAACCCGGTAAAATCAATAAAAATGCAGACGCTTTATCGCGAATAAAAATCAATCATTTCAAAGACTGTATAGACTTTAAATCAAATATTAAAATTTTTGCAAACAACGAAAATAACGATCAAGAACCAATTTTTAACGAAGAAGATGATCAAAAAATAACAGATGAATTTAACAGATTTGTTGAACTTTACAAGACGCGATCCCTAATTGATTATTCTAAAATCGAAACCTCGAATGATCAATTATTAGATAAATCAAATAAATTAATAGTAACCTTTTTCCGACAAAATAAAATGGAAGATTTACATTTCGAAATCATTGACGATATTTTCGAAGAAGAATTCCACCTGGAAGAATTAAAAATTAATATTGTTTCTAGCAAAACAGTTAAAGAACGTAAATATTTTATTATAGACCTACCATTCGATAATGATGATTGTTCACAACACTTATTTTATTGCCTTTTTAAAGACCAAAATGAATTTGAAATTAACAAAACATACTGCATCGAAAACAATCTAGATTTACCAACTTTAGAGATGCTATCTTACATTTTTTCTGATAAAGACATAAAATTAAAAATTTGCCAAAATATAATAACAACCCCCGACGAAGATGAAATCCCAATAATTTTAGAAAACTATCACTTAGGAAAAAGCAACCTACACCGTGGATTAAATGAAACAGTTAGACGCATTAGAGAAAAATATAATTGGCGTGGTTTAACAAAAAACGTAGAAGATTTCATAAAAAAATGTGAAACTTGTCAAAAAGTAAAAATTGTTCGTAAAAATCTAAGCAGACCCTTCGTTGTAACAGAAACAACACGTACCCCTTTTGAACGAATCAATATCGATATTTTCGAATACCCCACCAGAAATTACGCGTTAACAGTACGGGATGAATTAACAAAATTTACACAAGCTTACGCAATGAGTGATAAAAAAGCAAGTACAGTAGTTAGTACTATTTTACTATTTTTCCAACATTTCGGTGTACCCTTACGAATACATTGCGATTATGGCAAAGAATTTGATAACACCCTTTTAAAAGATTTATGTACCCTATACGATGTTAAGTTAACATTTTCTAGCGTAGCACATCCCCAGTCAAACGGTTCACTAGAACGATTTCACGCAACCCTTTGCAAAATGATTAGAATCAATAAACAAGAAAACCCTGAAGATCATTGTTTTAGCGTTCTTCCATACGCAGTAATTTGCTATAATAATACAAAAAACAAAACACACGGATTTACCCCTTACGAACTCGTTTTCGGACATACATCAAGTAGACCCCCCGAAAAACTTTATAACGAAGTACAATTGATATCTAAATATGTACGCGATTTAAATAATAGAATGGACTATTTTTACAAATTAGCTAGAAATAGAACTGATCAATCGAAACAAAAATCGAAAGAACGATTTGACGAACACGTACGAAAGAATCTCCCTGAATTTAATGTAGGAGACAAAGTTTGGCTTAAAGAATCACAAATCAAATCCAAATCAGAAAACTTATTTAATGGTCCTTTTGAAATTTTAGAAATACACCGTAATTCTGCAACACTTAAAAACCCACAAACAAATCAATTAACCAAAGTTAATTTTGATAGGTTAAAACCGTGCTTTGAATAAAATAAAAATCTTTTATTTTAGATTAATGGGAATAATCTCAATCGTTTCCAGTCAATATTCAATATTACCAATAAATAATATACTAGGACTATTTTATCATGAAGAAACCCTTATCAGAATTTCTAATAATGAATGGACACTTGTTGTTTACAAAGATCTTTTACCCTTTAAGAAAGCAATTGAACATAACGACAAAATTTTAGATACCTTTATGGATCGCTTTTCAATCAATAATAATCAAATTGCAAACTTCAAATCGCAAATTAAAACGCATGTTAGCCTTTTAAAACAAATTTCTAATTACGTTAATATTAAATACGAAGAACTTATCTCGGATACAAAAGAAAAATCATATAGGCAAAAACGTGGAATATTTAATGGATCGGAACTATTTGGAAATCTATTACAGGAAATTTAGATGCATCAGACGGAGAATACTTTAATGATTGTATTAATAAAGTATCGACTGATGAGAAAAATATTGAAAGATTATTGCAAAAACAAATTTCAGTAACAACCTCTGTTATTAAAAGTTTTAATACGACTTTACAAAAATTACAAATTGATGAAGAAACGTTTAATCATGATATTAAATTAATTCAATATTTAGTCACTTTGATTTCTGATAACGCTGCCTATGCAGAAGCACAAATAAAAGCATTAGATTTATGCGAATCGCTTATGGAAAGTTACACCTTTATTAAAGATTCATTAAATGACGCGTTAAACGCAGTAACTTTTGCACGTTTAAAAATATTGCATGGTTCAATAATAAAACCATCGGATTTGGTAGATTCATTGAAAAAGATTTCTCATTCATTACAAAAAAATAATTTGCCTTTACAAATATCAATCTCAACGGTAGCCCAATACATTAATTTAATTGAACTTAGTGCTTTTCAAACTGAATCAAAAATAGTATTTGTTCTTAAAATACCTCTTATAGACCCTTCGACTTATACTTTATACAGACTTTACCCAATACCAATATTAGATAATCGAACAGGTCTTCACCATACTATATCAACAATTAATAAATTTATTGCGCGTGTCGATGAGTCAATGTTTTTCGTCACCTTCCACAACGTGGACTGCAAGATCATCGAAAGAAGAACGAAGCTCTGTTCCAAAGTACTTCCGTATCCCATCGACAGTGATGCTATTTGTGAAGCTCAACTATTGAAGCAACAAACTCAGCTGCCGAAAACATGTCAACATCTGTTACTATGTCAGAACCAGTACCTACCAATATGAAATGCAAGAATCAAGAAATCATTACGAAATTAATTGAAACCAATAGTATAGTTCGTTTCAAATCAACATGCAATGCTTTTATTGGAAGTACGAGAATTCATTCTGAAACCATACTTCAAGAAAGTACCTTTGATGAAATAAATTCACCAATAATCAATAATCCATATACTTGTTGTAAAGATATGCCTGCAATCCCCAAAATTCAAGGCCTAAAACCATTAAAGTTAAGCAAAATAAACGTCGAAGATCTGAATATTGCACAACATAATCTTAACCAATATTCAGAAGAATTAGATAAAATGATCAATCAACCATTCATTCAAAAACACATTGATTGGTTTACTATCATTACAATAACATTGATAGTACTACTAGTAATTCTTTACATTATTAACAAATGTCGAAGACGCCGAAGCACAAGAAATGGTAATAATACCAATAACGATAATGATAATGGTAATGACTTTCCACCATTTCCAAAACCTAATCTACAAAGAATTAGGAATTTATCGAATATCTTACCAAAAAGAAGGCCAAGCATACACATCGAAGATCAAATCGAAGAAGAAATCGAACCCATTGCAAAATTAATGATCAATCAATCATCTTAATAAAAGTTGCCGTATAACGCCAACTTTTTCAAAAAGAGGGGAGCTGTTATATGAAAATATCCTGCCTACACTTAGAAGAAACTAGAACCTTCTATGAAACCCGAGAACCTTCCAGATAAGAAGCTTATTCTGCTGACTTGCGTTTCCCATGAAATAAACAACACGTGCATTCAAGCCGAATCAACACTTTATTTCTCAGAACCTTTCAAGATAAGAAGACCATTCTGCTGACTTGCGTCTCTCACGGAATAAAGAACACGTGTATTCCTGCCGAATTGCACTTTAGTTTAAGTCTAGAATATTAAGGAATTATTCCATTGCTTAATCAGCACATTTTCTTTATATAAACTCAAATCATTGTAATGTTAAGTCATTCTCTTTAGAATCGTTCTTAAGTACACGTTCAATTATAACGTTTAAGTCCTATATTGTATTTAATCAAAATAAAGTTTTTTAAAAAGTTAAAAGTAAACTTTAAAGTATAACATATATATAACCGCCAACGCTTCCTTTTCGGTGGTAGTAAATCGTCTTTCTTGTTTTGTAAGAGAACGACTTAAATAGCATATAACTCTTTCGTTGTTTTGTTCGTCCATTTGCGTCAAAACAGCTCCAAGACCGAAGTCGGAAGCATCCGTCTGAACAACAAATGGTTTGGCAAAATCGGGTTGAGCAAGCACCGGGGCCGATACTAGACTTTCCTTTATGGTATTGAATGCTTTTTCACAGGACTCATCCCAGTTGAAAGTTTTATTTTTGCGTAGAAGAGCGGTAAGAGGTGCAATGGTTGTCGCGTAATTATCGTCTGTACCACCCTGCGACGCCTAGCACTGAACGAACTTCCTTGACATTTTTGGGGCTAGGAATGCGATTTAAAGCGTCGATCTTTCCTGGGTCAACCATTAAACCATTTACGTTAATCACGTAACCTAAGAAAGCAACTTCTTTTCGACAGATGTGACATTTGTCACGACTAAGTGTTAACCCAGCGTCTGTCAAGCGTTCTAATACTAACTTCAAAATGCGATAGTGGTCTTCAAATGTAGACGTACAGACAACGATATCGTCTAAATAACCAAAACGTATGGCTCCAAATCCCTTAGTAAATTATCTAGTAGCCGTTGCCAAGTAGCCGGAGCTGAGTGAAGGCCAAACGGCATACGTTTAAAATGAAATAACCCCCGGTTAGGAACCGTAAATGCTGTTAAAGGTCTCGAGTCCGGTGCCACGGGTATTTGCCAGTAGGCTGACTTAATGTCTAGAGTTGTTAAGAAATGTGCATCTCGAAGTTTCGTTAAGGTCGATTCGACAAAAGGAATCGGATAAGCATCGGAGATACTGTTCTTGTTCAAAATCCTATAATCAACACAAAATCTATATTTAATTGGTTCATCGGGCTCTGAGCGCTTTTTAATAAGTACTATTGGAGATGCCCAAGGAGATCTGGAAGGATCTACGATGCCATCTCTTATCATCTTATCGAGCTCTGCATTAACATGCTTTTGGCATCTTAACCCAAAAATCTGTGCCTAGAATCAGCGAATGTGGAATTGATGGAATGACCAGTACTTTGAAAATTTTTACCTTATTCCTCAGACTAATGGGTACTTCGATAGTGCCAATGCAACTCTCTGATTGACCGTTGGCCACTGTACAGCAAGAGGGGCCGTCTTTCTTTAAAGAACAATGGGATTTTAGCACTTTCCACCCGGGACCTCCAAGAAACACACTTGAGGCACCCGAGTCCAATAAAGCTAAAAATTCTGACCCATATAGTTTAACTTGCAAGTACGGCCGTTGATCATTCCGAGCATGTGCCAAAACAAAGTCGAGAACTGGTTTAAATTCCAAAGCTTGAGCCGTAAGCGACGAACTGGAAACTATACGACTCTTTAAGTTCCCCTCCGTGCGTTTTTTTCGACATCGAGGGTTAGGACAATCAGATGAATAAGTTCCTGGTCTTCCACACTTAAAACAGAATTGGCTCCATGGAAGTTTGTCGCACTTCCGGAATTTGTGAGCTTCAGACTGGCAATTCCAACATCCAGGTCTATTTTGGGGTTCTCCAATCGCATCCACCTCCGGCGGTATGTCTACAATAGTTTCCGGTTGATGGACCGCCGCTAGACGGGAAGGTTCTTGAGAAGAAGTTAAATTGGGACGTCGGTAAGCGATTGCCGGTTCCAAAAGATTTTTATAGTTGGTCGGAGGGGGTTGGAAGTTTTGCGTACGAGCCATTGTTTCTTCTATCCTTCGTCCGAGATATGCCAGTTGATCGATGGTATCAACATCATGTAAAGCTAATCGGTCTTGAATATGTGGTAGAAGGTTTCTTCGTATGGTGGCTAATCGCTCTTTTTCAGAAGGTGGTCTTCGTAGATTAGCGAACAAATTTTCAATGGCGTCAACAAAAGTAGCGACCTTTTCCTTAGCTCCTTGTGTTCGCGTACGGATTTCATACCATAATTCCTCTTCATAATCGAATGATAGAAATCTTAATCTCAGCCGATTGGCAAGGTCATCTCAATCGGCAAACTGGTTTCTTCTCCAGAACAACCTAGCTTCACCGGTAAGGATTTCCGAGGCAGACCGAAACAGAACTTCTTTTGGTATTCCCCGCGCTGTACGAACTTCCTCTACTCGCTTTAAAAAGTTCACGACACTCGACTGTCCATCGTAAGTTAAACGTAGTTTGTTTATATCAAAGTTTTTCATATATGATTCTATGTAGTTTTCATATGAGTTCTGGGAACTAGTTGGCAATGGTTGTAGGCTCGTATTTCCTAATAAATTCGCCAAGTCTACTAGTGATATTGTTACAGTTTGGGTATTAGCAGAAGAAGAACTTTGAGTCGTCGTAACTGTCTGACCTGCTAACTACTGGTTGACTGGGTATAGTGGTAACTGGTGGGGGTTGATCAGGAACTACCTGAGTTACCGGACGCGGTTGCATTGTGGAAGAAAGCGGACGTGCCATAACTTGTTGAGAGATCGAGGGAATAGCGTTGCTTGATGCCGGAGGCTGCACATTTTCGTATGCATAACAGGGTTGATGCCCGTCCTGATTATTAGCATCGTAGGTGTGGTTTAACATGTTTCTATTTTGGTGAACAATACCGTATGTTGGGTTTAGCCAGCCGGCTGTTTCACATCTTTCCCATTCCAGTGGTGTCTCAAATCCCAGGACCCGAGGGGCAAGCTGCGTTCGTGCCGGTCCTGGCAGCGTCGGTTGCCAATAAGGTCTACCGGGAGCCGAATCTTGAAAATTAGCAAGGGGTAACTGTGGCTCAACAGAGTATGAATGTGTAGTTACAGGTGGATGAACAAAGGGCAGGTTTCTCGAATATGTATTGTCCGGTTCAGCAAAAGGGAGGGTTGCCAAACGACTGTTGAAACTTTGGTATTCGGATGCGTTCATCTCTGTTTGGGATATGAAATCCTGGTTGTGTAATAAATTTATAGCCGGGAGTACCGCGTCAGAAGGGGGTAGGTTTTGTGGCATCGCGTCCTCTATTCTTGGCAAAACTAGTTGGCGATTTGGGGCGAAGTGTCCTATCGATTGTTGTTGATTTTGTTGGGGAGTATGCGCATTTACATTAGTAAAGTTATTATTGTTCTGTACCGGTATTGCCGATGCTGTCCCATTTCCTGAGTTTTGCGGTAGTGATAAATTCCCGATTTGACCTTCGTGTAACATGCTCACATTTTGCAAAATAACCCCATTTCCTTCGTTATTACTCGTATGTGTATTTGCCATATTGTAACACAGCGTTTAATCCAGCCGACCCATCCTGCTGCATCTGATCTTCGTTGCTATTACCACTTGCTTGGGTGCCTCTTCGGTTACTGAGGTCTATTGGTTGCTCCACACTCAAATTTGGCTCCTCGCCTTCTTCACCCACTCTACTGACAGCAGTATGGCTATAGTCCACAAACCCTTGTAATCTGGTGTTGCTATAATCCACAAGTCTAGCTAAGTCTTCCAAAAGTTTCTGAGTTCGTGAAATAAGCTGGCAACACTGCATCTGCTGTTCCCCAGTGTGTGTTGGTATTCTAGACAGCCTACCATGCACGTGTAATAGTCTTGTTGAGATCCTCTGATGTTCATTCAAAATTTGCCACATCCTGTGTTAATTCGGCCAGTTTTGTAAGACAAATCTGAAGTTCTATGTCCGGGTTTAGGTTCTGTAGCTGAAAAATTGGTTCGATCACTTCTCTTTCAAGTCTCAAAATGTTTCTTAAGTCTCTGCGCATATCGTTATAGGGAATGGTAGAGGGTCTGTTGCGGATCATCAATTCATATTGCATTTCATCTGATCTCAACCTATTGACCTCCATTTTAACTCGTATTTACTCCTATACTTTAATCCTGCACTTAAACTACAAGCTACTTTATTATGAGTAAGCCAGCAAACATGAAGTTAAAAAAACAAGAGATTCCCCCCTTACCAAAATAAAAGAAAAATGCAATTTTTCTTTTCAGGAAAAACAGAAGTAGCCAATCACGTAAGCAGTGTCAGAACAAACGCACACACTCCACCTAGGTATTTCCTACTATTAAACACAGTCACGCATTTGACTACTTTACTCTAAACGAAGCTCTACCCTCAATATAATATCTTTGCACAATAGTCTCCAACTATGCATATCGTAGGTCTGCACCTTGGGTACGCCGAAAAAAACAAGAGTCAACCAACGTGCTCCTAACTGAACGAAATTATACTCTGCAATGCGTGCCGTTCAGACTAAATTTACGTCCACTTGCAAACACAATCAACATATTTCAAAGAAATCAGTTGCAAAACTAGGAAATAGGGGTGATATAAAAATATCAACTATCAATACTGATATTTACAGAAAGTTGTATTTATATATATTTTTTTTCTTTTAAGATATGACAAATACCGATCTAGTTTGTATTTAAATAAAATTGACAATTAATTTTTAATTGAGCAGTGTGTGTTGGTAAAAACTATACTATTTTTTTGTTCACACCGACTTTCTAGCAAACACTCAAATCAGTATCGATATCGATATTCCACTATATCGATTAAAATGTTGGGCGCCAATTTGATACCGCCCTGGGCGGTCTATCGCACAAACGACTAAATCTAGGTAGAATACCACCCAGTGCAGTACCATCTTGGTACTTATTTGTTAACTTGTAAAGGCCAGGCACCCCTAGACAACAAAACCAATTTAAGCTCACAGGGAGTGGATGTAAATGTTTGTGGACAACCCGTAAGGGTCGGTCCCACGCTAAGTCTACTCTAGTTTGGTCTAATTT
Organism: Aspidapion aeneum; assembly: GCA_963576565.1. Taxonomy (NCBI): domain Eukaryota; kingdom Metazoa; phylum Arthropoda; class Insecta; order Coleoptera; family Brentidae; genus Aspidapion; species Aspidapion aeneum. The sequence goes on along the minus strand of OY755040.1, from coordinate 69,017,082 downwards.
CTTTGTTTGTATTGATGCTGTGCATCCAGGACAGTTAGGGTTATATTTATAATTTGGCACAGTTCAAAGAATAAAAACCACCTTGTGTTTTTGTAACCAAACCTTATTTATTTACATTATTAGGGCTGGAAAAAAAGGTCCTAAAATAGGAGTTCATAGTGTCTATTCATAATGGTAAAAATAAATTCTAATACCTGGGGTGCACCACAGTTTACAGTGTAATTAGGATTATTTGTTGTTAAGGCGGTAGTTTAGTCCCTTAATTCACACCCACTCACAGACATTCACATTGCTGCAAGGATACAGTTCCAAATAAATGAACTAGGTAAGTAATAATAAGGATAAATACAACTTATCCTGGCTGTTTAAGAATAATATGGGCTTATTCAATGGTGTCTTTATTTGTACTGTTTGTTTCAGTCACTACTTAGCTGCATCCTATGTCCATCGGCCTGACCAGTTGCAAATGAACCTCCAGAAATCACTCAAGAAGTTAGATTTCCTTACATGCAGGACTGCTGGGCAAAATCACTCCAGTTGAGGCAAATCAGAGGTATATGTTAGAGATGGGCAAGAGCAGGATCTTGTCCGGGAAAAGAAGGCCTCTACAAGCGAGAAAAAATAGCCATGCATTAAAGCGGTGAAATAAAGTGGTCAGTGAAATATTAAATAATATTGCTACATGCTAAAAGAAACCAGTGCAAATATGGTTAAGTGAAATTAAAGTTATAAAAGCATTGGACTTACCGGTTGAAGTTTGGGCTTAGTGTTGCACCGAGTATTCAGCTCGGGGTGTTGAGATTTTAAGAGAACATATTCTTTAGAAATAACAGAATATGGCAAATTAGCCTAAGTGGACTTTATAAACATTAAAGTCGCCACTATAAATCAACTTAAAGAAAATTCTCTTAGGTATAATCAGCAAAAATGCTTTCCTGTTTTTGATTTCCTACCAAGGAAAAACTCAAAAAGAGGTTAAAAGATCTGTCAGTTTTAAAATTCACATGGCCTGGCACCAAAATTCCCTAGGTTTTACCTTGACCTTGACAGTTATTTGTGTTTGTTTACAAAATTTTAATAAAAATTAAGTGAAATATATGAACATTTTTAGAGTTCTTGAGGGGAAGTGAGGGCTGAAATGATGTCAAAAGGTGAATCAATGTCCAATGTTTTTCTGACAAAGTGATTTAAGACTTTCCTGAAAAGGGATATTTTTGGGTTTGTTTACCTAGTTCGGTAAAATGTAAACCTTAGGTATTTTTACAAGATAAAGGACTAAGACTTATTTTCCAGTGTCTCCGTTTATTGTATCTTAAAGAATGCCTATTTATTTCCATGAATAGAAGAAAGTCCCATCCTAGGAGGCTTAGATTTCCTAAATACACGAGGTGTTTTGGCTGCTTTACAATTTAGCGTTGATCAGACCAGAATATTTTCAGGTAAGATTATATCAGGTTTTGGAAAAACACAAATAGGTAAACAAAACTTATTTCTTCTATGAAAAATTTGTAAGAAGGAAGTGTGGGTCGTCTGACCCGTAACACACTTATCAACTGCGACGCAAATTATTATGTATATGTATATGCATCCTATTTATTGCAAAAAACCTGCGCGCCTGTAAAATTGAGCCGTTTTCTGGTAGCTGATGGAATTTTTTTGTTGTGGTTTTTGAGGTTATGTTTTCATAATTGGCACTTAACTCCAACAAATGGTCTTTAATATGGACATTTGGTAAGCTTTAATTAATTGGTTATAAATTAGTATATCTCCTTAATATGGGCTCAAAGGCCGAAATAAAAATATAAAATTTTCTACTTAGAATAAAAACATGGCGTTCCAAACAATATTCCCTTATAGTCGAAAGTGTTACTTCAAAGTGAGCCCAAGTTGCGGCAATGTAATACAAGCCAATTTTATGTCAGTGTTCCCTTTTAGTTTTAGTTTTAGATAGCACACTCAAATTTCTACTTCTCCATCTTCCCAACAAATTAGTTCCTAGGTTCCACTATAAAAACACCTTCACAGTCGTAGGGATCACGCGATAAGTAATTGGGGTGAGGCCAATTATCTTCTTGTCAACAACAATGCTTAATCTTCGGTTTTGATGCTGATGGTGTTCTGTATTCTGTAGAATCGTTGCTTTGTGAGTTTTTGTTGATGTGAAAGATAAAAATGCGTCTCTTTGTCGTAAATTATGAATCTGTATTATTGCGTCTTATTTTTGATTACAAGTTTTTTTAGTTCCATCAACCCATTCGACGGTCATAAAACCGTCGAAAAAATCCCAATGCGCACGCAATGCAGTCAAGGAGTACGAGGACTGTTTTAAAACGGTTTTGGTTTGATGGAACGACCAAATAACTGTCCAAAAACCGAATGCTGTTCGATTTACTTTATGCATGTGATCATATGCGAGACAGTTAAATTCAAAGTCACGTGACCAAAAGAAAGGGTAGGTTTGGTCGCCTCGCGTAGATAAATCGAAGGCAACGTATGAGTTCGAGAGCACGAAATTAAAGTTGCACAAAGAAATTTATATTCACAAACTATAAACCACTACAGACTGCCTAATAAACTAAATATACCGAAAATTAAAACGATTTTTAAAATTTGGGCGAAACTTGTGAAAACATATTTATTTATTTTTTCTAATTTATTTATTTTTATTTTGTGAGTTGATTTTTACAAAATATTTGTGAAATTACCTACATATTATTGAAAGCCTTAATATTCACAAGGTGTATGTCTATGGTTTTCTAAGTGAACTGTATATATAGATTATGAAATAAAATGCACTTATAAAAAATACTGCCTGTATTATTCACAACGTTACAATTTGTAAGAAGGAAGTGTGGGTCGTCTGACCCGTAACACACTTATCAACTGCGACGCAAATTATTATGTATATGTATATGCATCCTATTTATTGCAAAAAACCTGCGCGCCTGTAAAATTGAGCCGTTTTCTGGTAGCTGATGGAATTTTTTTGTTGTGGTTTTTGAGGTTATGTTTTCATAATTGGCACTTAACTCCAACAAATGGCCTTTAATATGGACATTTGGTAAGCTTTAATTAATTGGTTATAAATTAGTATATCTCCTTAATATGGGCTCAAAGGCCGAAATAAAAATATAAAATTTTCTACTTAGAATAAAAACATGGCGTTCCAAACAATATTCCCTTATAGTCGAAAGTGTTACTTCAAAGTGAGCCCAAGTTGCGGCAATGTAATACAAGCCAATTTTATGTCAGTGTTCCCTTTTAGTTTTAGTTTTAGATAGCACACTCAAATTTCTACTTCTCCATCTTCCCAACAAATTAGTTCCTAGGTTCCACTATAAAAACACCTTCACAGTCGTAGGGATCACGCGATAAGTAATTGGGGTGAGGCCAATTATCTTCTTGTCAACAACAATGCTTAATCTTCGGTTTTGATGCTGATGGTGTTCTGTATTCTGTAGAATCGTTGCTTTGTGAGTTTTTGTTGATGTGAAAGATAAAAATGCGTCTCTTTGTCGTAAATTATGAATCTGTATTATTGCGTCTTATTTTTGATTACAAGTTTTTTTAGTTCCATCAACCCATTCGACGGTCATAAAACCGTCGAAAAAATCCCAATGCGCACGCAATGCAGTCAAGGAGTACGAGGACTGTTTTAAAACGGTTTTGGTTTGATGGAACGACCAAATAACTGTCCAAAAACCGAATGCTGTTCGATTTACTTTATGCATGTGATCATATGCGAGACAGTTAAATTCAAAGTCACGTGACCAAAAGAAAGGGTAGGTTTGGTCGCCTCGCGTAGATAAATCGAAGGCAACGTATGAGTTCGAGAGCACGAAATTAAAGTTGCACAAAGAAATTTATATTCACAAACTATAAACCACTACAGACTGCCTAATAAACTAAATATACCGAAAATTAAAACGATTTTTAAAATTTGGGCGAAACTTGTGAAAACATATTTATTTATTTTTTCTAATTTATTTATTTTTATTTTGTGAGTTGATTTTTACAAAATATTTGTGAAATTACCTACATATTATTGAAAGCCTTAATATTCACAAGGTGTATGTCTATGGTTTTCTAAGTGAACTGTATATATAGATTATGAAATAAAATGCACTTATAAAAAATACTGCCTGTATTATTCACAACGTTACAATATGGCTTGTTTGATAAACATTCAATACGTAAGTAAAAATCAATACGCAGTGACGCTGCTTTCTCGCCTAAAGTGCGATCGAATCTGGCCTTGGATTCGCTGTCTGCAAAACTCAACTCTGCGCGGCGGCTTCTACAAAGCGCTCTTGCATGGTGGGGAAACTTGTGTGTCTGGTTATTTAATTATGTACTGGTAAAACTGGTGGCTCGGAGCAGATATTTCAACTTCTAAATAGAATAATGTTATTGTAGGTAATTTGTATTAAGCGACATAATTTAAAGTTACTGACGCGCCGACATCCCGGCCACCTTGAAATAGTTATTTCAATATTGTCACGAGGGGGTTTTATCGTGACGAACACAGTTTAAGTTAGGTGTAATGGTTTTATTATAATACTTATATTTATTACTAACATTGTACTTAAATACATCTTGTCTACAAATCTTCTTGATACGCTTAACTTCTTATACTTGACTATCGTACTACTTGTTCACTATAAACTAAGCCTGGGCGTTAGGTTCTCAGCTTACAACTAACTGCTAAACTCTTTTGGAGATGCTTTTATTACAAACCGTTTGCCATTGATAGGATATCGAGATGTGTTTTGTTTCCTGTATAAACATCATCGAAATCCCATTAACCGCGTCTTGTTTATAATAGTTCTGTATACAATTTATTACTTTTAATACAATTTGAACTATATACAGAAGTTCATTTACTTAGAATGTTTAGGGTTAATGTGCACTTGCTTATAAACGTAACTTGTGTCATTTACTTAATAGGACATTATTTTCTATCCAGACACATCCCCCTTGCTTTTAAAAAAATCTGTCCCCACAGATTGTCTACTAAACTATTTTTCACAAAAAAAAATATACCAGTCGTCTGTACCTAATAAATTATAAAAACTAATTAACTAAAATAATTGTCTAGCCACCGCCATGCTACTCGTTCCGATTGTTTTGCATTCTTCATGTGACGCAACCTAGTCCAATGTAGGTTTGTAAAGAAGTATCAACCGCAGTGTTGCCGTGACGAATTTGTGGGTCTTGCACGCTGCCTTGAAAATGTTCATATCTCGCTTGGTTGCCAACTGTCCTTATCTCGTTTTGACTTGTGCGGTCCATTCCCTCAGAAAGACCTGGGTGGTAGGTCCTTTTTTCTGTTTGTAGTGTTTGATTTGGCGGCACGACTGGCGGGGGTTTAGAGTTGGCTCCCCCCGGTTTTTTATGCTGCGCTCTGGGTAGCTGTCTTGCCTTGTGGTATCGACTGTTGCCTTGTGGTATCGACTGTTGCCTTGGGGTATCGGCTGTTGCCTTGTGCTATCGGCTGTTGCCTTGTGGTATCGGCTGTTGCCTTGTGTTATCGGCTATTGCCTTGTGGTATCGGCTGTTGCCTTGTGGTATCGGCTGTTGCCTTGTGTTATCGGCTGTTGCCTTGTGGTATCGGCTGTTAGCTCTGTCTGGGTTGACTACTTGGTGGGTTGGCTCTATAGCGATTTGTCTGCTGTACACCAGTGCTAATCGACCATGCTCACCACTTTTTCGTCTTTTGCATTACTTTGGTTGATCTTTTTGGCCGCTTTGCTAGGCCTTTTGTGACGTCTTGGTTATGTCAGGCTGTCGTCGTTCTTTCATGTCTTCTTTCTTCATGTTGGGAACAAGTAGAATAGGTGGATCTAAAAAATTAATGCACAGACGATGTTAGGACATAATAAATATTTACATATGTTTACATTAAAAAGAGACAAAAATTACAAAAATGAGAAAAAATTATTTAATTGTTCTCGGTTCATTTTACAATTATTTATACTCTGGCAACCCTGCTTACTTAGCCTGCTTATACTGATATCATTCGATAACATTCGAAAAAATATGTTTAATTTAATACACCTTTGTTTATACATTCCACAATTTGTTTTATTATACATTCAAAACAATGTGTGCGTTTTGCACCTTTTAAAGAACATTATAGAAATTATTTAATTAAGTTTAAAATATTATGTATGTCATACATTTATTTTTTCTATGGTATACGCCCTTCATTATAATTTATTCCCCTTACATCTCTCAATCTCACCCCTGTGATTCATAAAAATTATTAACATTGTAATAATATACAATTATACCCGGCGCCTCCAACATATGTCACGAGGGGGTTTTATCGTGACGAACACAGTTTAAGTTAGGTGTAATGGTTTTATTATAATACTTATATTTACTACTTACATTGTACTTAAATACATCTTGTCTACAAATCTTCTTTGATAGGCTTAACTTCTTATACTTGACTAACGTACTACTTGTTCACTATTACTAAGCCTGGGCGTTAGGTTCTCAGCGTACAACTAACTGCTAAACTCTTTTGGAGATGCTTTTATTACAAACCGTTTATCTGTATAAACATCATCGAAATCCCATTAGCCACGTTGTTTATAATAAATCTGTATACAATTTATTACTTTTAATACAATTTGAACTTTATACAGAAGTTCATTTCCTTAGAATGTTTAGGGTTAATGTGCACTTGCTTATAAACGTAACTTGTGTCATTCACTTAATAGGACATTATTTTCTATCCTGACACATCCCCCTTGCTTTAAAAAAAATCTGTCCCCACAGATTGTCTACTAAACTATTTTTCACAAAAAAAATATAACAGTCGTCTGTACCTAATAAATTATAAAAACTAATTAATTAAAATAATTGTCTATCCGTCCCATGCTACTCGTTCCGATTGTTTTGCATTCTTCAGGTGACGCAACCTAGTCCAATGTAGGTTTATAAAGAAGTATCAACCGCAGTGTTGCCGTGACGAATTTGTGGGTCTTGCTGCCTTGAAAATGTTCAGATCTCGCTTTGCCAACTGTCCTTATCTCGTTTTGACTTGTGCGGTCCATTCCCTTAGGAAGACCTGGATGGTAGGTCCTTTTTTCTGTTCGTAGTGTTTGACTTGGCGGCACGACTGGCGGGGGTTTAGAGTTGGCTCCCCCCGGTTTTCTCATGCTGCGCTCTGGGTAGCTGTCTTGCCTTGTGGTATCGACTGTTGCCTTGTGGTATCGGCTGTTCCCTTGTGCTTTTGGCTGTTGCCTTGTGGTATCGGCTGTTGCCTTGTGTTATCGGCTGTTGCCTTGTGGTATCAGCTGTTGCCTTGTGTTATCGGCTGTTGCCTTGTGGTATCGGCTGTTGCCTTGTGCTATCGGCTGTTGCCTTGTGCTTTCGGCTGTTGCCTTGTGGTATCGGCTGTTGCCTTGTGTTATCGGTTGTTGCCTTGTGGTATCGGCTGTTAGCTCTGTCTGGGTTGACTACTTGGTGGGTTGGCTCTATGGCGATTTGTCTGCTGTACACCAGTACTAATCGGCCCTGCTCACCACTTTTTCGTCTTTTGCATTACTTTGGTTGATCTTTTTGGCCGCTTTGCTAGGCCTTTTGTGACGTCTTGGTTATGTCAGGTTGTCATCGTTCTTCCATGTCTTCTTTCTTCATGTTGGGAACGAGTAGAATAGGTGGATCTAAAAAATTAATGTACAGACGATGTTAGAACATAATAAATATTTACATATGTTTACATTAAAAAGAGACAAAAATTACAAAAATGAGAAAAAATTATTTAATTGTTCTCGGTTCATTTTAGAATTATTTATACCCTGGCAACCCTGCTTATTTAGCCTGCTTATACTTATATCATTTGATAACATTCGAAAAAATATGTTTAATTTAATACACCTTTGTTTATACATTCCACAATTTGTTATAGTGCTAACGAGGTCAAAGTCGGAGTTTGTTTTGTTTACAATAAACCTCGCGCGCGAGATACCTGTGTTGAGAATCTATATACAATGTGTATTATAAATAATATATCATGTTTAAAACCAAAAAAAGTGTACCATCACCTGTGAAACTTGTTTTAAAAATTAGCGAAAAGCCCAAACAAAATCAAGAAAAAATGGATAATGCCGAATTATTTTAGGATAGCCATGCTAGAACACAAAATGAACAAGTTTTATATAGCGAATGGAAAAAATCCGAAAACGAAAAAAATTCACTTAGTGTACAAGTGGATTATCTCCGAAGTCAACTGGAAAGTATACAAAGAAAATTTGCAGATTAAGAGACAAAAGTCACTAAAAAAGAAGAGTCTGACATGGACTACATTACTGATGAGGACGATCTGGCAAGAAAACTGAGTGGATCAGACAAAAAGGAAAAGGTTGGAAAAAACGTCAAATGGATACTTCACTCTCACCACCACAACAAAGCTCGGGCACTGGAGAGCCCTCCAATAAAACACAAAATGAAGAACCCCCAACTAAGGTTAAAAAAGCTCCATTACCTCCACCGATTATGGTAAATGGCGTAAATAATTTTAATGATATTTATGAAAAGTTAAATATCATACAAGGAGTTAAAATAAAAGTTTTAAATAACGAAAATATTAAAATAAATGTACAAGACGCAGACAGCTATCGGCTGGTTACTAAAATGCTTAATGAAATAAAGCATCAATGGCACTCATACGAAAACAAACAAATAAGGCCAATTAGAGTTATAGCGAATAGGCTACACTTCTCATGTGACCCACAAAAAATTGTAGCTGATCTACAAAAAAAAGGTTTTAAGGCACTGGAGGCCAGCAACAAACTTAAATGGAGAACAAGACAACCTCTTAACATGTTTATGCTCACATTTAGCCATGATTAAGATATCAACAAAATTTTTGAAATTTCCAGTATCCTTGGGATTGAAGTGGAAATAAAAGCACTAAAAACCTCAAAGTTAGTCCCTCAATGCAAAAGATGCCAATCTTATGGACACACGCAAAAATATTGCGCTAAAGAACCACGTTGCGTAAAATGCACGGGGAAACATCTTACTGTAGAATGCCCCAAACCAAAAGAATCTGAGCCAAAATGCATCCACTGTGGAGGCAAGCATCCTGCTAACTACAGAGGATGCCTTGTTGCTAAGGAAATACAAAAATTGAAAAATAAACCTAAGAAACCGAATCTCATACCAAACGTGAGTACAAATAGACAAAACCAACAGACAAGAAACACAGTCACACAAAACTCTGTGACAAGGACATACAGCCAAGTAGCAGCAACAGCTACTATACCTGATATTAATACCAGTAGTCAAAATACTATGGAACAAACACTACAATTAATTTTGGAGAAATTGAACAAACTTGATGAGCGATTAACTAAACTAGAAAGTAGCAATAACGGAGCTACCAATATGCCTCAAAATGGTCAGTAAGACCACAAGTAAGACTTGCAAGTTATTCTAGACATAGAAAAAATTGACGGCTGTCTTGTGTCAGAAACGCATTTCACTAACCAATCTCACATTAAATTTAAAGGTTATAAAGTGTATCATACAACTCACCCTAGCAATACTGCACATGGGGGAAGTGCTGTAATAATTAAAGAAAATATATCACACTATGAGGAGATGGGATATAAAACCATAGAGATTCAAGCTACATTAGTAAGTGTAAAAACCAAAACATATACATTAGTCATAAGTGCTGTCTATATACCACCAAGGCACTTACTAAAGAAAAGTCAATATCTTAATTTTCTCAGAAAATTAGGAAACCGTTTTATAATTGGAGGTGACTTTAATGCAAAAAATACCTACTGGGGATCTAGACTGACGAATTCTAAAGGAAAAGAACTTTTGCAAGCTATTAGTGAATATCAATGTGAGCCGATATCAACTGGTAAGCCCACATACTATCCAACAGATCCAGAAAAAAAAATTCCAGATCTAATTGATTTTTTTATAGTAAAAAATATATCTTTAAGTTTTGTAGATATAGAAGAAAGTTTTGATTTACACTCAGATCATTCACCTATTATTCTAACTCTTAGTAAAAACATAATAAAGAAAGAAGCAAATATCTCACTAGTTAATAAACTGACTGGATTAGTTTTAAACAAAGTCTGTCAGAAAAAATAAACCTATCAGTACCATTGCAAACGCCAGAACAAATCGATAAAGAAGTTGATTATTTTGTTACAAATATTCAACAAGCAGCTTGGGAAAACAGTCCAAAACCAAAGAGAATTTTTAAGGGAAAAAACTATCCAAAGGAAATTAGAGACCTTATATTGGAAAAAAGGAAACTAAGAAGAAAGTGGCAACAAAGCCGTGATCCTCGGGACAAAACAAATCTCAACAACATGACGCAGCGCATTAGGCGAGAAATTCTAGTAATAAAAAATGAATCTATTAACCATTTTCTTAATGAACTTACAGATGATAAAAATACCGACTATTCCCTTTGGAAAGCAACCAAAGATTTTAAAAGACCAATTATCCAAATTCCACCCATACGAAAATCTAACAACCAGTGGGCAAGGAGTAACGAAGAAAAAGCAGATATTTTTGCAAGTCATTTAGAAAAAACATTTCAGCCCCACGAAGCACCAGATGAACACACTCATTTAAATGAACCCCATCAAATCGAGGACCATATTAAGCTTACATCACCAAAAGAAATATTAACAGAAATCAAAAATATTAATTCGAAAAAAGCCCCAGGGTATGATCTTATTAACGGGGTAGTCATAAAACAACTCCCCAGAAAAGCTATCGTAAAACTATGCAACCTAATTAATGCGTCTTTTAGGCTTAGGTATGTACCTAAACTGTGGAAAGTTGCAGAAGTTATCATGATTCCAAAACCGGGAAAACCACTACATGACGTGTCATCTTACAGGCCAATATCTTTGCTGCCAATTATATCCAAGCTCTAGGAAAAATTATTGCTTAAAAGAATAAAACCCATCATAGAAAGACAAGAAATTATTCCATCTCATCAATTTGGTTTTCGAGACAAGCATTCCACGATAGATCAAGTACACAGAATTACTAATATAATAGAAAAAGCACTAGAAAATGGAAAAGTTTGTTCTGCAGTTTTTCTAGATGTAGCACAAGCATTTGACAAAGTGTGGCATGAAGGCCTTAATTTTAAACTAAAAAGGTTTCTGCCAAAACAGTATTCGGATATTTTGGAATCATACATATCTGATAGACATTTTAGAGTAAAACAGGAAGACTCATACTCAAATTTAAGAGAAATTCAAGCAGGCGTGCCCCAGGGTAGCGTACTAGTCCCTTATCTATAATTATTATTCACTTGTGATATCCCAAAGCCAGAAAATTGTCACTTAGCAACATTTGCCGATGATACTGGTTTATTGATGGTAGAAAAATCTATTGAAAAATGCATAGAGAAACTTCAGGATGCAGTCACCCAAATTCACAGTTGGACCACAAAGTGGCGAATAAAATTAAATGAAACCAAATCAATTCATGTCGATTTTACAAACAAAAATATAAATCACATACAAATAACAATTAACAACATTCCAGTACCATATTCGAATCAGGCAAATTATCTAGGTATGACACTTGATGCCAAATTGCGCTAGAAAGCACATGTTAAGAAAAAAAAAGAAGAACTTGAGATAAGGTATAGAAAAATGAACTGGCTAATTGGAAGGAAGTCCAATTTAACAATTCATAATAAGTTACTGCTTTATAGACAAATACTGAAACCAGTATGGACATATGGTATTCAACTATGGGGTTGTGCTAAAGAGAGTAACATTCTAGTTGTACAGAGATTTCAAAATAAAGTATTAAGAAACATTGTGAATGCACCTTGGTACGTTCGAAATAGTGACCTTCATCGAGATCTAAAAATCGAAACTGTAGCAGAGACTATAAAAAAGTACGCAAAAAGCCATGAAGATAGACTCCATCGGCATGTGAATGTGGAAGCAATTCAGCTTCTAGACAATACTATGCTAGTTCGACGACTAAAAAGAGTGAAGCCGTTTGAGCTAGTAAACTAAGTGAATTACACATAAAACAAAATAATGCTATAAACACAACACAATTGTGAGTTACAGACTAAACAAAGCGGGGAGAACTGTTGAGTGAACCCTAAGTTTAAATCTGACTTTTCTAGTAAATTAAGTTAAAACAAAATTGCTAATTAGTCTTACTGACTAGATTGTAATAAAAAAAACACAGTGTGTTTGACAAATAAAAAAAAAAAACAATTTGTTTTGTTATACATTCAAAACAATGTGTGCGTTTCGCACCTTTTAAGACATTATAGAAATTATTTAACTAAGTTTAAAATATTATGTATGTCATACATTTATTTTTTCTATGGTATACACCCTTCATTATAATTTATTCCCCTTACATCTCTCAATCTCGCTCCTGTGATTCATAAAAATTATTAACATTGTAATAATATACAATTATACTTGGCGATCTCTTCTATGTGGCAATTAGCTTGTCGGTAAATGGGTTAGCTCCTATCATTTACTATAATATTTCTTCAATAATCTTTTCGCGTAGACTTTGACATTAAATATCACGGTAAAAATGAGTTCTTCCATTTGCGGACTACGACGCGCAGTGCAGGTCGTAAACATTTATAAAAATTATTTATTATACAAAACTACCGGCATACTATACGGTTATGTAATCTATGCGGTTTTTATAATTACATTGAGCACGTGTATAAATAAAATATACCGGCATTTAATTATACGACGAATTTTTTATTCGCCGGAGCCACAATTGACAATGTTTGCATTAACTTTTTCGCCGATTTGAAGGGAGAATAAATCTTTTTGTTCTTTCAATTCGATTTGAAACTTTGTGTGACCGTAGTTGATTACGATTTCGGGTCTATTTTCTTTTAAATTTAGTGACGCCGATTTTTTTGAATGTTTTTTGAGAAGTTTTATACTTACATAGGTTAAAAACAAAAGCAGGGCAAGGCACGTGACACCGAATAATATGTCATATTCGTAGTGTATATGTGTGTGTTTAAAATATTTTGTGCGTTAGCAACTTGAACTGGTGATGCTGCCAGACTTACAATCGGATGATGAAAAAATAGGTATGCAGTCGACACTGAGAGCAGAAAATTCCATAGCAGAAAAATTCCGTGACTTCCCATACCGTATTTATCGCTAAAACCGTATGTTTGCGGTATGATAGTGTCTACTGAATTTTCAATTTGTTTTAATGTTGTCTCTGATGACGTCAAATTTAAATGAGGTATATTTACTGTCCAATTTGAGTTAAGGCACTCTTGCATATCTTTATATGTGGGTTGCATGTGTTGCATTTTTGGTCTTAAAATAAATGATTTTAGATTTGACCAAATTGCAGGTATAATGTGAACTATGCTCGCTGTCTCGATTTTATTATTACATGGGAATTTTTGTGGGATAATAATTTCTCCGGATGACTCTAACTGGCAATTGCATGGGATTTTAATTTTTAAAGCTCCTTTTTTGTTATAAACGTTTTTTAGCTCGGTTTTTTCACTACCGCATGATAGGTTTTTTCTTGCAGATGTGTAAGTATGTATGTTATGTCATTTATTTCTGAGATGATCAACGAGTTACCCGAGTGGCAATTCATCGGGCAGTATGAACTTATTTCTTCTACAGACGCGCCGTGATACAATTTTTTGGCGCACTCTGGTCCCTGTATATTATCAGCAGAAAACCTAGGAATAAAACATAATTTGTCGTGATAAGGTCTACATAAATGTAGCCCTGTACCTGAAATTTGTCTAATCTCTTCTTTTCCGAAATTATTTTTTGAGACAGCGATGTACAATGCCTGGTGTGGTATTGTACATGTTTGATTGAACCATGCGAAGGGTGTGGTGGTCAGTTCATAAAGGTCCCACTTTTGTCTGTGTTGTATAATCGGTATTTTAATGTGAATAAAAATTTTATTTTCCGTGATGCTGCAGTCGCATATTGGAAGTTCGTAAAATTTTGAAATTTTTTCTTTTGAAATTGTCAAACCTTGATTTGACGAATAGATTTGTTTTTCCAGATTATCTAAATCCTTTCGTAGAACCTCTGGGTTGACTATTTCAATAGGGATTTTTCTTGCTTTGCATGATTCAATAATTTTTTGTTTTCGCCTTAAATTTTGATACTGATTGACCAACGTGCTAGCAAAACTTTCTTCATCCCTCAGGATTACTTTAACCTCTTTATTTAAAGTTGAAACTTTTGAGTCGATAAATTTTATTTTACGTTCTGTATCTTTAAAAGTATCGCCAATTTTTGTAGTGTAATCGGAAAAATGTTTTGACTGTTCCCAGATACTGTGAAGGGTTTCGCCTAGCCCTTTACTGATTGTGTTAAGTTGCCTTTTTACTGTTTCGTCATCCTCAGAAATTATATCGAGTTTTTCTTCGGTCGCGACCCCACAACACCAATTTAGAGCGTTTCCGATGAAGCCTAGTGCCCTTTTTGGCCTTAAATTTTGTTTAGATTTTTGTGTCCTCATCGAAGATGCGCCCCAGTTACCGTTTAACAAATCGAATTCTTTTTTAAATGCCTTCCCTAACTCATGTGTGTGTGACACCAAGTTACAATTGTCGCCATATGACTCGCAGATATATCTTCGTAACTCTGGTTTTGTCATGATCTCTTCTGACCAGTCCATTTTATATGTAATCGGAATCGTAGCTTCGTATGCTACAGTTTGCGGTAGTGCCTTCCAAAATGCTCCGGCACTGACTTCTACTAGGTAGGATTAGTTGTTTTCGGCTTCTGTGACCTTAATTGCTATGATGCACAATATGAAGTTCCATCTAAAAAAATTCTTTGCAAATATTTGTTATTTACATGCCATTAGATGTGTTTTTAAAAAATTAAATGTCTCTTTTTAAAATTAAAATTTACTTTAATACAATAATAAATAATAGCATTCATAGTGTTTGGCTACGATATTTATTTTGCATTTTATTTGTTTTATTGCCGTCTGTTCCTTGTTAGCAAAATATTAAAAGTTATCAAAATAAAGTTGTGGTTTATTTCCACAACATCTTAATTTATTTAAAAAAAAATACTTTAATTATTTATAAAGTTTTGATCGTTAATATAAATGTTTAACGAAAAATATTAAACTTCTAAGTGTTTTTAAAACAACCGGCTTGGATATTATTAATATCAAAATATTAAAAGTTATCTAAATAAAGTTGTGGTTTATTTCCACAACATCTTAATTTATTTAAAAAAAAATACTTTAATTATTTATAAAGTTTTGATCGTTAATATAAGTGTTTAACGAAAAATATTAAACTTCTAAGTATTTTTAAAACAACCGGCTTGGATATTATTAAACAAACTCCGAGTTGTCTCAACAAATTTAATCAAAAATTTTTATATTCCTTAAATGTTTTAAAAACAATTTATCTAATTAGTTGATACTTATAAGTTAAATATTTCAATAATTTTTAACTTATTTTTAAACTTTGCGGGAGTGTTATCCCAACATTTAATTTAATTTATTATTATTACTACCTAATTGTTTTCTAAACTTAGGTTGGTGAACACTAATTAGTCGGTCGCGTACCATTGATATTATATTTCCTATAAACAGTTTATATTTATGTATGTAAAGATTTCAAAGCGGTCGTTGCTTGACACTTTGTTATATTATCTGGTGTAGTGTTTTAATAACATGATACCGTACACCTCCTAATCGGTTTTTAATTGTTTTATTTATACTTGCACTGAAAATAAAAAATAAAAATCTAATTTAATTATAGGTAGGTATCTTTTTTAAAATTTAAATTTTGCATTGAACAAAAATGTCTTTTTCACTTCACTAAAATAGCGTCATTTATTTTATTTCACTTCACTTTAAATAGTGTCTTTATATACAGGGGAATATTTGTGACACAAGGTCTGGTTATAACGGCTTTGCCCTAAGGGCCTTAAAAAAAATTTTTGGGCAGCTTAATTTTCTGTCACTGGGACTACTTCCGGTGTCCATGGGTCATAGTAAGGTAGCATCCTGCTGACATGAACCACTTCTTTTTTGCATTTGTTTGATGGTCCTTTTCTTATTTCGTAATCCACATCCGACATTCTGCGTGTAACGTAATATGGGCCGAACCATCTGAGCAATAATTTTTCACTTCTTCCTACTTTTCTGACGGGAGTAAAAACTTTCACTTTCTCGCCTTCTTCATATTCTACGTGTCTGTGTTTTGCGTCATAGTGAATTTTGTCTTTTTGCTGCTGATTTTTTATATTTTCCGCTGCGGCATTTCGCACTGCGAGTGCCCGGTTTCGGATTTCTTCCGTGTTACTTGGTGGTGGACTCATCATGATATTTGCTTCTATAGGTAATATTGGTTCCCTACCATAGACCAGCATAAATGGCGAGTACTGGGTCGTTGCTTGTTTTGAACAATTATAGGTTGATGTCACTAAAGGTAAAAATGTATCCCAGTCTGTATGTGAGGTGTTTGTGTACATTGATAACATATCTGCGATAGTTTTATTCATTCCTTCTACTAGTCCGTTGCACTGTGGATGGTATGACGTAGTAAACTGGCTTGTGACGCACATCATTTTTAACATATCTCTTATTAGTTCGGATCTAAAAATTTGACCTCTGTCACTCAGTAGATATCTGGGCGATCCGTGTCTTGTGATTATTTTTTCGACCATAAATTTTGCGACAGAATTTGCTTTTCCGTCCGGCAATGGCGCTGTTTCGGCCCATCTTGTCGCATACTCTGTCGCGACTACAATCATTGTATTTTTTAGTTTTGATAATGGGAATGGCCCGAGAAGGTCTATAGACACTTTCTCAAAAGGAACGCCTATCGGCATAGGTTGTAATAGCCCTATGGGAATTCTATTCTGTTGTCCTTTTCTGGCTTGGCAGTCGGGGCATCTTTTAATAAAATCTTCGATATGTTTTTGTTGATGGTCCCAAAAATATCGAGTTTTAATTTTTTCTGTTGTTTTGGCCACTCCTAGGTGGGCGCCTCCTAACGGCTCGTTATGATGTGCAAATAAAATCTCTCCAATTAAATTTTTTGGTATGGCTAGTAAAAATTCTCGCCCTTCTGGCCTAGGATTTATTTTGTGTAAAACTGTGTCTATAAGCCTAAAATTTTTTATTCTTTTTCTTAGTCCAATACTGCCAATTTTGTCAGGATCTTGTAAACCGTCTATGATATCTCGCAAACTTTCGTCTTCTCTCTGTAATTTTCCCATATCTTCGGGTTCAATGATGAACGTGGGTATCTCCTCTAATTGTTCCTCTTCATTTTCGCTCGGTTTTAGCACGGGATTTCTACTCATGCAGTCGGCATCTCTGTGTTTTGCTCCACTTTTGTGTTCTATTGTGTAGTCAAATTCTGACAATTTTATTGCCCATCTGGCTAATCTTCCTACGGGATCTTTAACTGATTTTAACCAGCACAGTGCGTGATGATCGGTTACGATTCGCACATGCTTACCATATACCAATGTTCTAAAATAGCCTAAACTGTATATTATTCCTATATATATATATATATATATTTATCGGTTTCACAACGTTCTACGTCTTCCGATACCCAATCTCCATTCTATTCCTTCTCTCCAGCTTCTCCTTGGTCTTCCTCGTTTTCTTCGGCCAGTTGGTTTCCATTGTAATATTTGTTTAGGTAGTCTTCCATCATCCATTCTTTGTACATGTCCGTACCACACCAGTTGTTTTGTTCTTATATCATCCACTAGAGTACGTTCACCCACTGTCATAATTTCTCTTATTCTTTGATTGGTAACTCTTTCTCTTTTTGATTTCCCTGCTGCTCTTCTCCAATAGTCCATCTCCGTAGCGGAAAGCATTTTTTCGGTTCTATCTTTGATTGGCCATACTTCTAAGCCGTATGTAATAATACTTTTTACAATGGTGTTATATATAAGCTTTTTGTTATGTTTTGATATACTTTGGTCCCAAATTACTCCATTTAATAAAGTTATTGCTTTTCTTCCTTGTACGTTTCTATCTTTTATAGCTTTGTCCAGTGTTCCGTCAGCTGTAATTTTTAGACCCAAGTATTTATACTCATCACAGGACTGAATTCGATGCCCAGTATTTAAGATTAGATCCTGTTTCGTTCCACCAATACACATATACTCTGTCTTATTGATATTAACCTCTAGTCCCCACTTATTGTACTCGTCTATTAGTTTTCGTGTCATATATTCGAGGTCGTCATAATCCTGAGCTACCTCTATCTGATCATCGGCGAAACATAAAGTATACAAGGTGGTTTCATTCAACGGAATTCCCATGTTTTGGCATTTTCTCTTCCAGACTTTAAGGACCTGTTCCAAATATATCTTGAAGAGCGTAGGCGAGATACAGCAACCTTGTTTAAGACCTTTATTTACTTGAAAGCCTTTGGTTAGTTTTGCTTTTATTTTAACTTTTGCCTTACTATTGCGGTATAACTCTTTGATGGCCTTAATTAGTTGTACGCTTATGTTTGTCTTTTCCAACGCTTTCCAAAGTAGATTTAGTGGTATACTATCATATGCCTTCTGCAAATCTACGTAAAGCAGATGGAGCTCTTGTCCGTATGCCATTTTCTTTTCAATAACTTGGGTTATACAAAAGAGATGATCTGAAGTCGATCTACCCGCCCTGAAACCAGCTTGTTCTTCTGCCTCCATATCTTTATATTCGCTCTCCACTTTATTTCTTATTATTTTGCCATATATTCTGCTTAGCGTACTAGTTACAGATATACCTCTATAATTGTCACATATATCTTTCCTTCCTTTTTTGTGTATTGTGGATATATATGACGTTTTCCACTCAGTTGGTACTACAGCTCCATTTAAATATCTTTGGAAAAGATTCCGTAATCTACAAAACAATTCTTCAGTGCCATATTTAATAAGGTCCGCTGGGCAATTTCCGGGTCCGGCAGATTTACCGCTTTTTAAGGTTTTGCACACGTTTTTGACCTCAGATATTGTGAGGGGTACTGGAGATCCCATCGTTCTAATGATATTGTCTCTTTCGTCTTCCTTGAATTCTGCTCTATCTTCAGTTAAAAGTTTTTTAAAATGCTCATCCCATTCTTTGTCTGGTATTGGTGAAATAATATCTCTGCATGTTTCTTTTTTGATCGATCTTATAGTTTTCCAGCTTTCGGTACTTCTCCTACCTCCTAAGTAAGAATCTATTTTCTGGCACTTTTGCATCCATGATTGATTCTTCTTATCACTGATCATTCTTCTCACCTTTGATTGCGCGATTTTGTATTCTTCTCTGCTTCTATCTGTCTTTTGGGATAAGTACGTGTGATATAATTTCCTTTTTTCCTCTATTTCACTTTCAATCTCAGCATCCCACCAGTATGGTTTTGTTCTTTTAGGAGTTTCTTCCACTAATCCTAGTGCTTCTTTTGCAGCTTGATGGATGCTTAATGTGATACATTCGTATTCCTCATCTGGGGTTTCACCTGAACTTGAATTAAGTTTTTCGTTCAGTCTCTTTTTGTATAAGTTTTTTATGCTGTCATGTTCTAGGCTTATTAGATTATATTGACAGTGATCAATTTCCTCATTCACTGTATCATCAAGATTTTGTTGATGGAGGCTTCGGCCTTGATAAGGAAAGAGAATTTTGGTCTCCAGAAAATAGTGATCACTTCCGCATGTTGATCCACGCTTTGTTCTGACATCTTGAATTTTTAGTTTTGTCTTTTGTTTAGTGATAAGATAATCAATGACGGATTTCAGGTTTTGTGAGGGTTTGGTCCAGGTATACTTGTGTATTTTATTATGTTGGAAAAAACCGTTTTGGATTTTTAGGTCTAATTGCTCACATACTGTGATAAGCCGGTTTCCATGGTCATTAACAACATCTTCTCCATATTGGCCAACTGTCAGATCATTTACTCTGTTACCTGTTCTACTATGTAAATCTCCCAATATTACAATTTCTCTAGATGTACTTACTGCTGATATTTTATTGTGGATTTCTTCAAAAAAATTGTCTTTCACGGCTACATTTGCATCGTCATTATACGCATAGATTCCAAAAATCGTAAGTCTCATTCCTTTTATTGTTATATTCATTCTTATTAGCCGTTCATTTACTGCTTCCCAGTTGGTGATATATTTTCTAAATCTTTTGTTGACCAAAATAGATACTCCTTGTTGCGCATGTTTTTCTTTTGCCACTCCGCTATAGAAATGGTCATACTGTCCTAGGTTTTCAGATCCTCTTCCTTTCTTCTTCGTTTCTGTTAGTACAGCAAGGTCAACCTTCATTCTGCTGCACTCATGGACTATATCATTCACTTTTCGACTCATTCCTTGTACGTTCCATGTACCAAAAATCATATTCCTGTTTCTTTGCTTGGTTCGTCTTAGGTTTTTCATTTCTTTCCGAGGCGTTTGATTGGATTTTTTAACAGTGTACGTTTATATTATTCCTGCTAGCTCTAATTCTGAGATTGACATATTTTTTTCTGCGTTTGTTAAACTTCGACTGGCATAGGCAACAGGGTGAAGATGGTTGTCTTCCCCCTCTTGCAAAAGTATGGCGCCTAGGCCTTGCCTGCTTGCATCGACGTGTAAAACGCATTCTTTTTCGGGTTGATAATGCGCTAAAACTGGTGATGTGATCAGCCTTCGTTTTAGCTCCTCAAATGCTTTTTGATGTTTTTCTTCGATAAAAATTTGCAAGGCCTAAAAATTGCATGACATTTTTTGTGTTTTGATTTTTGGAAAATTTTCAATACAAACTAATTTCTTTTTGTCGGGTTTTAGGCCTTGGCTCGATACAGTATAACCGAGCAGATCTAGTTCTTCTTTTATATATTCGCATTTTGAGGGTTTTAGTGTTAGCCCTGCATCCCGTAGTCTTTGAAAAATGGTGCGCAATTTTTCTAAATGGTCAGAGAGTGTTTCTGAAAATATACAGATGTCGTCACAATAGACCAGGAGCGTTTTCCAGTTTAGATCACGAAAAACCATATCTGCCAATCTTTGAAATGTTCCAGGATCTCCCGATAATCCAAAGCATAGCTTGTACCACCTTGTCCGGGGCAACAAAAGGCTGTATACTGTTTAGAATCGTCGCTAAGCTTTATTTGCCAAAATCCACTGAACATATCGAGTGTTGTGAAGTATTTGGCCTTCCCTAAATAGGTCAAAAGGTCGTCTATGACTGGCATTGGGTAGTTAGCTCTACGTGAAACATGATTTACGCGGCGAAAATCGCAACAGAACCGCGTCTCTCCACTCTTCTTTTTCACCAGTACCACCGGACTTGCCCATTCGCTTCGCTTATAATGCCTGCCTGAAGCATTTCATTTACTTGTTTGTCTATAATTTCCTTTTCCTTATGAGATACCCTATATGGCTTTTGACGTATGGGTTTCGCGTCACCCACGTCAATCACGTGTTCTACAAGGTCCGTCTGGCCCATATATTTTGGACTTTTTGCGAAAACATCGCTGTACTCCTCTAATAAATTGTATAAATGCAATTTAATTTTTTCATCTTTTATGTGGTTAATTTTGTGGTCCGCCATTGTCACTCTCTCTTCATCCTGTATCTCTTGTGTTTCTTCAATGTTAAGGACCGGTAAGGTGTCTATATCATACCTAAACCTCTTTTTAAGGTAGCCTAAGGTCGATTCCTTGAAAATTTTTATTGGATTATGTTTTTTGGTGGTTAATTGCATTGTACAAGTGTCGTCATCAAATTCAGGGGGAGAGCAAATAATTCATTTAGGTCTTAAAAATGCGTCATTCTCTTCAAAAATAAAATTTTTTAAATCAACTGAACCGAATTTTTCTATTTTTAATTTAATTGTTGTATGCTCACTCGGTATAATAAAATAATCATTTAAACAAGTTACTTTAAAAATATCCCTTAAATCCTGGCTTTCCTCCTGTACTGAAGGTAAAGAAGGTGAAATAAAATTTTCATAAGTGCCCAATTGATAATTTTCGTCTTTATGAAACGAAACTGTTGTTGTTATGTAACCGTTCGTTAGTCGTACAGTCTTGTCGGTGAGATTCATTTGGGCGTTATTTTTTTCAAAAAAGTCCATTCCCAAAATTAAAGGTTTTGGTTATTTTGCTACGACTATGGCTTCAATGTATCCACACATTTCGCCGATTTTAATTTTAAATTCTGTTAGGCCGAGTGGCTTTTACTTTATTTCCACCGGCAGTTAATAAAGCAAATTGTTGTTTTAAAGGCTCTATGTCTCTACATAGAGATTTCTCTATAATGCATTTTCCAGAGCCGGTATCGAGGACTATGTCTACCCCCTTAAAATTATTGACGACACCCTTAACTACCAGAATTTTATTGCTTGCCCCTGTTTGGAGGACGACGCCGTTGGGGCACTCTAATTGAGTCGTCCTTGCACATTTGGGGATGGCGACCTACTCGCTCTACTAAACGATACTCTTCTTTGTGGTCCCCTTTCGCTGCTACGCTCCCTGCTACATGCATAATGCCCACACCTATTGCAATCGTTGCATCTCGGCCTGCCGCCGTGACACCTCGTATTTGGAAGATCCCTGCTTCCTGAGTGATCCCTTCTAGGTGACTCTACGTGACTATTTTGCGGCCTTCTTTGTTCATTCCTGTTGTTTTGTCCAAAATTATTTATATTTTGGCCAAAATTCCTCCTATTATACCCATGATTTGAGTTTTGATTATAATTTCCCGTATTTCGATTATGATATTGACCTATCGGCCTGTTTAGATTACCTCTATAATTGTTTGATCTACCTCTAAATTCGCGAAACCTCGACCTACCTCTACCATTTTGATGATAGTTCGACGCGTTTTGCCTAAAATAGTTTGTTTCATTTTGTCGCGTGTAATTTGGGCCATTTTGCCTTAAAAAATTAGGACCGTTTCGCCTAGGATAGCTTCCCTCATTTTGTTCGATTGTCAAAACTTCTGTTTGTCTTGTCATTTTGTCTGATAGCACTTAATTTCAAAACTGTTTCTTTTAGTTTTTTGTGATCCAGATCGGATGAGGTTATTAATTCGTATGACTCTGTATAGGAGCTATGTAACCCACTTTCAAAATGTTCTCTAAATTGGTCAAATGGCATTTTTTCGTCAATTTCATACGCTATATTGAATAAATCATAATAATATTGTTTAATATCCTCAGCACTTCCCTGTTTTCTATTTTTAAATTTAATTTTGAGATTTTTTAGAGGTTGGTCACCCCCAAATTCTTTTAAAAAATCTTGTTTTAAGTGAGCCCAAGTTTTATTTGCATTCTCGGTTTTGCTACTATATTCTAAAAACCATCTGAAGGCGGCGCCTTCCAAATAATTTTTAAAATATGCTATCTAATGCGTTTCGGTCCAACCGTTTACTTGAGATACTTTTTCGTATTTTGTAATGAAATTCACCGGGGAGTCTAACCCTGGGTTAAATTAAGGTGGGTCTATAAATTTGGGTGATGTCGGATTACTGGTCGTACCCGTCAGAGCGTCACTTAGCGTTGTATTTGTCATTTTAAAAATTTTTGTGATGGCTGAGTCTTGTTTTTTATTGAAGCTAGATTTTGTATTCAACCCTTGGTTAATTATGGTTTGACTTTTTTCGTCTTGCAACGTTTCTTCGGTCGAAGGAATTTCCGTTTTATTGGAAATGACCGTTAAATTATTTGAATCTTCAAAAGATAAATTTTGCCCACGGGATAATTTAAAATCTTGTTTTGAAATTTGTAAAACTTTTTTAGGAGTTGAGTGATTTTCGGCACTCGGATCGACGAAGGATAAGTCGAAATTTACTGTCTTTCTGACAGGACTTCTTGAGAGTTTAGTGCTTTTTAAAAAGGGACTGCTCGCAGATTGCGAACTAGAGGCGAAGACGTTATTTTTATCGTCTTCACTAAGACTTTTTGTGACGCTTCTAGTGACTCTGGCTGGGGTACCCATTAATTATAGAAACCATCTTTTTAAGAGAAAAAAAAAACGTATAAAAATACCGAATTAAAAATGTCGAGACAAAATGAATTAAACTAATATGCGAAAAAATATACACTAATAATAGGTAACATGTCACCACAATTAAACTGCGTTTTTTGATTTAAAAAAAAAATATATTATTTTTTCTGTCCATCTAGTTTGAAAATTTTATGAAAATGGTATTTATATAAGAGAAATAATTCTAATGACAGAAAAATAGTTGAAAAAAAAAATTATAAAAAATAAATAAATGTAATATTCAATATTTAGTTAATGCATGCCGGAATCGATTGTTTCGGCTGGAGCGTCATAATAATTTCGATACTCCTTAAAATAATTAAAAAAATAAAAATGAAATAACAAATAGTGAAAAGAGTGAAATTAAGAAAAATAAAAAAAATTTAAAATAATTTGAAAAATACATTTTTTCCACTATATGCCTATATGTCTTTCAAAAAAGACAGCGGCGCCTCCACCATATGTCACGAGGGGGTTTTATCGTGACGAACACAGTTTAAGTTAGGTGTAATGATTTTATTATAATACTTATATTTACTACTTACATTGTACTTAAATACATCTTGTCTACAAATCTTCTTTGATAGGCTTAACTTCTTATACTTGACTAACGTACTACTTGTTCACTATTACTAAGCCTGGGCGTTAGGTTCTCAGCGTACAACTAACTGCTAAACTCTTTTGGAGATGCTTTTATTACAAACTGTTTGCCATTGATAGGATATCGAGATGTGTTTTGTTTCCTGTATAAACATCATCGAAATCCCATTAGCCACGTTGTTTATAATAAATCTGTATACAATTTATTACTTTTAATACAATTTGAACTATATACAGAAGTTCATTTCCTTAGAATGTTTAGGGTTGATGTGCACTTGCTTATAAACGTAACTTGTGTCATTCACTTAATAGGACATTATTTTCTATCCTGACAATATTAAAAAACTTTAGTCACTGTCTTATATTGGTAAGACACAATTTGGAAATCGCGCGTTTAGTCGTCGTCCCATCACTAAACTTAATACGCACGACGCGTGTAATTTTATCGTTACCGGGAAAAAGTTCTAGGACTCTAGCGGTCTTCCATTTAAGCGGTGGAAGATTGTCCTCTTTCACAAGTACTAGATCTCCTAACTTGATCTTATTGTAGCCACCTTGAAACCATTTCTGCCTGGATTGTAATTCGGAAACAAACTCTTTATTCCATCTTTGCCAAAAATGTTGCAAAATTTGCTGTAACTTCTGGAAATGTGTGAGACGATTCTCTGGAACTTGAGTCACAGATGGTTCGGGTAAGGAGGTAATAGGTCGGCCAATTAGGAAATGTCCGGGACTTAAAGGAACAAAATCATCAACATTTAAGGACATTGGAGAAATTGGACGAGAATTAAGGACTCCTTCGATTTGTGTTAAGATCGTCACCAAATCTTCATAGTGTAAGTGTGTATCACCTATTGTTCTTTTAAGATGAAATTTACAACTCTTAATCCCACTCTCCCATAAACCCCCAAAATTTGGCGCTCTAGGTGGTATAAAATGAAAATTGACTCCTTCAGAGTTAAACCTACGGCCAATCTCCGGAGAGTTATCTTGTAGAAACCTTCTCAGTTCAGAGTCGGCTCCAACAAAGGAAGTACCATTGTCGCAGTAAAAATCAGTTGGTTTACCCCTTCTTGCGATGAACCACTTGAAAGTTGCTAGAAAAGCAGCACTAGTGAGTTCTGTCACCAGTTCAAGATGTACAGCTTTTACGGTCATACAAATAAAGAGAAAACGTAAGCTTTAATCATTTTTGGGTTACGCGTTTTACGGTCTTTAAGTAAAAAAGGTCCTGCATAATCGCACCCTGTATGTATAAACGGAAAAAATTTATTAATTCTGTAATAAGGCAAATTACCCATTAAATAGTCAAAAGTTTTGGGTTTTGATTTAAAACATACAACACACTTATGTAGAATCATGCGTGCAAGATTACGCCCTGATGGTACCCAATATTTTAACCTTACTGTGTATAACAATTGTTGCGGTCCACAATGCAGCAAAGCTTTATGATAAAATTCGAAAATTAGTTTAGTCAAAATATGTTTCCTAGACAAAATTATTGGAAACTTCTTACTGTAGCTGTAATATTTGCATTCTGGAGCCGGCCACCAACTCGAATTAATTGACTCTCTGGATCAAAAAATGGATTTAAAGACAAAATCGGGTTTTCTTTGTCATCTTTAATAGACTTCTTATTTGACAAAAGATGAATAACATGTCTTGGAAATTTTACCTGGTTAAGATTTTTTAAATCTTGACAAAAATCATTCCACGATCTAAGCAAAGAATCAGGAACTTTAGCATCCCAGTCTGAGTGCTTCTTCCAAAGATTCTGCACAATCAATTTTGCCACAATAATACAAGGCTGAACTAGCCCTAAAGGGTCGAATATTTGACTTGTTATTGAAAGAATCTTACGCTTCGTTACACAATTTTGTTCTGGAAATTCTCTAATTCTATATTGAATGCAATCTATATAAGCATTCCAATATAATCCCAAAGTCTTATTTTGATCATTTTCTCCTAACTCTAAGATACTAGCCTGTAACTTATCATTTACCTCAAAACTTTCACAAAAATCTCTTTTATTCGATAACCATTTTCCTAGGTCAAATCCTACGCTTGCTAAAATCTTAGAAATGTCTCTTTGCAATGTTAGTAGCTCTGTCTCATCATTTGTTCCTGACAATAAATCATCCATGTACATATCATTTTTTATTGCACGAGTCGCTACTGGATACTCTTTTTCATTTTCATCAGCTACTTGATGTAAACGACGTATCGCTAAAAATGGACTACTTGTCATTCCATATACTACTGTATATAATTCGTAGCACACAATTTGTCCATTTTCCTTACGCCATAATATCCTTTATATGACCTATGTACTGGATTTATTAATATCTGTCTAAACATCTTTGATATATCTGCATTTAACACATATCTGTGTTTACGAAATCTGGTCAAAATCGAAACTAGATCATTACCAATAGAAGGTCCTGAGTACTGAACATCATTCAAGCTTAGTACACTAGAAGTTCTACTAGATGCGTTAAATACTACACGTAAACGGCATGTCAAACTATCTTTTTTTAGTACTGCATGGTGTGGCAAATAAAAACTCTTATTATCCTTAGTCTCTTGCCAGTCACTCTTTAACTCACTCATATGTCCGAGATTCTCATACTCTGCAATAAATTCTGAGTATTCTTTTTTTAAGTCTGAATTTTTTACAAACAAAAGATTCTAAACATCTCAAAGCCGTTTCCTTCGAGTCACCTAAGTCTTTCAAATTATCTTTAAAAGGAATTTGTACCACGAATCTACCTGTCGAATCCTTTTCAAAGGTCTCTAAAAAGTGTCTCTCACAGAAGTCATCAGTGATCTTAGGAAGCACAGGTTCTTCTAACTGCCAAAATTTCATTCAATTTTGATTTATCGTGTCATCAATAGCCAAACTACAAGAAAGCCGTTGATTTTGCTTACTTGTATCCGATAAACAAACTTCACCACCAATTAACCATCCCAGTTGGGTTCTTTTTAAGATGGGCTGACCTTTGTCTAGTCTTACTTGCTCCATTATCAAAATGTCGTAAAAAGTGTCTACACCCAATAAAATGTCTATATTCTGGGAAACATTAAAAGATGGATCTGCCAAAGCCATGCCTTTAGGAATTTTGACTAAATTCCTATTAAAGGAAATTAATGGAAGGGAAGAAGTCACCTGCCTAATGACTAAGCATGTCAAATCTCTTGAATATTAATTTAGTCTGGACTGAATAGTAATCTTGGTCTGATATTTAATCTGAACACAACTAGCGCTGCCTATGCCAGTAATCTGGAAATTAGTCGATTTTAGCTCAGTACCAATTTTCTTCGAAAAGTCTTCCGAGATGTAGTTACTCTGCGAGCCTTGATCCACTAGACATCTTGCTTGATACATTTTATTATCACTGCCCCTTACGTACACCAAGGCGGTGGATAATAAAGGATAGCTAGTCTGCTTACTAACCCCAGAAAATAAGTCCGAAGTTGTCTGCTGATTCTCATGAATATTAGAATCTAGTTTCTGCACATCTGCGCTACAAAACCCAGTGGTCGTGACTGTGGCTGCCTGCCTACAATCTTCGTCTTGGCTCATTTTACAATCATAGACAAAAATGTATCTTTAAACTCAAGCCATCTGTCTATTTTTCCCGAAAAACAGGGTAAATTTAAAACCGGTAAATTAATTTTTGGAGGATAAACCATAATCTGATTTTGCCCGTGACCTTGAGCAACCTGTGATCGACCCGACTGCGAATGTCCACCGCTCCCTGAGACTGAACGTAGGTTACTCTCATACTTGTCAATGGATGTTTTAGCCTTGGTTACCAATTCAAAGTATTCATCAAAATAATTTATCTCATCGAGTTCTTGTGCCTTTTCAGCCTCAGATAATTCATTCATTGACTGTAATAAACATGAAATATCTAACTGAATCTGCGAAAATTCGTCATAACCAGGTTCAATTTTCGATAATCTGAATTTTAAATCATTATATTTAAGATCTGACAAATTTTCAAGGTCTAAGGTGTCTAAGAAATTTTTAAATAAAGTTAGGTTACGTCTTACTTGAGCCCTTTTAAAATTTTAGATTTACAAGTTGGGCTTTTCTGCCATTTTTACTTAAAAATTCAAAAAATAAACTAATTTAATTACAGTAGGTACTTACTTACAATATGACAAGTTGTGACTTGTCAGTATTTTGTCCCTGTCAGGATTAAAGAGCAAAGGACTTTTATAAGGATGGCTCACTCTTACTGTTTTCTGCCTTCTTGAACCAACGTCGTGGAACAATGTCTTATTCTGCCAAATTTCACTCGCGTCGGAGCTTACCAATATTTTTCTCACGTGTCAGAGAATGTCTTTTACTTTTTTCTCACGTGTCAGAGAATGTCTTTTACTTTTTTCTCACGTGTCAGAGAATGTCTTTTACTTTTTTCTCACGTGTCAGAGAATGTCTTTTTCTTTTTTCTCACGTGTCAGAGAATAAATAAACTGTAAAATTTATCTTGCGTCGGATATTTCTAATCCCTCATGTCAGAGGATTCGCACTGCCTTTATATTTACTTAACGTCGTAGTAAATATTTTTCGCACTCGCGTCAAAGTATCCAATTATTTTACTTACGTATACCTACTGTCCTTGTATTTACTTAGCGTTGAAATAAATATTAATGCACACTCGCCTCGAAGTGTCGAATGATTAATTTTTCACTCACGTCGGAGTCACTTTTTATCTGTCGGATACTTGCAATGTCTTTGCAAACTTCGTAATTTTCTTCTCAAAAATGTTAACATCAAACTTATGCAAAAAACTATCTGAATTTCACTGCAAGTCCAAGCAATCCGGTTCGAAGGACCAAAAATATGTATGTCTATGGTTTTCTAAGTGAACTGTATATATAGATTATGAAATAAAATGCACTCATAAAAAATAATGCCTGTATTATTCACAACGTTACAATATGGCTTGTTTGATAAACATTAAATACGTAAGTAAAAATCAATACGCAGTGACGCTGCTTTCTCGCCTAAAGTGCGATCGAGTCTGGCCTTGGATTCGCTGTCTGCAAAACTCAACTCTGCGCGGCGGCTTCTACAAAGCGCTCTTGCATGCTCTAAAACTGGTGGCGCGGAGCAGATATTTCAACTTCTAAATAGAATAATGTTATTGTAGTTAATTTGTATTAAGCGACATAATTTAAAGTTACTGACGCGCCGACACAAGGTTTTTGCCAATTTATTCATTTTTAGGAAATAGAGATCATGATATTTCTAAGAAGTTAAGAAAATCACATTTTGTAGCTTGTACTTTGGTAGATATTGTTATGAAGCACCCTGTATGATCAATTTAATAATAATTTGCAAGCTTGTAAAAACAGTAATTGTTTAAATAATAAAATTAAATCGAGGACAGTGCAAATGGGCGCCTCGACGGTACAGTATTTTTCGAGTGTGAAGAAATGTCGAGCAGCATGTCTGATTAAAACATGTTTTTATTAAGCTCCTCGTTTTTGGCAAATATTTGTGGGTTAAAATTGAGTTTAATTGTTGTAACAAATACCAAAAATTTTGTTTTTAAAAGGGCTATAAGTACATAATACATCTGTGCAACGTTATTTCACCAGAAACTGTAAGTAGTTAGTAGTTAGTTCTGCCGCATGTTTGTTGCTGTTCGGATTAACTTAGCTGTGAAAGATGGGGTCTCGTAGAAATAAAACGGACACTACTGAAATTAATAAAGAAACGGAAGATTTGATAAATAGAGTGTGTAGCACTTTTGCAGCCAAAATTGATGTTAGATTAGTAGCCATTGAAACTAAAATTAAGACTATGCAGTCTTCGCTAGCGGATATCAAAAATGTGACAACAGAAAATAGTAAAACGTTGGAAGCTACCGAAAAACGAGTGCATAATCTGGAGATGCAACAGACATGCAATACGCTTCGCATTTTGGGGATTCCTGAAACAGAACATGAAAATTTAGTTGAAGTAATCCAAGACATTATTAAAGTCAAGCTAAAAGTTTTTTGTCACGAAACGATTTAAATAAAGTATTCAGGAGAGGCCAAATAATACCGAACCAACCCAGAGCGATTCTGGTCCAATTTGTCAGGAACATAAAATGTTTTGAGATTGTTAGAGCACGTAAACTGTTAAAAGGTTCCGGCATAGTTATTTATGAAGAGCTTACCCAGGACCGCTATAATTTACTGTAGGAGGCAAAAAAGAAATATGGAAAGAAAAACGCATGTCTGTCAAAAGTGTATGCGTGGTTGGCGGATGAGAAAAAGAAGAAGGTCGTAAAATCTATAGATCAATTATAAAGAGGCCACTACTACATCGACCCGGTCGAAACATTTTTATTTGGTATAGGACTCTTATCCTACATCAACTGTGTTTTTCTTTTTTTCTTTTTCCTTTAACTTTATTTTGGATATGTTTCTTTTTTGGAATAAAACTTATTTTATTTTTGATTATAATTTATGTTTATTATTTGTAGCCCATTAAATTTAAATTAAATTGTTTTTTTGGATAAACCCATTTTACAATATAATAATTAATTATTGTTAACGAGGATCTTAGTAAGCCCTTAGCCACATAGTAATGACACATAGAGAGAACATTACATTTTCTCATTTTAACGTACGCTCCTTGTGCCCGAGCCTTGATTTGGTCTTGGAATTTTTGGCTACGGAATGTTTAGCTTTTTGGGATTGTCCGAAACTTGGTTGGATGCTTCAATACCTGATTACGGATTAGAAATACCTGCATACAGATTGATTAGAAAGGACCGGGGATCGGCTGGGGGGGGTTGGCGTTACTTTCTGTTAAAGATTATTTTAAATTTAAAGTTTTAGAGGTTGAGGAAGTAGAGAACCCCCTTGAGCATCTCTGGATCTCCACCAAGGTATCTGGCCAAAAAGTGTGTTTTGGGACAGTGTATAGACCACCAAGTAATAGTATGGTCACTTGTTTGGACGAATTGGAAAATATTGTTGCCTCTTTGTTACCAGAATATGATTAAGTTTTTATTGGAGGTGATTTTAATATTGACGTGAGTAAAACAGCTAATAATTCCTTGTTAAACCGCCTTTTAAAGAGATGTAGTCTATCCCAAATAATTACAGAACCTACTCGTATACTGGTACATCTGAAACCATTATTGATTTGATTATTACAAGTAAGAATAACATATAATCGACAAACAAGTGATCAAAATGAGTAAGATTTCGGACCATCACCTGGTCGCATGAAAATTAAAATTTTACAAAGATAAGTCAACTCCGGTCCTGCGCACTTACAGAGATTTTTCAAACTTTTCAATTGACTCTTTTTTTAATGATTTACAAACATTAGGATGGCAGGATTTATATGAGCTTGATAATGTTAATGACATGACACGTTTTTTTACCTCAAATTGTAATAATTTGCTCGACAAACATGCCCCATGTAAAACCGCAAGGGTGAAAAAAGCTCCCGCGCCTTGGTTAAATGATAATCTAAAGCTTATGATAAAGTTATGGTTAAAAGGTCAATTAAATTAGATAAAAAAGGTTTTCTCAATCAAAAATTTAAAAATTACCCAAAAAGTTTGTGAGGTGTACTAAAGCACATGAATTTACGAAAACAAAACAATATTGTTCCACACTATGATCCTAATGATATTAACAACTTTTTCATTGATTCTGTTCCCGATATCGTAGTTGACAAAGATCTTCAACATGAATTTTTGAAAAAGTTTGATATGGTGCACCCTCGCGTGACTCAAGAGTTCGAATTCAAAATGATAAGTATAGATAAAGTTAGCAGTTTATTTGATCAAGTTAAATCCAATGCGACTGGGGTTGATGGCTCAAATAAAAGCCTACTCGAATACTTTTTTCCTTTTCTTTTAGAGCCATTTACTTTTATTATTAATCAATGTTTACGCTATGGTGTCTTTCCTGAAATGTGGAGCATGCTAATGTGACTCCAATACCAAAAACGCCAAACCCGACAGATATTTCTAACTTTAGGCCCATTAGCATTCTTCCCACATTATCAAAAGTGTTGGAGAAGGTAGTCCAGGAGCAACTCAGTGAATACTTAGAATCCAATGATTTTATTCCGTCTCAGCAGTCCGGATTTAGATCAAATCATAGCACTTGTACAGCTTTACTTCAGGTGTCGGATGGCTTGCTTAGAGCCGATGACTCTGGACTGAACTCAGTCCTTATACTGTTGGATCTAAGCAAGGCATTTGATACTTTGGACCATTCTATCTTGCAACTTAAACTGAAACATTTTGGACTAGAAGACATTCCCATTTCTTTTTTTAAGCGTTTTTTGAGTCCCCGACAACAAAGAACTTTTTGTGCAAATAAATTTTCTGATTTTCGTAATATTAATAGGGGAGTACCTCAGGGTAGCGTGTTGGGGCCACTATTATTTTCGATTTATACTGCTGATTTACCAAACCGCCTTAAGCATTGTGATAATAACCAATACGCGGATGATAATCAATTACACTATATCTTTACTTATAAAAATCTGTGTATCGCTGTCAATTAGATAAATGAAGACTTAAACTCGGTATCTAATTTTTGCATGGCTCATAGGCTTAAACTTAATGAAAAAAGACAGAGCTTCTTATTTTTGGTCCTCAGAGTAATCTTTTATTAGAGAATCCAGATTTTCAAATTAAAATTAATAATGAAATTATTAAGTCTAAACCTGATTGCTGGAATTTGAGTATCTATTTTGATAATGATATGAGATTCAAAGGTCATGTAGATTATCTTGTCAAAAAGTCATATGGTAAATTAAAACTCTTATACATGAATAAAGATACCCTTAGCACTGAGGTAAAATTAAAACTATGCGATTCATTGATTCTCTCACTACTTGGATATTGTGATACCGTGTTCTGGCCTTGCTTAGTCCAGAAAGATAAAAATACCTTACAAAAAATCCAAAATGGTTGTCTCAGATTTTGTTATCAGCTTAGAAAATTTCATCATATTAGTGAAAAATTCCTTGAAAGTGGGTGGCTTAATCTACAAGAACGCTGGGAGTTGCATGTTCTAACTATAGAAGCCGAAATTGCTCTCACAAAAAAACATTCATATTTATTTAAAAAACTAGTAAAGGGCGCATAATCGACCAACTCGTCGTGATCTGTACACGGTGCCCAATAAATTGATTTTGTCATAGTTCTAAAAATTTGTAAAATCCGCCAAGAAAATAAATGAAAAAAATAATAAATTTGGCCGCGCCGCACCCCCCAAATATTTCAAAATGTCAAATTTAAAGTAAGGGGCTGTAATAGTTATAAAATGTATCTTATGTGTCTAAGGAACACGAACACTAAAAAAACTCACAATTATTATAATGTTTGACCGCGCCCCTGAGGACTTTCCCATAAGTACGTATACAGTTTTTTGCTTGGAAAAGAGATGATATAATATAATCATTATTAATGGATATAAAAAATTTATTCATCGCTTTTTTAACCCAGAACTCGACGCGTGGAGGTAACTGTATATCGAGTTTCAATCCCACCTCCTCCCTTCTTCCCTGCCCTGCATACTCTTCTATCTATCTATCTATCTATCTATTATCATTTTTAAAATTACAATAATATTATAACATTACAAACTTATAAAACTAATTTAAGTAAATAAATAAAATAAAACGAACCTTTTTAAATATAAAAGAACTCGTCCAAAGGCTGCAGGTCCGGAAGGGTACCTAAAACAGAGGCGCATTGCCCCTCTGAATGGCAAGGCTTATTCTCTGTTTTAAAAAATAGGTGGACCTAGGCTCGTAGGTAGAAGCATAAATTTTAGCACCCAGTTTTTTCACAAATGATTTAGCTTTTTCTCCCCACGGAACAAAAGTTTCCACACAAAAGGGAACAAATAAATAATTTGAAGGAATTTCTGAATACTTTTTAATTTTGATTTGTTCCGAATGTTTAGCACAATTGGTTTTCCTCTGGACCATGGTACAAGAGAAAGACCATCTGCTCTTTTACCATCAGATCTTAATATCCCATTTGGTTCTAGAATTGCTGGGACATGGGCCGACACTAAAGCACGTTTAATAATGTCATTAAGGCAACTGTGTCGAGACCACCTACCTGCGCTCTTCCGGCAACAAAGGCCATGAAGCCCGTTTGGGAAAACAGTTTCACCGCAGGTGCAGGT
This sequence comes from Aspidapion aeneum, assembly GCA_963576565.1. Lineage (NCBI taxonomy): Eukaryota > Metazoa > Arthropoda > Insecta > Coleoptera > Brentidae > Aspidapion > Aspidapion aeneum. The sequence goes on along the minus strand of OY755040.1, from coordinate 68,982,290 downwards.
GTGGCTCTCGCACACAGGTTGTCCAATACGCAAAGCAATAGAGATACGAAAAGAGGTATCGTCAAGATGAGTACCTAAAGAGGTAGAAGGAAGAGCATCATTCCAAACGTTACTTTCCTTTTCTTGAAGTGCCAAGATGCGGGCCTTATCATGAGGGTCGGATGTATTTTCTAAAATTTTGTCTATAAAAAAACTACATAGTTGTTCATCTAAATTTTTTTGTTTTAAGGAATTGCTTGGGAAAATTTTAGTTGCGCAATATTTAGACCAATTTTGAGAAGCTTCCAAATAAAATACATCTGGAGTATTTTAAATAGATAAAGGAAGAAGGGTTTTAATTATTATGGAAACATCATTATTTGAAGCAATAAAAGAAGACAAACATAAAGAAGAAATGTCTCTTATTCCCAATCCCCCAAATTTTACTGGTAATTTACAAAAAGACCAAGCAGATGAATTAAAAATTGCAATTTGTAATACCCTCACAAGTATTTTTTAAATAGCATCATAGTTATCGAGAAGAATTGGCTCTTTCCAACATGGTGTACATCTAATAAGGTATGATATTCTAGGGATAGCAAATGAATTTTTTAATAAATAAAATGCGGAATGAGAAGAAAGAACTTCAAATTTTTTGAAAACGTTTTTAGGGTATCAATTTTCTTTTCGAGATCACTAGATATACTATATTTTCCAAGAGGGCATCCTAATAAAGTAAGTTTATCTTTTTCAATAATTTTAATAATTGGATCAATAGAAATAAATTCACGAAAAAACGAAATATCATGACTGAAGTTTGGTGTAGAAATCAAAGATCACACTTCCGAAAATTTATTTCCATTCCTATCTTTGAGCAATGTTAATTAAATATTTAAAATCATCTAGGACAGTATTATGATCCCCACAGAGTGTACCATCATCAAGGTACCATAAATTAAGTTCTTTTTTAAAGATTGGATGATCGGATGTAAGCTTAATGAAAATAAAGCTGGACCTAATGGGTCGCCTTGTTGTACACCACGTTGGGAAAGAATGGTACGTTCGTTATAAGAAAGTAAAGAAGGATTGTAGTATGACTGATAAATAAAATTATAAAAATTTGGAGTAATTTTGGATACCTCTGATAAAACAGAATGTCTCGAAAACATATTAAAAGCGTTCAGAAAATCTATTTTTAACAAATATTTAGGAGATTGATGTTCAAAACAAATAAAACGACGAGTTGCATGAACAGCTGCTTCAATACCGCATTTTGTGTTAAATCCTAACTGAACTGGGCGTAAATAAATATTTACGACCTCACCTATCTTTGAAAATACAATTTTAGCGGTGAGTCTTCTAAGGGTACAACCCACAGCGATTGGACAGTCCACCATCTTTCTTCTTCAGCGCACACAGTGTTGCTCCAAAGAAAACAGGTCTTATAATAAAAATAAAATAAAATAAAAAAAAAAATAAATAATATCAGGAACTTCACTCTTAATTATCATTTGAATAAATTCGATTCATCTTTGCATATAGGCCTCCCCCAATATCTTCCACTCTTCCCTGTGTGTCGCCGTGTTCATCCACCTCGCTCCCGCATGTTTCTTCAAATCGTCCGCTCATCTCATTTGTGGTCTTCCCCTACTTCTTTCATTTTAACAAGGTCTCCAGTTTACAATACATTTGTTCCATCGATCATCTTTCTGTCTGATATTAAGACCGGCAAATTTCCATTTTAATATTGCTACTTCTCCTCTGACATCCCTTACTTTTGTTTTATTTCTTATCTATTCATTCCTTTTTCTATATGTTCGCTTTACATGTAACATTTGTCTTTCCATTGATCTTTGGGTTTTTGTTACCTTATCCATGTTTGATTTTGTAAGTGTCCAGGTCAGGGATCTATAGGTAAGGACAGGACGGATACATTGGTTATACACTTTCGTTTTAACTTACTGAGGATATTTTTTATTTTTTAATATGTAACTTGTTCTATTTTCTCTTTGTTTATTCTGATCGTGATATTTTCATCTGTGTTTGTTATGATTTTAGTTTTAGTGTAGTTAATACTCCAGCCTATATTTTTAGCTGCTGTATCCAGTTCTTCCAGCATTTTTATCAGTTCTTCTTTGTTGTGTTATTAAGGTGACATCATCAGCATATCCTTAGGTGGTTTAAGTATTGTCCGTTTACTTTGATGCCCATTTCTTCCCAATCTAAGTTTTTAAAAACATCTTCTAGGGCCTCGTTAAATAGTTTAGGGGATAATGTATCACCCTGCTAACACCTCTTCTTATGTGGATTGGCTTGGTTCCTTCGTGGATTTTGATTGATATTGTAGTTTCGCTGTGTATCTGTGATCGATTCGGCTATTAATTAAAAATTATAAAAAACTGCCTCTTTAACCCCCCAGGGGCGCGGCTAGAAATACTTTTAAAAATTAAAAAAAATATACGTTAGCGTTTTTGACCCATTACACAACTTTTTTTAACTATGACATATCAATTAAAAAAAAAAAAATTTTAGGCCTTTTTCGACCCAGCTTAGTGCCCAAGCACAAAACCGCTAGATTTCAGGGAGCTTTTTCCTATATTGGCCCTAATTTATATAATAAAATTCCAAATGAGAGAAAAGAAAAGTACAACCATAATTAATTTTAAGGCTAAATTTAATAGCAAAGCCTTGGAGCGTGTGATGGGTAGTGTAATGTTATTTGTGGATGGAAACTAATCTATAAAAAATTATATTTCTTTTAAATATTATATGATATTTAGTGTAACTTATTGTAGACTATACTGTTGTCAATTCTAATCACTTATACTGTGCTATTTTTCTCGTGGTTGCGTGGAAAAGCGACAAAAGTCGAACGTCGCCACATTTCCAAAATTATTTTTGCATTGTACTTTTTATTTCTAAATAAAGGCATTTTTATTTATTTATTTATTTATTTATTTAAATGTGGCGTGTGATGGGAGCCGAAAGTGCTCTCGCCGAGTTTTCTTCGGTAAGTAGAATTTAATTAAAATTAGTAAGTACACAGACAATTTGGGTTAGTGCGGCGAAAGTCCGTACAGTGTAGGCTAGCGTAAGAGTTAGGTTAGGTTAGGCCGAATTAGTTATTGATCATTTCCTACCAACATGTACAGGTCTGATCTTTACTTTAATAAACACCATAAACTTTAAAAAAACTGATTAAGAAGGGAAACCAGTTTTCAGGGTTACTTACGCAAGTAAAATTGATTGTAGTTCCCTAGTCATAACAATCGCTTGCGAGAGTAATCATTAAAGAAGACTGGTCCTACCTTTTGCTGGCTTACCTTCTATTTGAGTTTACCCCCCAAACGTAAATAGTTGTTGATTTCTTTTATCGGGGATAAAATCTATTTTTTAATCCGTTTAGGAGCAAAAATTAGGTTTTAAGCCTGCGGATAAATTAAATCACGACAATATATATAGTTAATGACCTTAATGTCTATGCCTTAAAGCGAAGTCGTTTGTTCTTCCGCCCCTCTTCTTTTAACTTTTAGTTCACAGGTCACTGGGATTTGCTGCAATCAGGGTAAACCCTTATGTTTCTATTCCTATCCAATCACCTGCTAGAGATGTTGATAAAGTAACTATTCGTTACTCGAGTACTCGTTACTCGACAAATAACGGAGTAGCGAATACCGATCCGAAAATTAAATGATTACTTTCGTTACTTTGATTCCTTCGATTAATTTAGTATTTGTCTCTGTGTAAGGCATTACATTAAATAAAATTGTACACAGGACAGTTTCTACGTAATTCCTACCTTTATTTTTTAAATTTTCGCCTGCATTTTGAAAATTTCAATTAAATATTTCCATATTGGCAAAAACAAAAATATACCTGCAAGTAAATGATCTTCGTTTGCACTAATTGTCTGATTGAATTGAATACAGTTACAGTAATCAAGGTAGCGATTGTAACAAATATATAAAATTACTTAGTAGTCGGGTAACGATTAGTAACGAGTATTTAAAAGAAACGAAAATCAACACATCTATCACCTGCTAAACTAGTTTTTCTTTTGCCAAGCAGGCTACCCTATGGTCAGTATAGCTTTTTTCCATGTGGTATACTTACAACATTCCGCAGTTCCCTAGTAGTAACCATTAAGATGCTTTTGCAAAAAAAATCAACAGATGCTGCAGATGTTGCACAATTTTTATTTTGAAATTTAAAAAATATTTGTATATTTACGTGGCTTACCGGGCATTTTGTCATGTGTTAAAATTGGTTGTGAAACTCATTTTATTTTGAAAAAAATTTTAATTTTTTGGGTTATCACTGTTTTTTTAATTATCTCAGACAAATGTAAATTTAATGTAATTTTATGGTTTTATTTTTATCTCAGATGATGTAAACTAGAAATATGTGTGTTTTACATACAATTTTTCCGCGCCTTCCAATGCGCCTGTCTGCAACCCTTGTATTTCAGAGGAGTCCGAAACCAGATAAGGTTGCTTGATGGAACGGAAAACTGACTGTCCGATAACAGTACAACGTCGATCTGGAACGCAAAAAGGATTTTTCGTACCGTTTTATGACCGTCGCACGCGTTGATGGAACGAACTTATTACATACCGGGGAGAATACGTTACAAAAACCAATGCAAGAATTGTATTACGCAAACTTATACAAGTATTGTATTAGAAACCAAAATGAATATTGTGATTTATTTGACTAGAAACTGATCAAGCAAGGTCCCTGTTCTAGAAAGTCTTATCGAGGAACTTAAATAACGTAGTCATATACATGAAATACAACTTACTTTTTTATAAATTTAAGCAAATTATTATTATGTGCCAACCCAGGGGTGAAATAAAAAAACATTTTTTTTAAATTGTGCCTCGTCCGCGACTTGAACCCGGAACCTTTGGCTGTGTACTCCAACGCCCTACCAATTGGCATACATATCCAAAGGTGCCTGGTTCGAGTCACGGCCGAAGCACAGAAAAATTTTATTTTTATGATTTTGCGTTGTTTAATTTCACCATTTTCACCCCTGGTTTGGAATTGGTTTTTACGGTTTTGAGTAAAACCTTGCATTATTGCACTTTTTTAAGTTGTATTTTGTTATTGTTTGTCCTATTTCCCATACTAGTTTATTAAGAAATATTTGTTAAATGTTGGATGTAAAGTTGTGTTTCAATTTTTTATATTTTTTTTATAAACAAGTCTTTATAAACCCAAAAAACTTTACACAGTTTACATAGGTTTTTCCTATAACTATAGTACATTAAGATATATTGTAATAATAGTGATTTTAAATACAAAGAACAAAGAAAACAGTGGGATTGTTTTTTCCAATTCAATTAATTCTAAATTCTAAATTCTATGTCAGAAACTCTTTTTTAATTTTTATTTTAAATTGTATTATATTAAGACTTTTAAGACTACACGGTAGGTTATTGTAAATTTTAACGCCTTTGAAAAACACTGAGTGAACACCAAAATTATTCCTAGGTCTTATGTATTCCAGGTTATTACGATTCCTGGCATTTGTTCTACTGTTAAAAGTTGTTGTTGAGTGTTTATTTTTATTGACAATTTGGTGAACAAATGTGCATATTTGTGTTTTGTAGATGTCCTCCAGAGATTTTATATTGTATTTTTTGTATAACTGACAAGTTGGGAATGTAGATGGTAACGAGTACATATTTTTTATTGCTTTTTTGTGAAGTATTATTAAAGGTAAGACAAATTTATTGTTTGTGGGGAACCAGACTCCGATCAAGTACTGAAGTTGACTTTGTATTAAGGAAAAAAATAATGGTCGCAAAAATTTCTTTGGTATGACACTGTTAATTTTTTTTAATATTCCAATTGGGCCCCTTATTCTTCTCCTCAAGGTTTCAATGTGATAACCCCATGTCAGGGTTTCATCAATCCATAGCCCGAGATATTTAACTTGAGTGTTATAATTTAGTTTTTTAGTTTGGTCAATAATTATAGGTTCATAAAAAGTAGACTTTTTGTTGGATAAGAAAATGTAACTGGACTTTTCAATGTTTAGAATAAGCTTGTGTAGTCCAACCATGTTGATATAAGTTTTAAGTCATTTTTTATTAAGTTTTTTAAAGTATCAAATGATTGGCCAAAGTAAACCAATAAGGTATCATCTGCATAAAGTCGTACAATTCCCGCAAGCTCTAATTTTGATATTGAATTAATGTATATAAGAAAAAGTGTTGGAGCTATGATTGAACCCTGAGGGACACCACACTTGTTGTTTTTTTCAGAGCTCTGTGTTCCGTCCAGATGTACAAATTGTTTACGTGGATCTAAGAGACTGCTGAACCATTTATGAGTTGAGTACATAAAACCAAGGTTTTTTAATTTAAGCAGTAATATCTCATGATCCACTGTATCATCCAATTAGGATAAAAAAGAAGAAAATACAGAAGCGGTATATCGTACTGATGATGCTTCAATGCGAAATAAATGCTGTGGGGACCAAAAACCCGATTTAAACACTTTTTTCTATGTTTTCTTTCTTTTTATCCTGATTTTAATATTTGTTACTATAACTAAAAAATACTCTGCCAATATGTGGGCACCTAAGCTCACACTAGATTCTATAGATGTAGAGTACGGGTGAGCTAATATAACTAAAAACTTAAATATATTTTATTCAACTCCAAACTCAATTACCTATCGTTTGATACCACACAAGCCATGTTATAAGTTAAACTCTAATTTTTGAAATCTACCCCCACCCTTTGTTAAAAAAACTAAAATATGTTTTGTTTAACTTCAGACTCAATTACCTTTCGTTTGCTATCACACACGCCATATTTTCACATAAACTCTAATTTTTGAAATCTACCCCCACCCTCTTATTTGGCTTGTGCATGGTGGATTTTGTTCATTTTTAAATGGGACCATCTCGACCCAAGACCCAGCCTAGGTACCAAATTTCATTAAAATCGGCCAAGCGGTTTTTGAGTTATGCGCGTTGGTCGTTACAGACAGACAGACAGACAGACAGACAGACAGACAGACAGACAGACAGACAGACAGACAGACAGACAGACAGACAGACAGACAGACAGACAGACAGACAGACAGATAGACAGACAGACAGACAGACGGCGCAACAAAAATGTTTCAAAATCATCTGAAACGCAAAGATATATAAAAATTTTTGAAATCGGAGCAACTTTTTTTTTCTCGAAAAAGTTAGGATCACTATAGCTCACACTACTATAGTATAGTAGTAGTGTGAGCTAAAAGTAAAGTTTGAACATTTCTAGATTAGTTGGAAATCCATGAAAAACTACTTGTAATTTATAAAAGACGCCACAAAAGTAGCGTTAAAAATAAGCGCGACAGAGCTGCTACTGCAAAAACTCATATACGTAATATTCCAATACACCCGGTTAGCTATTTACTCTATAAGTGGATTTTGAGTATCACATTAAAGGATGACAATACGAAAATTGCATAAGTCTGTCCTTTACACGTATACGAAAACGGCCACGCCCGAACGAATCAGCGCCGTCACTAGACTATGGGTATTCCCTTGAAGAATAGTTTTTTAATTATGTTTTAAAAATTCCATAAAGAATATAAAAAAGTTTATAGAATTAAATTTGTTGTAATTATTAGATTCAAAATTTTATATTACGCTACAGATACACTATTGTCTTTAAAATGGTGCTGTGTTAGTTAACAATAGAAGTTCTAAAACTCAAACAATTAATTTTACGATTTTCTATATAATCTAATGACAACGTAAAATACTCTGCCAATATATGGGCCCCTAAGCTCACACTAGGTACTATAGTTATAGTGTACGTGTGAGCTAATATAACTAAAAACTGAAATATATCTTATTCAACTCCAGACTAAATTACCTTTTGTTTGATACCACACAAGCCATGTTTTGACTTAAACTCAAATTTTTGAAATCTACCCCCACCCTTAAAAAAAACAAAAACTAAAATGTATTTTGTTAAACTCCGGACTCAATTACCTTTCGTTTGATATCACACACGCCATATTTTCACTTAAACTCTAATTTTTAAAATATACCCCCACCCTTTTTTTTAAATAAATTAAAATTTATTTTTTTTAACTGCAGACTCAATTACCTTTCGTTTAATATCACACACGCCATATTTTCACATAAACTCTAATTTTTGAAATCTACCCCCACCCTTTTATTTGGTTTGTGTTCGGTGGATTTTGTTCATTTTTAAATGGGACCATCTCGACCCAAGACCCAGCCTAGGTACCAAATTTCATTAAAATCGGCCAAGCGGTTTTTGAGTTATGCGCGTTGGTCGTTACAGACAGACATACAGACACACAGACAGACAGACAGACAGACAGACATACAGACAGACAGACAGACAGACAGACAGACAGACAGACGGCGCAACAAAAAAGTTTCAAAATCATCTGAAACGCAAAGATATATAAAAAATTTTGAAATCGGAGCAACTTTTTTTTTCTCGAAAAAATTAGGATCACCATAGCTCACACTACTATAGTATAGTATATGTGTGAGCTAAAATTCTACCTTTCGCACCAAACTTATCCTTAAACAGTTCCCAAAGTACCTAGGTATTTTTTGCATGCGAGCAGAAAATAATAAAATACGTAGGCATTTCTAAATGGCCGAACAAGGTAGGTAGATAGGTATATTATTTTTCTACAGGCGTGAAAAATAAACTACTGCCTCTAGTAAATATCTCTCTCAAAAATTAATAAATAATATTGTTTTGTATCATCATGCATTTTGCGTGCGAAAAATTGCACTTTTCCGCACTAATTCGGAAAGTTATAGTCATAAAAATCCCTAAAAACCCCAATTTGACAAAATTTAATACAAAGAAATCTCCCCTTTGGTACACTAAGGGCGTAAGTCACATTCATTACACACGTAGCCTTCGCACTTATTGTACCAAACAATAAGGACGCCAGTTGCGCGTGTAATGAAAGGAAACTTACGCCTTTAGTGCACCAAAGGGGAGAAATACAATTTAAGGTTTTTTCCAAATATATTACGTATTTGGTTTTTTCCTTAAGCCGTTGACGACATGTTGCACCTAAGAAGTTCGGTCAAGCAGTCGTGTGTGGAAAAATAATTTACCTACTCGCGTGCGGTAAAGTAATTACTTTACCGCACGCCGTTCGGTAAAGGTACTTTACCGAACCCGCACCATTTGGAGACCTTAGCAACGCGGCAATAAGGCAACTTCAATATATGTTTACATTTCATCAATTTCGTCTAGTTTGACATGTTTATTTATCAATTCATGGGCGCACCCAGGTGGGGGGCCCCCCAAGTCTTAGATTTTTTTACATATTTTCGACATATTTCAAAAAAAAAACACAAAAAATAGCTTAAAATTCGACACTATGAGGCTTCGGGATAGTTTTTGTAAATTGGATGCTCCTTATGTTATTTAAGGGTTGAAAAGACACTTTCCGCCTGTGTTAGGTACAATATTTTACCTATGAGTATCTTTTTTTGTAAATTTAATGTAATTTATAAATAAACATGTCAAATTAGGCGAAATTGAAATGTTAACAAATATTGAAGTTTTCTTATTACCGCGTTGCTAAGGTTTCCAAATGGTGCGGGTCCGGTAAAGTACCTTTATCGAACGGCGGTAAGTAGAGACACTTTCCGCCTGTGTTAGGTACAATATTTTACCTATGAGTATCTTTTTTTGTAAATTTAATGTAATTTATAAATAAACATGTCAAATTAGACGAAATTGAAATGTAAATAAATATTGAAGTTGTCTTATTACCGCGTTGCTCCAAGGTCTCCAAGTGGTGCGGGTCCGGTACACCCAATATGCAAAATCATCTTTTCGCAAAATGGTTTAAACACATATTATATAGTTTCTCTTTATTTTATTAAAAATTATAGCAGACTATTTAATTATTCTGTCAGTTACTCCCTAAAAACTAACTTCTTGCGCGCAGAAAGGTGAAGTTTTCCACATCCTAGTAGAAAATAGTAAATTTAACAAGTACAACAATATTACTTTGCCGCATGTAATTGCAGATGGCCGAACAACGCGCTTAGATGGCCGGGCCAGCAATTAAGTGAAACAAAATTTTACAAGTATTTATTTATATTAAATTTTGACAACGTATATTGTTTTGTCTGACACGTTTGTTTTTAATTTTTTTGTCATTTTGTTTTTCGCACTAGTGCGGAATAGGTTTCTTTCCTCAAAACACTATTTTTATAGTTTTCCTCAGGCGTGACGAGAGCTAAAACGGCTCTGGAGGCGAAGTGAAAGCGCAAGGCACAGTGGTCTATGCCAGAAATGCGTTACCTACTATTAGCATATAAGTAATTTACGTATATGACTATTAGAGTTTTAAAGCGCGTTAAAGGCTTCTAGAACCGATTTTCGTGTGCACTTCATTGCTAAAATGTAAGATACAATTTAAATCATTTCTTACACCCTAAGAATGCAAAATCGATTGGTCGTCCAAAAATCGTCGTGTGCAGGAGGTGGTGGGGGTAATTTTTCCAAAAATTTAGAAATTTTTTTTTTGCATTTTTTAAATATATAAACTGTGCTCATGATTCCACCAAAAGCATATAGTAATATTTCTATCAGAAAGAGTTCCCTATTAAATAAGTGCTCGCCCTGAAAACGCGTATTTACAATAATTTATAACTTGTTATAACTCGAGAACCCTTTGCTTAATCAAAAAAACACCTTCTATAAACTTTGTGTATCAAAGATCAGGGATCACAACGGTTTTAGAAAAATGTCAATCGGACGCATAGTTTTAGCTCACACATATACTATACTGTAGTAGTGTGAGCTATGGTGATCCTAATTTTTTCGAGAAAAAAAAAGTTGCTCCGATTTCAAAAATTTTTATATATCTTTGCGTTTCAGACAATTTTGAAACTTTTTTGTTGCGCTGTCTGTCTGTCTGTCTGTCTGTATGTCTGTCTGTCTGTCTGTATGTCTGTCTGTAACGACCAACGCGCATAACTCAAAAACTGCTTAGCCGATTTTAATGAAATTTGGTACCTAGGCTGGGTCTTGGGTCGAGATGGTCCCATTTAAAAATGAACAAAATCCACCAAACACAAACCAAATAAAAGGGTGGGGGTAGATTTCAAAAATTAGAGTTTATATGAAAATATGGCTTGTGTGATATCAAACGAAAGGTAATTGAGTCTGGAGTTAAACAAAATACATTTTAATTTATTTTAAAAAAAGGGTGGGGGTATATTTCAAAAATTAGAGTTTAAGTGAAAATATGGAGTGTGTGATATCAAACGAAAGGTAATTGAGTCCGGAGTTTAACAAAATACATTTTAGTTTTTGCTTTTTTTAAGGGTGGGGGTAGATTTTTAAAATTTGAGTTTAAGTCAAAACATGGCTTGTGTGGTATCAAACAAAAGGTAATTTAGTCTGGAGTTGAATAAAATATATTTCAGTTTTTAGTTATATTAGCTCACACGTAAACTATAACTATAGTACTTAGTGTGAGCTTAGGGGCCCATATATTGGCAGAGTATTTTTTTAAGTAGCAAAGAGTGATGCCATGACGCGACGAACGCGGCGGATCCTAGACATGCGACGAAGGGTCACCACCCAAACATATAATTTATTTTTTAGTTTAGCAACATCATTTATTTAAAATTTGTCAAAAATTCTACTTATTTTTTTTTAATTTCGCCTGCGGCGCTATTATTCTTATTTAGCTACTAAATTTCACATCTCAATTTCCATCAAAAACCACTAAAAAAAATGTTTTTGATGTTTGCTGCCACTTTGACCCCTGCCCCCGGGAAATTCTGGATCCGCCACTGTATACAGAGTGTAAATAAGATTTAAGTGCAGAACAAATAAGAAAGCCAAAATTATATTTATTAGTATGATATAAGAAGTGAAACCTAAATAGGTTTGGGACCGTCACGTGATATATATTTATTTTTTAATATAATTTTTTGTGACAAGTTTATTTGTTACTCTGTCTTTGTCACTTTCCAATCACCCCGTTTTTAACTTAAGGCAAGCGCAAACACATTATTTGCCCCGATAAGCCTAGGCAGTCCATGTGAAAGATAGATTTGTGCACACTCGATATTTCTTTTCTATATAAACTTTGCATAACACATTGAAAGTTATCGTTACTTGTTTAGAAACTTTAAAAAATAGTTGTGGTATACCATGTATCCCAGATAAAAGTTATTACACGGTTTCTTATGAGAATTTTGAAAACAGTAATACACACAAATTTGGATTATTGGGTAAACATTGGCGCTGTTCCGAACCCAGTCTATTTCAAAAATAAAAATATCTATAAAGACTTTTAAAAAATCAAGCAATAAATAAATTATTTTTATTAAAAGCAGTTTTTAGTTTTTGCTTGATATTTGGAAAAACCCTTGTGGTTATTTTAAATTTTAATACAGCACCTGATTGGGCTCAGAATATAGTCAGTTTTTTTCCATTTAACCAGAATTATAATATGTCTTATCATTTCCAAAATTCTCATGACCGCATGTAGTTACTTTTATCTGGGACACCCTGTATAGTAAGTACTTTTTGAATATTATCTATATGTAAAAATTATACTACCCGCAACTTAATGAATTATATACGAAGTAACTGGAACGACCACGGCTATATGAGACACTGAGACAAAAATTTAACAGTTTTTTTAGAGTGACAACATACAATAAATGCTAAGCATTGCAATCTTTCTCTCTCTAGTTCTAATCACCTGTGGTATACTGTGAACTTAATACTTCAAGGAGATTGTCATTTGTGATTTGTCATTAAAGTGTTTGTCAATGTTGTCAGTAGCACCTCCTGCGCAGCGTGCTCTCTCTACAAAAAATATCAATATTTTTGCCTCACTTTGCATATAGAGATTATTGCCGTTAATAGGTCTTACGAGAATCTCTCAGTTTAGTGCCCTCTTTAGCCTATTAACCTTTCCATCATTTTTGACGTTGGTCAAAGCTGTCACATTATTTATTGATCCAGGAGACGATGTGAAGCCTTCCAAAAGGCGCCACAAATGAAATTGCCTTATTTGAAAAAAAACTTACTTGCGATTAAACTCTTTAAAAAAAATCTCTATATCGTTATTTAAAGTTGTAGTTGTACATTTACATAGATAGGGTTTTTGGCCACTGTGCGCCGATAAATCAATGTGACGACACGGGTCAAATGTGTGGGGACGATATACACCAATAAAATAATATGCATGAGTAAATTAAAGCATGTGTTTAAAAATAACCAATCAGGACATTTTATACTAAATTCTACAAGAAGGACACTCTTATGTACATTTGATATTGCCATTTCTTAATGTTTTCATCAAGAACTGGAAATTACCGTGGGTATTGGAATATTACGTATATGCAAAAACTACGTTTCCAAAGTAGAAATATGATGTAGTGTCTACTTTAAAAGATCGACACTAAAAAAAGTATTTACGGCTTAGATAACTTTTTGCAACAACTTGAAAGCCGTAAATACTTTTTTTTAGTATCGATCTTTTAAAGTAGTTACTACATTCTGTCTAACCTTGGAAACGTATACTTTTTGCAGTCGCAAATTACATTACAATGACCCCGTGTATCATAATACGAAACTTGCAGAATATACAAATAGTTTTGAACCACATTTTAATAATTATGTTTTATTTGTCAGCAATATTTTATAATAACATATAAGCAATAATTTAGTATAAAAGCATGTACATTATTGGAAATAAATCAGTATCGTACTCACTATTTTAGTTGTATTAATTATAATTAGTTTTTTTATAGCTGAAAATAATAAAGGGTGTTTTTAAAAACTACCCCCTAAGTCATCAACCCTTAATTGGCGCAGTCAGCAGGATTGTGGAAGGGCTCTACGCAGAAGAAACCCGTCACTGTTAAGTGTTTATCCGCAATCAGAACCACTCCCGGCAACCATTTATAGGTTCATCAGTAGAAGATAAGAACTAGAAGATAGGACCCATCCCAGCAACCATCAACAGCTTCACCAATAGAAGATACGAAGACTAGAAGATAGAAAGAACATGCATCTAAACATCATAATTATATTGTAAGTTTATTTCAATATTTTAATGTCAGACGACGAACTTTCAGATCAGCTCAACCACAGCCTAAGATTCTCCAACATACCACGCCACCCTATCTTCAGACCACCCGTACTGCAGATCCCCGTACTACCCATCCACGAAGAACTCACCATCTCTACGAACCTCACCCAATCATTCATTAAAGAAGATATCAACATGGCACCACCAGTTTTCGACACAAAGAATCTCTGCATCATCCCAGACTACGAAGGCAACCCAAACGAGCTCCACAACTTTATCAACGCAACAACCCTCCTCCTTAACCACTACTGGAATACCACCGACGTAAACAGCTTCCAGAACCACATGCTCCTAAGCAAACTTAAAGGAAGAGCCAGTGAGGTACTCCTGTTTATGGTTGCAACGATTGGCCTGTAATCAAGAATACCCTCATCCAAAACTTCGCCGACCAAAGAAACGAAAACTCCCTGACCAGAGACCTTGTCAATATACGCCAGACTCAAAGCGATACTCCGCAACAGTTTTATGAAAAAGTTATGGCACTTCTGAATACCATCTCAAACTACATAGAACTTCATAACGACAACGAAGCCATCAAGATTAGTAAGAAATCATTCTTCCAGAACCAGGCTCTGATAACCTTTCTAGCTGGATTAAAAGAACCACTTGCCTATGCCATCCAAAACATCCTAGAAGGTGACAATATCTTATACCTTCAAAAAGGATTTGCTATCACTCCACCAAGCCAGACCCCCTAAGGCTGACCACTGCTCTTCCACCACGACCACCGCCAGCTCCCATCAACCATTCGGACCCAGACCTACATGGCCAACGTCTTTCAGATCAGCAGCTTTACCAATGTTCAATACCTTTAGACCATCAGCTCCACCAACGTTCAACGTCTTCAGACCTCAACAAAACTCCTTTCAACCACAGCAGAATAACTTCCAACCACGGCAGAGTAACTTCCAAGGATCCTTTTCCACGCCAAGACCTGTCATTCAAACATCAAGATTTCAACCCCATCAGGCCAGACCATTCCAAACTAGCTGGAGCAACCAACCAGGCCCATCGCAATTCCCTAAACCAGAACCAATGAGCATAGCATCCAGGGCAGTATCAAGAATACCAAACCAAAGAATGCCGCAGTAAAATACGACTCCTAGGTACCACATAGAAGAAATATACAATATTAAACATCAAGACAGCAACTACGGTTATGACAATACATATACAGAAGAAGACGTCTGGAACTACTATAACCAATATAACGCCCAGTATCCGGAAGAACAACAAGAATACACCTACGAGAGCGAAGAACAAAATTTTCAAGAAACAGAAAACCCAAACGACGCAATGTAGTAGAACTTCACAACTACACCGACAAAAAAGAACATCCGTATATTACCATAGCTGATCCACCTCTCAAACTGCTTACTTCCAACACTTCAGGAACAAAATCAAGCACGAACCTTTTGTCGTGACGTCAATCTTCCAAAACCACTCTCAAGATCACTCCGCAGAAATTCCCATCTTTTCCGAATTTAACTCCGATATCAACATGAAGTTCTACCTGTTCAAATTTCATCAAACCTTCGATGGACTTATCGGACTAGACAACCTCAAGCTACTCAAGGCCAAATTGGATCTTCCAGAATCAAAACTAATAACTGAAAGAGCTACCCTTCATTTAGAATATTACGAAACCAACAAAACTCAATTTTACTCCATCCAACTGGAACCACATTCAATTACTCCAGTCAGGCTTCCAGTAAAAGAAGTCGAAGGAACCATTATCCTGCCAAGACAGAATATCCAAGGAGCTACCTTAAGAGGAACGCTAAGTACAGCCTGCAACCAGATGGCATGGACAGAATTAATTAACGAAACCGACGAACTACTCCAAATTGCATTAATTGTTCCGAATTCAACCTCAACAACTTTGACCTGTATTCCGCAGATGTGCTGCCTCAAATTTCAGAAGATACAGCCTTTTTCGAACCAGAAATTCGAACAGATCACCTCAATCCAGAACAAGAACTCAGCATAAGAAAACTGTAAAAAATTCTTTCATTATCCAGACACGAAACTGACCTTCACCAACCAAATAAAGCACCATATTAAAACCAAAGACGAAATACCGGTCTACACCAAATCCTTATATTAATAAGGAAGAAGTAAAGAACCAAATAGAATCCATGCTGGACCAAGGCATTATAAAACCAAGCCAATCACCAATCTGGATTGTTCCAAAAAAACCAGATGCTTCTGGAAAAGTCAAATGGCGTATAGTAATCGACTACAGAAAAGTCAACGACAAGACCATAGATGACAAATATCCGATCTGTAGAACATCTTGTTAACCTGGCCAAAATATTCCAACGACTCAGAGAAACTGGATTCAAAATTCAGCTAGGTAAATGTGAGGTTGGATTCCTAGGACACATAATCACCCCAGAAGGCATCAAACCCAATCCAAGCAAAATAAAGGCCATTACCGATTATCCAATCCCAAAAACTGCAAAAGAAATCCGTGGGTTTTTAGGATTACTAGGATACTACAGGAAATTCATCAAAGATTTTGCCAAAATAACTAAACCCTTAACATCATGTCTAAAGAAAGACGCCAAAATCAAGCTTACTCCAGAGTACCTCAATTGCGTTAAAATCTGCAAAAATTTACTAATCAACGAACCATTACTCCAATATCCTGACTTTTCCAAACCTTTTAACCTAACTACCGATACAGCTCTTGGGGCAATCTTATCACAAGGACCTATTGGAAATGACCAAGCTATAGCTTACGCTTCCAGAACTCTGAATGAAACCGTGTTAAAATATTCCACAATAGAAAAAGAAATGCTTGCAATTGTGTGGCCAACCAAGTATTTTAGACCTTACCTATTTGGAAAAAATTTAAGATTTTGTCAGATCACAGACCACTATATTTTCTGTTTTCACTGAAAGATCCCAACTCTAAATTAGTCAGATGGAGACTTAAGCTGGAAGAATTTGACTACGAAGTCGAATATAAGAAAGGGAAATCCAACACAAACGCCGACGCCTTATCTAGAATAGAAATACATACTAAAGAAACCGAAGTAAAAGAAACAAACATCATCTGATCCAACCGAACTTATCCCTAACTTGCCAGACGAGAACCAACCATCAACCCCATATGACCTAGCAGAACTAATAACAATGAACCTGTGCAAAACCTAACACGATCAGAACTTGATGTAATCGACGAACTTTTCGAACAATATCAACTACAAAAAACTAAAGAATAAGAAACCTTCAGTGATATTATTCAATTCACTTCCATTCAAAACTGCTTTATTGTCAGAGAAATGTTTAACATTTTTTGGACAAAGCATAATGTTTACGCCAAAAGATATAAAAAAACAGAAAATATTAACATAAAATAAATAACAATAAAAAATCAATATCACTTCGCGGTACAACGTACACCTATGTCACTAATAATTATATTAAAAATAACACATTTATTTATTTATAAGCATATACCTTTCCATTTATAGGATGCGTCAAATATATATAATTAACCTACTCATATAAAAATGGTTTAAAGTAAAATAAAATAAATAAAAATTTACCTGAGAAATTTTAAAATTTAACATTTGTTAAAAGATACTAAAAAAAACAAAAAAACACATATTATGTATACACTATATCTGTACCACAAACACAAACTAAAAATACGTAAAATTAAACACACAAGAAGTGCTCGTCATTTGCAGACCAAACCTTGAATAAAAAAGTTAATAACACAATAAAGTTAAAATTAAATATGGTAAACATGAAATTCAAATAAAATATTTTAAATAAGGCAAAATATGTAAATACAAGTTTACAAGCTATATGCTATGCTATGGTATGAAACTATCTCTAAAATATTCCTCCGTACTGAAGTAGGTTCCATGAATCAATATATTTTTTACCCTCTTTTTGAAAATTTTTAAATTTGGCGAAAGTTTGACACTATTTGGAAGATGATTAAATAATTTTATTCCATTAAAATATATAGATTTGTGAACCAAAGAAGATTTAGGGATAAGAAGCTGAAGATTAAATTGTTGACAGCACAGCACAGCATGGAGAAGCACTATCTGATCTATCTACCTTTTTCTTTACATTTCTTTTTAATTGCAGTTATTTTTAAAATTTTTGATATTGAATTAACAAGAGGACCCTATAGCAGGAATACCAGTATCTGAAAACCGCTTAATTACTTTAACCACCTGCACAATGCTTAGAACAGTCAACTACAACCCAGCCAAACCAGTAATACTTGAAGCTTTCCCCAACTAGACCAGAATGTATGTACAACTTGGGCGAGCTAATATTAAAAACGAAATAATTCACCTATTTAAACAATACATCGATCCCAAAAAGAAATATGCAATATTGTTCGAAGACGACGAACTCTACATAACTACCAACAATATTTTAAAAGAAATATTTATTAACTCTGCATTCGACATTGTAAAATGCAACGTTCTTTTGGAAGATATCAACAATGAGAAAAGACAAAAAGAAATACTTATCAGTTACCACGAAAGTACCACAAACCACAGAGGGATCAACGAGACAGAAGCACAGGTTAGAAAAAAATACTATTGGCCAAGCATGAAAAAAGATATTGAAGAACTCATTAATTTCTGTCACATCTGTCAAACTAATAAATACGATAGAAATCCAGCAAAACCGCTCCTTATGCTAACTCACACACCAACAAAACCTCTAGAAATCGTTCACCTAGATACTTTTCAAGCTGGAGGATATGGGCAAGCAGCTAACGCAATCTCTATAGTAAACAAGCAATCTCTATAGTAAACGCAATTTTGATCTTTATGACTCACCATGGAGTTCCATATATGATAATCTCAGATGCTGGAACAGAATTTAAAAACTCACCATCCACTACAATCATCCAGACAATCCACAATCTAATGGAATGATCGAACGTTTCCATTCAACGATTATAGAACACCTAAGAATTTTAAGAGAAACCAAGAAATCAATGACCGTTGAACAACAAATGCCTTATGCAATCTTAGGATACAATAGTTCAATCCACTCTACGACTGGAAAAAAACCAATCGAAGTTCTCAATGGACACTTAGACGCTCGAGATCCATTTGACATTCACATAAAGAAAACTCTAATTAACAACTACGCTCAAGAACATAGAGACAAAACAAAAGGTATCTATAAAGAACTTAACGAGAAGTTGCAACACAATAAGGAAAAATAAATTTTTCCCTCGGAGTAGTTGTTCAGTTGGTTACAAAAAACTTATGCTCTACACGGAGCTATCTCCTACATTCACCTGAGGATGGCCCAAAAGGACGAAACCGGTCCGGTCGTGGATTGGCATGGATCACTTGTTCCTGACTATCAGGGCGTGCTCCAGACGGGGATCACTCGTATCCCTGTGATCGACGTTGGAGATAGTGAAAACCAGACAGTTTTAACAAGTTCCCAACGAAAGCATCAAGCCATCAGTATAATTCAATGCCGGTAGGGGTATTTTCCCTCGGAGTAGTTGTTCAGTTGGTTACAAAAAACGTATGCTCTACACGGAGCTATCGCCTACATTCACCTGAGGATGGCCCAAAAGGTCGAAACCGGTCCGGTCGTGGATTGGCATGGATCACTTGTTCCTGACTATCAGGGCGTGTTCCAGACGGGGATCACTCGTATCCTTGTGATCGACGTTGGAGATAGTGAAAACCAGACAGTTTTAACAAGTTCCCAACGAAAGCATCAAGCCATCAGTATAATTCAATGCCGGTAGGGGTATTTTCCCTCGGAGAAGTTGTTCAGTTGGTTACAAATAGGAATAGCCCTGTCAAGAAATAGCATCCTCTATAACAGTGTCATAAAAGTGGAGGAACTGAAATGGACAGTCAAGAAACTACTAGAACACCATTCAGAACACCAACTAATTTACACCCTTGAGGAAGATCTTACCAAATAATATGACATTTTAAGCACAGACTGCTACTACTCCGATAACAAGATAGTTTTTATCCTGCACTTTCCCATTGTAGAACCAAAAGAATTTTCATACTACCATCTGTTCTCAGTACCAACGGACAAGCATGCAACAATTATTCCAGTAGCTCCATATCTCGCCTCAAGCAATGATATGTATCAATACATGGATCAACCCTGCAAGCGAATCGATGACAGATACCTATGCACTGAGACAATTTTGCAAAACTCACACAATCAAGACTGCATTAACACCATTCTTCAAGTCTTCAGCAAAGAAGCAACATGTAAGCAAACCAAAATTTCCATTAACTGTACCATAGTGCAACAAGTCTCAGAAGCCTACTATATCTCCATATTTTTCAAACCAACCAAAATATCAACACATTGTAGTTCTACCAACTCATTGTTTTAGAAGGCACCTACCTAATAGAACTACCAGCTGGATGCGGATTTAAGACAAAGAACGAATTATTTATTAATATCAAAGAAACTATTAAAGAAGAACCTTTGACACTACAATAAAAATAGACAAAATTCCTTTAGACCAACTTTACAAACTCAGAAAAGAAGAAGAACATTTACAACCTATCCAAGCGATAACGTATCAAGATTATACACACTACTGGATGACACCCATCTATATTATTTTGACACTCACAGTTATACTTGGCATACGGAAATGGATAATGAAACAACCAAAGAAAACAAAGCTCCCTCAACACGATGACAATGAAACAGAAGAACAGAACAGCATCAAATCTCAGAGGCCAGTTTTGTTCGTCCCTTACAAAACTTCCCCAGGGGATGGAGAAATTATATTACATTGACCCCGTGTATCATAATACGATACTTGCAGAATATACAAATAGTTTTGAACCAAATTTTAATAATTATGTTTTATTTGTCAGCAATATTTTATAATAACTTACAAGCAATAATTTAGTATAAATGCATGTACACTATTGGAAATAAATCAGTATCTTACTCACTATTTTAATTGTATTAATTATAATTAGTTTTTTATAGCTGAAAAAAAAACCCTTAATTCGCAGCTTGGTCGCGCTTATTTCTACATTATTATATCAGATGTTACTATGATGACACAAACATTTTTGGTAAAAATTAAAAGTATAGTGTAGTTGTCAGATACACTTTTTTGCGACTTCAATGAAGCCTAACTTTCTAGTGGCATTTAGGTAACATACAAAAGTCACGGCAATGTCCTATCGTGGTAGAGGCGACTGTCACGGCAACGTCCTATCATGGTAGAGAAGTCCAGAATAGAACATCAAGAAACAATCCTAAGAAGTAGTTTAGAGGGTCGTTTTTAGGAAAGTTCTACTTTTTCGTGGTACTAGAGAGTATACAGAAGTAAAAAGTGCAGAATTTTTGTTGGGATCACCACATTTCTACTATAAGATAGCAGCAAAGTCTTTGGAGCGGGTAGCCGCTACTATAAATGTTAGTTAGGTATTTAAATCCGATCAATCCAACTGCTCTAAATCGGTGCGGTAATTCGGAGCAGAGGTGGGGGAAGTAAATCTGAAGCGTTCGGTAAATGAATCCAGATCAAACTTAGCCAAATCTGCTGGCTCCCATTTTCACACGGATCTTTTAGATTACTTAATCTGTTTGTTTGAGGTTATATTTATTATTTTTTTTGTTTTTATTATAAAAGAACTGCCGTTTTTTTTTTAATTAAAGAATTTGGAACTATTTGAACCAGAAAGTGGAAAAACCTATAGCATACAGGTGAGTAATTCCACGCCAAATTATCCAATAGGGGTAGCTGCCATGTCACGAAAATAATCCAAATTTTGATAATATGTATTAGTGTCCTTAGGAATACCAAATTAACAAATTTTAATTTTTAATGTCGCCTCCCGTATTTTACAGGCCACTTTAAAAGTAAAAAAAAAGAAGAAAATCAGTTTTGGCCTTATTTTTTTTTATTTCTATTGTATTAAGTCTTATGTAAAAACAAATTTATCGGAAGAAATCTTTAATATTGGTTGGATAATCCTATACAGAAAAAAAAATTAACTTCACTTTTTGACATGGCAAAAATAGTTTTAAAAAAATAGTAAATTTTATGATTTTCTCGATTTTTAATTATTTACACCGGTGCGAAATATGGTCCATCAAAAAAAGTCTATATGCACATTAAAGCTCAGTGGCTTGACTATCATACAAGGCAAAAGAAAAATTTCTAATCTGTTGCTTTCAGAAAACTAAATATTTTAAAATTGGAAAAACCGCAGAAACCTCAGAATTGGCAACTTTTGACTAAAAAAATTCTCATGTCTATCTGTCTATTAAAACTTCGCTTGTGCGTTGTTTTACTTGATAATGTATCGTCTAAATAAAAGTAAAATAAAAAATCTGGGTCTTACATTTTAACATCAACTTTTAAGCTATTTGGTTAAAGCATGTAATAAATCAAATTTTATTATTGAGTCGCAAAAGAAAAAAAATTATGTATAAAAATCATCGTTAGGGGATCTTATTTATAGCCACATACTGTTTTGCGTGAGATCCTAGTTTATGGGTTCAAGTCTCATCTTCGTACACTGTCGGAATTTTTTTTTTAGTTTTAAGAATACATTTTTGGTGAGACACGGACATTAGTATGAAATGGTTCAGGTTAACAGTGGCGTACGCAGGAGGGAGGGAGTTGGAGGCCCAATATTTCCAAAACCATTAAATACCTTCTCCTAAAGATTGAATTTTTCTGAAAGAAGAAATAAATGGTTTTCCAGGACTTTGCTTTTACTCAAGCCACCTCTCCCAACCCCCTTGGAAAATTTCTGCATACGCCACTGGGCATTAAAAAAACTAAGTACAAAACTAACGCATGGTAAAAGCCCATGTGATGCGTTTGGAGGTACTGTGAAACGATTTGTTTTACATTAAAATCTCAAACAAACAACAACTGGACACCATTCTTTCACTCCTCTGGATGATTTAACTACAGATGCTAAATTTACTTCAAGCTCAGAAAAAAAATTTGTTCGGTTTCTGAAATTATAGAACTCAACTTCTTTTCCGATTTTGTAAATATGACAGTAGGTAACTACTAAAAAAGTAAATAAACTTTTTAAAAATTTGTGTAGTGACCTTACGAAGAGAGTTTAGATCATAATTTATTGAACAGTGCTCATATAAATAAACTTAACCTTCTGATAAACCTTAATTTGCAGGGGCAGATCTAGAAACTTTATTTTGGGGGAAAATATCATAATAAATATTTTACAAAACTATTTTGCATAGTGACCAGGCAGTATATTCTATGTGTCAAAACTGAGTAATGTTTCAGATTTGGGGGGGGACATCCCCCCGTAGATCTACGCCTGTAATTTGTGATGCAATTTAACATCACTAAAAATATTAAAATAACAAAAAAATGTTTAGTGACCTTAAGGATTACAGACCCAGATTTTTTATTCTTGTTTTTAAAAGTATATGATACAGTGAAAAATTTACCCTACTTGATTATCACCAGCACCCCGATAGACAGGGTCATTTTTGATGCTGAAGTTGAGGGATTTCCCAGACATTCTTAACTTCTTCGTGGAACTCCAAGGTAACGTCTACTTTTTAAATATGTTTTAAACAAGGAAGATATAGTCCTTGAGTATAGCTTTCCAACACTGTATCAAAAATTTAAGAAAACATTACATTTATACCCCAAAAAAATATGAAAACTTCGAAAATTTCTGCGTTTTTTGGATATTTTCTAAATTGCTCTAATTAAGCCAGTATTTTTGTAAACATTAAATATTTTTGAAAACTACTTTTATGCATGTTTTCAAAATTATAGGTTAGCTTTTTTTAGGTGCTGTTTACTATGAGCATAATTTTTTTCTTTAAAGTCCCATTTTGCTCATTTTTAGACTTTTTAAATTCGTGTACAGCAGAATAATTGGATTAAAAAATCGAAAATTGTGCAAAAGTGGTTAAGCATAAACTGTTTCATTTAGTAACCATGAATAAAGGAAAAAAATTAAATGTCACGGCAACACTTTTTTTGTAAATTGGATGACTTGGCGTGGAATTGCTCAGGTGTCTGACGAGAACTATGCTGAACTTGTGGGTAATAACAGTAAATATCTCTATCTGCCTGTTCGGTAATTACAATTTGCTTCGATCAATTTGCGATCAGCTGATCCAAAATTCGTCGGCTCTGCGATTCGATCGGATGCAAATACTGATATTAGTTTGAAATTGAACACACACACACACACCTATACATACACACACCTATGCAAACACACACACACCTACACACACACAGACGTCACGCCGATATTGCTAAGATAGATTCAAATACACCCAAATAAAATTTTTGGCGTTATCTCAAAAAATATTTTTTCGTCGAAAACAGTAGGACCTTCTACATAAGGTCACTGTATAACGTTATACAGTGATCTTACTTCTACAGCCATTGCTGCGCGGGTTAGGAAGTATAAATTTGGGTCAAGTCGGTTTTACCAACTTTCTTATAAAAGTTTTTTTGAATGTCGATTTTTCTTAGATATGAATGAATGTCAGAAAAATCTGCGCACGACAATTTTCACTGTTGCCGAGTCTCTTGAACTTTTAAGGCCCGCGTCACAAATCTTAATTAAAAATGCAGGTCGGGTTAATAAACCGTGGTTTGATTAAGAATGTTTGACTTTGAAAAAAAGAGTGGCTACTGACCTAAGAAATTGCCGTGCACAAAACAGAGATTTCTGGAGACAAAAAACTTTATCGTAACACGTTAAATGAAAAGAAATGACAATTTGAATCAGACTCGCTTGCAAACACGAGAATTCTGGCTAACTTATAAAAGACTTGGCGGTCACAGTAACCAAACATTACACTCTCGCGAATTCTGGCAAAATTATTTGGCACCGTGTATACACAGCAAATCTCCCAACTTTATCAGTTTTACGGTGTGCGTGATAGTGTCCTTGACCGTGAATTCTCGCTCGTTGAGCTAAAAAATACCGTAAACAAATGTAAAAATGGAAATTCACCTGGAACAGATGGGGTCTCCTACGAATTTCTAAGAAACCTTCCGAACAATTGGCTTTTATATATATGTACATTTTTTAACAAAATATTGGAAACCGGAAATACTCCTTCATCATGGTCTGAAATCTTGTTCACAATGTTACATAAATAAATTTAGAAAAAAAAACTTTTTGAAAACAAGCTTTTATAAAATGGACTAAAAAGCATAAAACAATTTTTTGAGAGTTCTGATATCATAATAATAAAAGGAGCAAGGCTAATTAATATTGATGGTGTTAACGAACTTACTTTATTGTGACGACTTAATTATTTTCGGGCTTTCAGAATGGGATTTACAACACAACTTAAATATTCTAGCTGAGTATATCAACGAAAACAGTTTGACAGTCAATGTTGCAAAATCTAAAATAATATGTTTCAGGAGAGGAGGTTATCAAGCTAGTTGCACAAATAGATTTATTTTCAAAAATGAACCCCTTGAAATTGTTAATGAATATACATACCTTGGAGTCACCTTCACTGCATCTTCCAAATTTCGAATAATGGCAGACAAATCTATTTCAAAATGCAAACAGGCAATTGGTTCGGCAGTTTCACATCTATCAAAGTCTAAATCATTCTCAATTCATTCGAGACTTAAAATATTTGAAACGTGTGTACTTAATATAATGTCTGGATCGACGCCCATCTGGGCCCTAAGATATCCTCGATATCCTCTCCTAAGACATCCTCGAACAAATACGAACATCATTTCTGAAAAAAACTCTTTCTCTGCCTAAAAGCACTTCTTCAGCTATACTTCGCCTGGAGTTTGGTGTTTTGCCAATTGCGACAACTATACTTAAATGGACCGTTAACTTTCTCAAAAAAATGCTCTGTATGGATGAAACTAGATTACCCTTGATTTGCCTTAAAAGGCATCTACAGCTTGTCGACTCACCCTTAGCATATAACTGGCTATTCTCTATAAACTGGACTCCCATACAATATGTACAGTGTGCCACACTTCTGAACTAGAAACATTAGACCACATTCTTTTTAGATGCCCAATGTACAGAGCAGTCAGGCCATTAACATGGTCAAACCCCGACTCATTCCTCAACATACTTAAAGCCCTATCTCCAGTGTCGGCCAAAGCATTTTCGTCCACCATAATGTCATTCCTTAAGCTTCGATCCTTTTTGATATCTCAAGATTAGACCTTAATGCAACTATCAACTTTACTTTTGTTTTTGTTGTATAGACCCCTTTGATACTTTGATTAGAGAAAATTGAAAATTTTTTTAGTTTTTTTAGTTTATATACCTAGGAACTTTTATATAACCCAATCTCTTATCTTTCAATTTACAGATACATATATTTTTTTAATTATTAACCAATTAGATTCCCTCTTTTTTGTTTCAGTCTTATTCTAAAAGTGTTTGATATTTTAGGATTTTATTTAAGGCATTTATTTCTACTTTTGTTTAAACTGCACCTATTGTTATAGAAAATACTTTCTGAAACAATAAAGTAAAATTGATTGATTGAATTAAATAAAAATGACCCTTTGAACTATTTTCAGTCGATATTGGTGAGAAAAACTCAAAATAATTGGATTCATGATGGATCCGATACCTTCCCAGACCATTAGCGAACTCCAAGTGAACGCTACGCTATATCAGCCTTGAAAAGTGATTTGGTAAATATCTCAGAAACAAAAGATCCTACGAAGTATTAGGTAGGTAATAATATAACTTACTGAGAAAAACGTGTTCTACTACGAGTATATTCCGAAAACTGCATATTAATGCGATGCTCAGTTAAGAAGTTAGCATATTCTCAATTTTTAAACTGTCAGAAAGCTGTCATAAGCATCAATGGATTTTAACCAAAATCTAACCATCTCTTTACAGTATTGTGCAATATTTTACCTAAAATTTTCATGAACATCGGTTTAGCGGTTTAGGAGCTATCTTGTTACGGACAGACACATACACACACAACGTCTGTGAAATGATATTGCTAAGAAAGATAGGTCAGAATATACCCAAATAACACATTTTCGGTATTTTCTTAAACACAATACCTTATCTAGCCACTGCTGGGCGCGCTAGGAAGGTAAAAGAATATTTTACGTATACACTAAAATAAAACCTAACAATAACCTATCCGTTACAAGCCAAACCAACCCAGCCTATTGTAATAGAATCTAACCTTACCTTTATCTGAGCTAATTTGATCCGACAATCCTGACCTGATCTCTATCTCTATTTAGCCTTCTTCAATCCATCTTTGGACATAGGCCTCCCTCAATATCTTCCACTCTTCTCTGTCTGTCGCCGTGTTAATCCATCATCCATCTGGTTCCCGCGTGTTTCTTCAAATCGTCCGCCCATCTCATTTGGTGTCTTCCCCTACTTCTTTTATTATCCCAAGGCCTCCAGTTTACAATACATTTGTTCCATCGATCGTCTTTTTGTCTGATATTATGCCTGGCAAATTTCCATTTTAATCTTGCTACTTCTCCTCTGACATCCCTTACTTTTGTTTTATTTCTTATTCATTCATTCCTTTTTCTATCTGTTCGCTCTACCCAACTAACAATTATAGTAGCGGCTACATGCTCCAAAGGCTTTCCTACTTTCTTATGGTAGAAATGTGGTGATATATATCACGAAAAAGTGGAAGTTTCGTAAAAACGACCCTTTAAACTACCTGATAGGATTGTTTCTTGATGGTCTAATCTGATAGTCTGATCTACCACAATAGCACGTTGTCAAAGTTTTACTTTCTTTTTAGTCGTTAATTCGTAGTCACCCCCACATTTATATGTTACTTAATTACCACTACAAAGTTGGGCTTAATTGAAGTCGCAAACGCGTGTATCCGACAACTACCTTATAACTTTATATTTCACTACATAGGTTTGGGTCATCATAGTAATATCTGATGTAATAATGTAGAGAAAATTACTTTTTAGAACAACCTAAAAGTCACAAAAACTTTGATTTTGGTTTTATGTCAATCCTTCAAAGTGGAGACTACTTCCTATTTCTACTGTAAAAACGTAAACATCTTAAAGTCGCCTGTTGGTCGCGACTAATGTTAACCTTTTTGTGGCTCCTTAAATTATTGCGAATTTGTTACAATTTATAATCAATTAAAGCAAGTATCGTTTATAATAAATTCTTAGCAAAGTACGACTTGTCAGCAGAATTTTAAGTTGTGACTTAAGTGCAACTAATACAAGTGGTATAAATAGATCGAAAATGCTCCCTGGTTGTCATTGCTACGTTTTCATGCGAATTGAGTTCGGTTTAATCTTATTGGAATAAAGCTATAATAACACTATTAGGGACCTATTACAATAGTGCCAGGCACAAATAATGCCGGGCACTATATTGACAGTTTATCATTATAAGAACAGCTGTGTCCTTTCAAAGTTAGGCCTTTGAGTATTATACGAGTCGGATTTAATAGTGACGCCACTATTAATTTTGAAAGATCAACTATCAGTTTGTAATGCGAAACTGTCAATATAGTGCCCGGCACAATTTGTGCCTGCCACAATTGCAATAGGTCCCTATTATTGCAGTATTTTGACAGATTCACATTGCAGGCCAATAGTTGATCTTTCAAAATTGACATACCAAAGTCAAATACCGACCCAGAGAGAGAGATGTCCCAAAAATTTGGTTCTGTTGTCGTGAAAAACAAATATCTAAATTTGGCAACCCTAGTTAAGTTAGATGCTAGGTCAATTTTTAGTTTTTATTGGTTGGCTTTAAGGTAGGGTTGCCAGATCTGTTTTAGGTCAAAACGGGACTAAAGTTAAAAAAGAAGCAAAAATATGGGACAAAGCAGAAAAAAAAAACATAAAAGTACATATGGAAAGTTTAAGAACGTTTGTGAGCCACTCATTAATAATGATGTCCGTAATATGCACTTGTACGCAAGCATATGTTAAAAAATAGTTTTATCATTTTTGTGTTGCAGTTGACTTCTTAAAATAAAACAATTCATGTGAGATAAATTGGTAAAAGTTTAAAATTTTGTGCCAAGTTTGAAAAATGGGACAAAAGATGTCCCGTTAATACCTTGTCCGCCTTGATTTTTTATTGTAACAATGACAAAAATATAACGTTTTAACCTAAGCACATTGTACAACATCATTCCCCAAATTATGCTGAATTGATGTACGGTACTTATGTATTCAATTAAATTTTTTTTACTGCTTTAATGTAATATTTAATACCAACAATCAATTCAGCGTTGACAAACTGTTCGAAGTTGCGATGCGATAGAAAGACCTGGTACCACACCTTCTGACACCTTCAATAAAAAACATTTTATTATTTTATGTATCTGTTCCCCAAATGATGACTTTCTAGTCGGACAACTTTCTTAATAAGTAAAATTAACGTTTACCTTAAATTTATTGTAAACTATGTAGGAACTCATAAACCTTACTGATTCTAATTAGAGTTTGAAATAAAGATTGGAAAATTTAATTGATTTTAATATGTTTTGTGCCCATTTGACCTATCCTTATTGAGTTATGGACGCGTTCCCCAAGTAATTTTTCGAGTATAAATAGAACAAAATTAAATTAGGCACGTTTTTGTTTAAAATGTTTCTGAAATGTGAAGATGAGTTTGAAGTATAACAATCTGACAATAATTTGAAAACTGTAATTTACTACATACAGCTTTAACTAAAAAAATCTTCTCCAATTGAAATTCTCCACCTCCATGATTTTTACCCATATGTTTTGGTATATTATAAAAACTTTTTAAAATTTACTTTTATTTATTTATTTATTTATTTACTGGATACTTTACACATCACTAATTATGGTAATAACATATAGAGAAAAATTTGATGAAAAAAAGTAAATATTTCTAACTTAACCTACTGCCTACCTACAAAAGAAAACAAAATGAAATATTACATAATGCGTAATGAATCGTTATTGCCAAAATAATTAAATCATAAATAATAAAACAAACTGAGTTGAAACCAGGTTAAAACGCCATAGAAACGCAGCAACCGACGGCAAGACGACAATACGGATTTATGTGTGTGTGTAAGAGAGAGCGCTAGACACAGAGTAAATTTACTGAGAAGAAAAGAGACAGTGCCATAGCGAAAGGGAATTTCTATTTTACTGACCATCATTTTAACGACCAACGTATTTTCGTTAAAAAACCGCCTAGTTTGTGGTAAAAACAAATATTAACTTTTAAGTTAACAGGTGTTAGTGAAGTACCACTTCTAAACAGCTCTACTGACTTATCACTTAACTACAACTCAGTTTAATCCCAAAAACCACCTTGACTTAGCTTCTACCACCCTCGCTTAGGCTTAGCTTCTACCATCAAAAAATCAACTACTACCACCTACCGTAGTAGAACCTAAGGGAAGGTGGAAGTACTTGATTTTTTTGTGGTGAAATATATTTTTTTAAGCAGCATTTTATTGAATTAGTCAGTGGTTGTAATTTCGATGATAACAACAATAGACACTTTCATGCGCGCAGGCAAAAATTTTTAGTTTTTATTAGCAAAAAGATTACTTTTTACTCATTTTTTGTATATTCAAAAAATTCTCGGGGGGGGGGGGGGTTCGGTTCGGTTCGGTTCGGTTCGGTTCGGTCCGGGGGGGGGGGGCAAGTGCCCCTAGTGCCCCCACCTGGATCCGCCACTGGTTAGAAGCTAAGCAAAGGTGGTAGTAGTTGGTTTTTTAGGGGTAGAATCTAAGCGAAGGTGGTAGTAGTTGGTTTTTTTGTAATAGAAGCTAAGCGAAGGTGGTAGTAGTTAGTGTAGAATCTAATAATTAAAGGTATTTTTGCTATAAACCTGAGCTGTAACTAAATAATAGATAAATAGGTAACTGCATAGCAGTGGTAGAAGCTTTTTTATTTGTTAGTTATGATTTGTTTCGACCCTATACAATTTTAGTCTGACGTGAAATAGTTTAAAAAATCGTTGGTCAGTAAAATTCCGTTGAATGAAACTTGTATACTTAATGTTTCGCCGATGATCAGATAGTGGTGGCTCAGGATTATGACGACCTCGAATATATGACACGAAAACTAATAGACGAGTACAATAAGTGGGGACTAGAGGTTAATATCAATAAGACAATACTGGGCAGCGAATTCAGTCCTGTGATGAGTATAAATACTTGGGTCTAAAAATTACAGCTGACGGAACACTAGACAAAGCTATAAAAGATAGAAACGTACAAGGAAGAAAAGCAATAACTTTATTAAATGGAATAATTTGGGACCAAAGTATATCAAAACATAACAAAAAGCTTATATATAACACCATTGTAAAAAGTATTATTACATACGGCTCAGAAGTATGGCCAATCAAAGATAGAACAGAAAAAATGCTTTCCGCTACGGAGATGGACTATTGGAGAAGAGCAGCAGGGAAATCAAAAAGAGAAAGAGCTACCAATCAAAGAATAAGAGAAATTATGACAGTGGGTGAACGTACTCTAGTGGATGATATAAGAACAAAACAACTGGTGTGGTACGGACATGTACAAAGAATGGATGATGGAAGACTACCTAAACAAATATTACAATGGAAACCAACTGGCCGAAGAAAACGAGGAAGACCAAGGAGAAGCTGGAGAGAAGGAATAGATAGTGAAATAAGAATAAGAGGCCTAGATGATGAATTATGGGCAAACAGAAACGAGTGGAGATTGGGTATCGGAAGACGTAGAACGTTGTGAAACCGATAAATATATATATATATATATATATATATATATATATATATATATATATATATATATATATATATATATATATACAGTAAAATTCGGGTCAGTATAATAGGCAGACCTCAAAAAGTGTTTTGATTTATAAACAAATAAAAAATGGCTTTGGTCTTCTGTTTTTTACTAATCTTATTCAACCTAATCTGTGCTTCTGTTAAAATGGCTTTTTGATGAATGATGCCACAAAACAACGAAGCCTCAAGTTTATTATAGTGCAAATAATCTGCAATCAAGTACCATCTACATAGAGAAATGATGAAGGCACTTAAACCAAAGGAAAATAGATAAGGGAGAGAGCTATGAACCATGGGGAATACGCCCTTTTTATTGGCTTTCATTATTCAGAATAATGATATCTGTAGGCAAATATTTTAAATACTATATCTTCAAACACATCGCAGAAGCCCCATGTATAAAAATTTCCTTTTTTTGTTACAGGATCCACATCCTATCCTAAATCAATTTTGGTTGTAGTCAGTAGAGACCCACATGTGGTCATGATGCATCGAGGTCAACTAGGGCCTGTCACCACTTTAGAATACAATACCCCTGTACATCCAGAAAATTGATGTCTTTTGTTTTATTTAATGGTCATGTCAGTGGAGGTCCCAGAGGGGGGGGTGGCATGTTCCTCTCTTTTTCCCGAGAATTACATAAAAAATACAAGATACATGTGGTATTACACACCTGAGCAAAAAATAAGGTTTTATAACTAGATAGATAGATTCAAAAACAACCCCACCCCATGTTTAAAACTCAATTTCCACCCATGTGTGCCCACATTGCTTAAAAAATCTCATTAGGTGACCTTGCATTTAAATAAGTCAATCTATGTTCCGTTGTGTGATACATTTTTTGAATCAGGGTTCGGTTCGGTTCGGTTCGGTTCGGTTCGGTTCGGTTCGGTTCGGTTCGGTTCGGTTCACACATAGGTGGAAACCGGGCTTCTCTGCCCCGTCTAGATAATTTTTTAAATAAAAAACTACATAAACAACTTTTAGTTATTTCATTTAAAATAACTTATTACAATAATTGATTAAAGCATTAAAAGCCATACTAAATATATTGAGAATGACAAAGGCTGACCTAAAATCAACCAGGAAAGAAGTCAACTTAAAATTTGTCTGGATTATCTCAGCAAATCCTTGGTTAAGTAGGTTCAGTAGGGCAATGAATGATTGTTTTCATTGTGGATAATAATAAAGGCATTGCATAATACACATGATGTTGAGTGATCTATTTATAAGAATACATGGGCATTCGTTGCAGTCCCTATCATGTACCCCAATGGTGATAAGGAGACATCATTGGCCTTTAGCAGCTAGTCATAACTCATAGAGTTAGTTCAATTGCAATACTTCTTTAGCATTTCTGGTTACTACAAGCAGTGATCTAAAATTTAAAAAAATTAATGTGATAAATAACTCAGATTTTGTAGTTACAATTATTTGTTTTGATTCCAATTAATAACTTTTCAACTAGGTTAGACGAGGCCATAAGTCCATGAATACATCCTTGATCAGAACATAAACTAGGCCTTATTGTAAAAGCGTAAAAATTAGTTATGTGTTTTCTTATATCTTTATTAATAAATACTAATCTATCACTATCATTTTTAAAGTCTTTTTACCTGAGTTTGTTGATAATATTGTAAAACAAAATAATTTGTTTAAAACTTTTATTGTTGATCCTCCTTAAATGTCAATGACAAGTGACGTCTGTTGCTGACGGTCTGATCGGCCATATAACTTGAACGTCGTGATTTGCTTACCCGCGCGGTTGCTGACACCCTCTAGTAATTTTTTAGTTGCGGAGAAAAGTCGGTAACACGTTCCCGTAACGGATGAGGTAGAAATTTCAATGTGCTATCTAGAACTATAGGAGAATGGAGACACAAAAGTAGTAAGTGGTACGTAGCCGTAACTTAGGCTCACTTTCAAGTAGCTCTCCCCTCTATGAAGGAATAATTTTTGTACGCCATGTTTTTTTTTGAAGGACAGAAAAATTGTTTTTCTTATTTTAGTTTTGAAGCCCATTTTACAGAGATATAGTTTTTCGTACACAAATTAATAAAAGCTTTACCAAATATCCATATTAAAAACCATTTGGTCGGATTATCTGCCAATTATAAAAACATAACCTCAAAAACCACAACGAAAATATTCCATCAGCTACCAGAAAACGGCTAAATTTTGCAGGCGCGCTTATTTTTTGCAATAAACATAATGCATGTTGCACATAAAAATTTGCATCGCAGTTGAATTTTGACCTCTGCTCGTTAAATCTCGTAATTTTAGATTACATAGTACATATTACAGATATAACCAAACTAAAAAACTTAGCGTGTTTGTTTACTGTTGTGTTCCATATTGTATTATAATAATTCTACCAAAAAGAAACGATTATATTATTTGCAACTACATCGCTACTTTTATGCCATTACGAAAAAAAACAGCCTCTACGACGTAGTAGATACCTGGCTGCGACGTAGTAGTGTAGTTGTTACTACAGTGACCTTAAACACATGGCCTAGTAGTCATAACCAGAAATTGGTTCCCCACTTAGGGAATTAACAAGTCGCTGTATGGTATACTGAGACGTAGCAGGAATACGTTGCGGTTACCTTTAAGAAATTCTTTCTAGTTGGGGTTTCGTCGTGACAACTTTAAATGTTTGTTGGGTACATGTAACATTTGTCTTTCTATTGATTTTGGGCTTTTGTTACCTTATCCATGTTTGATTTTGTCTCTAGATCTGGGATCCTTAGGTAAGAACAGGAAGGATACATTGGTTAGACACTTTCGTTTTGAGGAAGAGGATATTTTTTATTTTTTAATATGTAGCTTAACTAACCGAATGCTGCCCAGGCCAGTCTTACTCATCTCTTGATTTCAGCTATTTGGTTTCCTTTTTTTAGTTCCTAGTCCTATTCCTCTACTTATTCTATTTTGTTAATGATTTTAGTTTTGTAGTTCATCTTAAGCTTATATATTTAGCTGCTGTATCCAGTTCTTCCAGCATTTTTATCAGTTCTTCTTTCTTGTCTGTTATTAAGGCGTATTTTCCGTTTACTTTGATGCCTATTTCTTCCCAATCTAAGCTTTTAAAAACATCTTCTAGGGCCTGGTTAAATAGTTTAGGGGATATTGTGTCACCCTGGCTGACACCTCTTCATATCATGATTGGCTTGGTTCCTTCGTGGATTTTGATTGATGTTGTTGCTTTGCTATATATTTACATATATTGGCTATTAAGTCTGTATATCTGTGATCTATTCGGCTATTAATTAAAGATGCTTTTACTGCCCAGTGCTTAATGCTATCGAAAGCTTTTTCGAAATCTATAAATGCAATATATAGTGGAATGTTGTATTCGTGGGATCGTTCTATTAGGATTTTCATACGTGGTCAACTGTACTGAAACCTTTTCTGAAGCCTGCTGGTTCCTTTGATGGATATTCGTCAAATTTTGTTGTTAGTCTATCTGTTAGTATTTTCGTGAAAAGCTTATAAATTACATTCAGGAGAGTTATAGGTCGATAGTTTTTTAGTTAACCTAAACTAAACC
Source organism: Aspidapion aeneum (assembly GCA_963576565.1). NCBI lineage: Eukaryota > Metazoa > Arthropoda > Insecta > Coleoptera > Brentidae > Aspidapion > Aspidapion aeneum. Next base: position 68,946,827 of record OY755040.1, on the reverse strand, counting down.
CAACTTATCCTTGCCTAACGAGGTCTGGTGAGTTAAAATTAGGTCAGATTGGAGGCAAATTCTCGTGCTATATGTTTCGAAACAGTTTGGTTCAATAAATACGTTATAAATTGGTGACGTTTCATATCTATATTTTTGAATTTATGGGCGTTTACACCTACCTATTGTAAATTGTGAATTTATTGTCAATAATTTACCCTCAAATGCATCGTAACAAAGCTTAGCTAATCCATTCTCCCTCTTTGTTGTTTTGTATGTGACAAACAAGGACTTAATCGCGATTAAACCCATAATCGCGCTTAAGTGCCTACGGTGCATATGAGGGTTAGTAAAAACTAAATAAAGTTAAGAAAAAATGTCTCAATTAAAAAAACCCAATTTTAACATTGATTTTTTAATATTGATTTTTCACCTAAACGTCAAAAAATTACATAACATGTGTCATTTTAGCAATAGTTTCAAAACGAGCTTTTACCTCGTTTCAAAACATGACAATTGAATGACACATGGCAGTGGCGTATATAGAAAAAAGTTTCGGGGTGGGCCCGAGGCAGTTTGGGGGGGGGGCCGAGACCCCATTTTATGTTTGTATTCTGGAAAATATGTGGAAAATATCTAAAAAAATCTTAGCTTCGGGGGGGGGCCGGGCCCCCAGCCCCCCCCCCGTATATACGCCACTGACACATGGTATGTCAATTTTTGACGTTAAGCTTAAAAATCAATATCAAAAAATCAATGTTAAAATTTTGATTTTTTAATCGAGACATTTTTACTAAAATATTGACAATAAATTCACAATTTACACCTCTGTGAACGATATTTTATCGTATAACCCCCATAAATTCGAAAATATAGATATGAAACATCACCAACTGATGACGTAATTATTGAACCACACTGTTTCAAAACATATAGCATGAAAATTCGCCTTGGATTATGTTAGGTCAATGCTAATTATGAAAATCGTATGCAAAAAGGTAAAAAAAAAAATTTTTTGTAAGTAATAAAATAAAAATTAGTTTCATTTACCTAAATCTACTTAAAATAGTCTAAAGAATAATAATCAATTTTGATGCAAGCAACCCTCATAACATACATTTTAAGAAACTTGGTAAAACCGACAAGAACCACAAATTTGGTTGGTGTTTCTTTGCTTAGCTACAAGATGCTATACCCCTATTATATAGTCCACGGTGCATTGGTTTATTTTTTAAGATATGAGTAACGGGCTGAATTTTTGTACACAGCTTTATTTTGCCGAAACGTCGAACGTTTCCTCTGAGAAAATTATAGAATTTGACTCCCAACAAAGCGCGCCGGCACAGAAAACTTTCGAGCTTATTAAACCAAGGAGAAGATTTTGGAACAATGTTGGCATTTACATTCATAAACGTTTATTAAGCCACAGCAAAAAAATAGCCAATTACTAATTCTTTAAACTTATTTTTTTTCATCTAGTAATTTATGAGATGACAAAAGTAATAGTAAAGAATTAGGCAAATTCTTTTAAGTAGCTTAAAAAATGTGTTTGAAAGTCAATGGCAGCTCAAAGCGCGTAAGATTTCTGCACCTGCGCGTACTAAAATTCAGCTTCTTAGTTATCACTTAAAAATTGACCGGTGTACTGTGGACTAATACTGCCCAACCAAAACTATTTTTATCGACTCTTTTTGCGTTTAAATATTTTTAAAATTACCTTTGCGCTATTTACAATTGAGAAATTTGTTTTACTTAACCAACCATCTGGATCTCCAAGCGTGCAGTTACATGTGGTGTTACTTTTGTCATAAATGATGTTTTCCTAAAAATAATGCAAAATATTGCTTAGGTTAATACGTTAATGCATTCTTAAATTTTACTTAAAAAAATATTAAGATTTGATCATTCTTTAATTAATAAATTAATAATTTCATCATTAAGTATTAATAAACCCCAAAAGGAATTCATCAAACACTTGAATACGAACTAAAAATTAATAGTATGTGTGTGTTTGTTTTCATGTACCAACCAGGATGCGGTGGATGATAGGTGTGTAGGCCGGCTCGCTCTCGCTTTACTGGAACGTTTATATTTTTTTATTTTGTTTATTTATTAATTTAATTTTTTTCAATTTTTTATTTTAATTTTGAGTAGTCTAATAGTTAAAATGAGTAAATTATTATGAAATTGTAAAATAATAGAAAATTTGCGACATCGAACATGTTGTTTAAAGCTTCATGTAACAAACTGGTGTGCACGTTATCGTAACAGTTTCCATTCGTTATATTGCCTCGTTGTGTATTGTGTTACGTTATTCACACATGCTGTTAGGAGCCACATGTAACACAAAATGCAATACTTTTGTGTTACATACGTTATAGAAAAATAAATTTGCCTATTAACGTACAGGCCAGCAATTTCATAAGAGGGGTTAAGGGATGATCAAACCCGACAGATCGGAAATCGACCGGACCAAAAGTGTAGATGGAATCTACTGGCTTCAATTTAACAATTTTTCAGAGAGAGGTTTAGAATATATTGGCGCTTACATGCGTACACATCTGCATGTACGAGCAAGGCTGAAAATACTGTGCAAACCTACCATGTCCATCACGGGTTTCATCCAAAACTACTCCTCACAATAAGTTGCAACATATGGGGAAAACAGCACGGAGAAGGTGGGTGTTATGCGAAAGTCCTGACGAGACACACTATCTTATAAGGCACTTGGCCAGGATGAATGTGTAGGAGGACTCACATCATGTGAAATATTTAAAACGACAACAAAAGAGAGGATTAAATAAGATAAAGGAGATAGGAAAACATGAAGAAAGGTAAGAGCAAAGACAAGATTTTTGACCGAACACTATGTCCCACAAGGACACTTGTCGAATAAGAATATAAAGGCGATCTCACAACATTTAAAGAGGCAAGAATGAAGCGTTTGAAACGAAGAGTCTTCTGGCGCTCCATTTACTTAGTCGCTAGGCCTAGAGTGTCTTCTATAGACTGGCCCAACGCGGAGCGGTGCAGATTAATTCATTCACTCCAGAGTCGTCGTCTGTAGTGTTTCCAGGTCTAGGGATTTATCCCGAATCAAGGGATTTTTGATGTACGGCAGGAACAAAGGGATTTTGTTGCAAAATCTAGGGAAAATTTAACAAAAACGATTTAATTGGATAAATACCAAGTATATTTTATATTACTTTAATGAATTTCGAGAAATGAAATTAATTAAGAATTTTAGAAAAAAATGTCAAAAATTAAATATGCTAATAAATCTTTTAAGTTGCCCACACTATGTAATTTGATATCGTGAGTTTACCACATTCAAGTGCCACCGCTTAAAGAATTTTTTCAACCATTAATTTAAACAAAACGAGAATAAGAAACAAGCTTTTAAACTTTGTCTGGCATCCTACATGCATACCAAAATACTGATAAAAATCAAGAATGTTTTAGCTTTAATACTGATCAAGTCTTGATTAGCAAACCAACAATAAAATGTATACCCAAAAAAAAAACATAACTAGCTATAATAATTTAGCTAACAAAAAACATTTTATTGTATTTTTGTATTGCATTTTTAATGGCGAAAATAAAATACGCAAAATTTAGTACCCGTTAATTAAAAATGTTCTAAGTTTTCTGCGCTAAGCGGGAAAAAATAAGAGTGTTTTGTTGGTCTTGTATTTTTCCATGGGTAACTCGAAAGCTTAACCTCACGGGGGTCCAAGCTCTAATGAACACCTATTAGGTGTTGACAGTTAACTGTCGTCCTTATGGGACTCTTCAGAAGACTGCTTGGCCAATGTGACACCCCTGCTAAATTAGGTATACCGTTTTTTCTCTCACCTTACGTTTCAAGTGAGAAAACAAAATCATGTACATGTACTCTGCTAGAAACGCCATCTACCGATCAACGAGAGAAACTAAAACAGCGGCAGGCGAGCAAAACTGCTATAACATCGATCGATGAAAATATCGATTAAAAGAGAGAATCGATCACCTGGCCACGGAAAAATAGAAGAGAAACAAAATACCTTTATTTTTACCCGCTTAGCCACGAAAACTTGTTTGAAAATAAAATATTTCCAAACGATGGTTTTGTCTTGCAGAATGCAAGGTGCAATGCTTGGCGCTTGCAGTAGACGAATTAACTTAGGTATAGGGATTTTCTAGGGATTTTTCAAATTAAATCTGGGGATGGTGCAAAATTTGACCTGGCAACACTGTTCGTCTGTAGTGTAGTTGTACCAACATTTTCTTCACACACCGGCCGGCGCACAGTGCGGACAAAAATAGGGTTTTTCGACAATAATCAATAACTTTGTTGTTTTTCAAAAAAGTAAATTTGTTTATAGGGTATGTCATAAAGTGTAGTCTAAAGGTTAAAATAAGTAAAACTTTTTAAAATATATATTTTCATTTTATTTAAAATATTAAAAAAATAAATTAAAGTACATTCAGTCTAACCTACAGTTACGTTAAAAATAAAAATCTTACTTTTGTGTTAGAAATTAAACTAATTTTTTTTTTATTCGTATCCATGGACGTAGTTAGGATGGCTTGGGGGGGGCTAAGTCCCTTCCAGAAAATTAAATTAGCAATCCCAAAATAATTATTTTTACCATACACACACACATTGCACCTTCAGTTTCTTTGTTCAAGATGATTCTAAGAAAGCCGTTTTAGGCTGTCCACGACTCGGTCCGGGTACGGCCTCTGTTTCCGAATCTGTATTTTTTGATTTTTCTGAATCCGTTTTATAACAAAATTTCTCAGATATAATATATTTACTTAAGCATTCGAAGTAACGGTTTCATTTGAGACTGAGACTTTTGCAAAAATTTAATGATGCCTTATTTAGAATTGTAATATTTGTCAGAACATTCTTCTAAACCCAACAAAAGTTGAATTTTTTTGAAAATATTTAACACCTTCAGATTTTCGTGAGAGGCCACTCATTATCAAGTCTGAATGTTTTATGCTTGTGCGTTCTAAAAGTAAAAACAAAGTGATAAAATAGTATATTATCTTCTTAGGGACTTAAATGGCACTTGTAACCCGAAAAGAACAAATGTAGCTACAGTTCGCCGAGTGCTCAAAAGATACTTTAGTCATTTTTGGGCCCCATTTTTATTAAAATTATTTTGCAAGAAAAACAGACTTCCCATCCCTAAAATTTGTGATAAAAAGCGCACTTTTGATCTCCAAAGTGCAAAAAAACTATTTTTTTTTAAATATTCGCCCACACAAACACCAGAATAATTTTTGGCATATATATTTTAAGACTGATAGTATTTTTATATATTTATGGACTACCTCAAATTATTGTTTTTGTGCGTTCCCATTGACAAACAACGGTCAATACGATATGCGATTTTAAAATATTTAATTTTCCATTTTGCTCACAGTAGTATAAGGTGACTAAGGGTCCATCTCACCGACTTTTTTTTCGTTACTTAGCTTAAAGCGTTTCTTAACATAATCATAATATGACGTAATAAGGAACACTTAAGGCTAAGTAACGAAAAAAAAAGTCGGTGCGATGGGCTAATAGTACCATAAATATTTTGGGAATTTTTTAAAAATTTATTATCACCTATAACCACTTGCCATCACCGAATAATACTCATATCTTCTCCAGATTTAGTGCCATTTTTGACACCATGCTGCCGCCATTTTTGACGTTGATGAGAGCTGTCACAATTTTATATTTGTCCAAAAGGCGGCAAGACTGGTTTTAAGGGTATACCTAAACAGGAGATGACGTAAGGCCTCTCAACCGGGGTTGTAACCAATGTGTTATAAATTATTAGGATTGAAATATATTATTTAAAAAAATACAGCACCCTTAGTAGCAGCCAGTAGCAAAAAATATTTATGCTACCTTTTTGCTAATACATTGGACTAATAGTAAGGATATATGCCAGACCTTGCAAATCTTTGCAATTTTTTATAACCTTAATAAAATTTAAAAAATATTTTTTTTTGTAAGCATAACAGTTTTAATTAAATTATTTTAAAAGCGAGATGTCAATTTGACAAAATTTTATTTAAACAAATAGCGTAAATATATATCACTGTATACTTAAAGAATTTTTTTTTTTTATTTAAATGCCGAACCAGTAAAATTAATTTTCTGATGGGTATTTTGTACGATTTTTTTGTACCTGTTTTAAAATAACGACTTTAACTATTTATTTTGTTCACTTTCGCAAGTGTGACTAAAAAATAGGTTATGATAACAGATAAACTGGACATTTATCTATACTTTTGCAATATTAAAACTTTTAAAATGTAACCTCAGTTTTTCGAATATTGCCCACAGGAGTCCGCACTGTGCGGCGCGGCGGTCCGGTTTTTAATTCCTGGCTAGATACTTGGATGTTTGTGATTGTTTAAAAAGCATTAACTTTGCTGTAACTTTGCTGTAACTTTACCAAACTGGGCGATTAATCCTGATTGGAGGGTACCAGTATAAAAAAAAGAGAAGGCAGCTTGCAACTTACATTAAATTCACACATAGGTGTGGAAAGAGTTGGTGGCTCATCATCAATGTTGTTAATCTTAAGCGTAACTAGCGATACCGTCGTCGAACTATATACAAGTGTGTAATCGTGCGCTTGAGTCTCATAGTCAAACACTTGATCTGCTGAGAAATTGTAAGAGTCACTACTTGAGGTTGGTCCTATTTTATACTTAAACGTTTTTGTAGGGTCCAAAAATGTAAATGATGGAAAATCTGAAATAGAATATAACGGATTATTTAATAAACAGTGAAAAATCGATTACAATCACATTGCTTCTTTATTTTCTTCGGGTCGCAAATGCTAATTAATTAGTGTGTTTCTTCATTGCACTAATAGATAGCACTCGTATCTTCCCCTGTTTAAGTACCCTTTGGTTAACTTTTGCCGCGTATATTGATTAATATTATCACACTTCGCATTCCTTCCAACCACGTCAAAAATGCCAGCGATTATAACTAGCAAGTTAGGTTAGGTTAAGTGAGGTGGAAAATTAATTACTGGCAACTTCAGCTGATCTCACGTAGACCTTCCGGTCAATTGTAATACGTCATATCGTTGTTTGATGGAGATTATATTAAACAACGCCCATATGCATGAAAATAATTTTACAAAAGTAAATTTTCTATGTAGATATGAGAGACAGTAGTTTGAGTGCTCAATTTAACTAGCAACAACTCTTTTTAAATCTGGCGAGCGCGCAAAGATCTATGTCCCCCAGCATGGGCGTAGGCAGCGAGGAGCAGGGGCATTTGCCCCTCCCCTAGATGTTGAAAATAATAATTTACTAATTTACAAACAAAACAATCAATCAGTTAAATGAGATCTATAAACTCAAACGATATGTACTGTAAATGATATAATTTGTTTTTGCCGTAAATTAGTTTTACGAAGAAATTATGATCTGGATATTCCTCTCCATATTGCGTACAGAGCAAGAGATTCCGGGTTCGAGTCCCGGCCGAAGACAACTATTTTCTGATTTTCCTTTTTTTAATTTCACTTGTTGCTTATGGTTTTAGGTACTTGCATAATTTGCGATTTGGTATTTAAAAAAAAAGTATGTTTTGTTTTTACTGCCTTCTTGGTCCCTCCCCTCCTGCATTCCGAACATCCTGGATCCGCCACTGGAAATGTATATTTTATCTTCATAAGATTTATAAAATAGCTTGCTTTAAAAAAGCTAGCTGGTCATATATACAGGGTGTCTTCTGCTAACTAGTTTATTTATATGGCATTAGTTATTACCTGTGACACCAGTTATTGTAAAGAGCAGTCTTCTTGCAGCATTTTCCACATGATTATTTTCATCCATGGTTAGAATAAACTTATTGCCCGATATGGTCATGGTAAGGTATTCCGAATTGGGAGTAACTTGAAATCCATTACTCGTCGCTATAAATAAAAATATAAACCAAAATATAAGTGAAAATTCAAAAATATAAATAGATTCATAAAAAGCTTAACATCTTTCTTGTCTCAGAATGCCTCGTTTTCCTTTGTTAATTTAACTTTTTTTTAACGGTCATGTCATTTACAGCTTGTTCTTACGTAGTTTAGACTCCGAACGAATCCATTCATACTCGCCGCTGATTCAAGCCATGTAGCGCTACTCTTAATTTTAGTTGTATGGGAACGTTCTTAAATTACGTAACGCAAAAATTCAAGATTTTTTACCCCTTCTCCCCCCTCGTAACACATTTTTAAGAAAATACTCATTAAAAAACATTGATTGAAACCAACGCGAAACCCCCCTTACCCCTTGAGCGTTACGTAATTTAAGGATAGACCCTATTGGCTGTTAGTTAGTTCAAATTTCATTAAAAATATTGTCATCAAAGGAAAGAGAGTGGCATAACATATATGGACCAATCAGCATTTTCTTGCATGCGTAGACCCATGGTAGGAAAAGACCACCCCTTTCTTTAATGATGTTAGTTCCTTCGATAGCTAGCCAAGCTTCAAAGTAGACCCGCTTATCGTTTTCCCCAAAAATCCAGAATAAAAAAAACGGCCCTTTTTTTACCCCAACTTACCGATTCACTGTAGATCTTCTTCCAGGGTAGGCCTACCTCTCCTTGTTCTGGTCGGTCATAGAAACTAGGTAGATTGCAGTCGAGCACTTAAATTTTGAGGGTCGAGTAAATCGAGAAAAATATTCGGTTAAATATTTTTAATTTAAATTGATTGAGTACACACACGTAGCTTTTCGAATTCTAAATTCTTTTAATCAGAAGTGATGCGATTTTCCTATAGAGGGCGAAGAAACACGCCGCAAAAACAAGACAGAACCTAAAAGTCTGTCGCCATTCACACACGCTCTCGATCGGAATATTTTGAACGATCAACGCTTTTATAAAAAATGGTGAACTCCAAAAACTATTAAATTCCTCTAAAACTCCAAACATTGAAGCTCGGGAGTGCTGGACCGCTATAGAAGACTTCTGGCGAATCTGGTGCACCAGTTGGAAGAGATCAAGACATCACCGGTAAGTCCCTCTCCTATAAGATTTTTCTATTATTTCGCTCTTAAATAGTCATCATATACCAATATTATTTTTATGTCTCAATTAAATTTCACTTCAGAAAGGTACGATTTCGTGTGCGTTCGTATACCCTTCAAATGAAAGCGGAGGACTTGTATAAATACAGTCCGCTAGGTAAACCAATTTTTTGAGCTATCGGAGTGAGACATATTTTTAATCACTTCGATCGCCGGATTTTGATTTTTATTAATTTGAAATTAAAAAATCATCCTTTCTAAAGTGAAACGCAGGTAATATTGGTAATAACATGAGGACTGTTTTTTACAAGAAGTTTTAAATTTTAAAATAAAAAAATCTAAATTTATTTACTGCTCGTGTAGTAGGTAACGCCATATCAGTTTTTTTTATAAAATCCTTGGTCTCGATAGTCTAACAAAAAAGGTTTATTCGGTTGTTTTGGATCACTGATCTGAGGTCACCCCGCTATAAACATTTTCAGGAATTCTTTCAGTGGTATACTGAAAAAATGACTACGTTTATATCGCTTTTATAAATATTTTAAAAAATTATAAAAATATTTTTAAATTATTTTCGCTTTTAAAATAGCTTTGATGTACAGTTTAATTTTAATAAACGCTTTTGATATTCGCTTTTAATATACGCTTTTATTATAATACAAAATGGCAGCTGAGAAAATCAAGAAAATTCAAGTTTTTCGAGATATGTAAGAATCCAATGTTAATGAAATTTTAGCAGTAGCCCTAGAAGGTAAAACTGACGCCACAAAACGCAATACTTTTAAAATTCGCTTTAAAGAACTTGAAGATATTCGCGCGGAGTTTTTAAAAAGCATTCTACTTTGCTAAATGACATTTTTGCTGATAAAAATGAAGTCGAATCAGCTAGGAAAAAACTTCACGATTTTCAGAAAAGTGTCACGCAAATTGAAGAAATTTTTAATGATCTTTTTCAAACTTCCGCACAGGCTTCTAGTGGTAATCACCGTCTTACCATGAATCCATATTCTCCGCGTGGTTCGCAACAAAATGAAAATATGTCTTATCATTTACCGAGGATCGATTTAATTAAATTTAATGGAGAATTGAATCAATTTCCAGCTTTTTATGATTTGCTTAAAAGCTTGATTCACGACAATCCAAATATTCCAAATATGCAAAAATACTCTTTGCTTGTTACAAATTTGGAAGGTCCTCCAAAAGAATTGGTCACTCAATTACCCCTCTCAGACGCGAATTATCCTATTGCTTTTGAACAATTAGTAAAACGCTATAAAAATGATCGCCTCTTAGCCCAAACATATTGGAGTGCCATTGAAAACGCTCCAAAAGTTAATTCTGAAGACCCTTTAGCTCTCAGAAATCCACTTGATATTTTTACAAAAAATTTCGAGGATCTTAAAACAGTTGGTTTAGAACCTGATTTTTGGGATTTTATTTTAGCGCAAAAACTGCTTAAATCGGTTGACCATAATATTCAAACCCGCTTTAAAGTTTTCCACGGAAAACCTACGGAAATTCCTTCCTATAGGAGTATCTACAATTTCTTTGATCAACATTGCAACGCTCTTTTTATTGTAAACGCTAGTTCCTCATTTAATATGCAAGTTTCTCTTAGAAATAAACCCGCAAAATCGCAAAATAATAATTTTAAAACGCAATCCACGCACCAATATAACACGCGACAATCTCCACGTGCCTTTTTTGGTACAAATAATTCGCCGCCAAATCAAACCCCTCAAAAATTAAAATGCCCTATTTGCTCAAGCGATCACGCTTTAAGTTTATGTCCAAATTACGTTTCTAAGTCTCCTCAAGAAAGATTTAATTTTCTGAAGGATAAAAATTGGTGCATAAATTGTACTTCTAATATGAATCGCACTTTCCAATGCAAAAGCACACATTCATGTCGATTTTGCCAGAAAAGACACCACAGTTCTTGTCACTTTAATACTCTTGATATAAACGCACCCACTGCCACTGAAACAATTTCAGGCGTCGCGACGTCCAGCAGCGAAGCGCGCATACAGCAACAACCAACAGTCGAAAATTCCCAAAATAACGGTGGTGCATGCTATTCGTCTTATATGAATAATTCCGCTGTACTTTTGTCAACCGCGATTTTTGAAATCAAAGATGTTAGGGGAAATTTTCAGACGGTTAGGGGAGTTTTGGATACTGGGTCGCAGCTCTCATTTTTATCCTTGAAATGTGCAAATAAATTAGGGTTACCCCGCGTATACGTGACTACTAAAGTCCAGGGGATTGGTGACACGCATTTACAGTCAAAATTGGGTTCTGTAAATTTAATTATCAGGCCTTGTAATGACACGCAAACTTTATCGGTTAATACTATAATTTTGCCGCAAATATGCTCTTCAGTTCCTAGCAGTGAAATTAAAATAAATGACTGGAAAATAGTTAAAAATTTGTTTCCTTATATAATTCAAGATGAACGAATTTTTGGAAATAATCAGGAACCGATTGCGCTAAATACCATTTTTGGATATATTTTAATGGGAAAAATTAATTCTCTCGCTACGCAGCAAATTTCACAATCAATTTTTTGTCAAATTTCAAATAAAATGCTAAATGATTCGCTTATAAAATTTTGGGAAATAGAAAATATCCCTGAAACGAAACGTATTCTTTCACCTCAAGATGATATGTGTGAAAAAATATTTCAAAATACGGTATCTCGTAATGATGAAGGACGCTATATTGTAACTCTTCCTTTTCGCGATAATATTGAACCGATTTTTCCAAATAGTCGTGATCTTGCGCTAAAGAGGTTTCTCTCGCTAGAAAGAAGGTTAATAAAAATGCCGGAAACTTATAAAAAATATTCCGATTTTATGGAAGACTATTTAACACTTGATCACATGGAATTAATCGAAAACCGGGAAGTTACAGAAAAAAGTTATTACATTCCTCATCATCATATTGAACGCCCTGAAAGCTTATCAACTAAGCTTCGAGTCGTTTTTAATGCGAGTACAGTTATGCAATCAAATAACCAAAACCTCTCCTTAAATGATACTCTTTACGCTGGTCCTAAATTGCAAAAGGACATTTGCAGCATTTTACTTAATTTTCGATTACACGAAGTAGCTCTTTGTTGCGACATTTCTAAAATGTTTCGTGGAATCTTAATTACACCTCAGCACCAGGATTATCAAAGAATCCTGTGGCGTTCTAATAACTCTAAACCTATTCGCGATTATCGTTTAAAAACTGTGACATACGGTACTACCCCCGCTCCTGATTTAGCTCTTAGAGTTTTACAGCAATTGGCTGAAGATGAAAAACAAAATTTTCCTCGCGCTTCTCAAGTCCTAAGGTCTGACAATTTTGTCGATGACTTTGTAACTGGCGCTAGCTCTGTACAAGAAGCTATTTCGCTTCAAAAAGAGCTATATTGTTTGCTTAACTCTGGAGGCTTTAAGCTTCATAAATGGGCTAGTAATAACAAAAAAGTTTTAGAACACTTGTCTGTACCCGATATAAACCCAACCGCGCTTTCTTTAGATACGGATGAGACCACTAAAATTTTAGGTCTTAGATGGCAGCCTTGTTCTGATTATTTATCTTACTCGGTAGCACCCTTGAGTCGCGAATGTACCAAACGCAATATACTTTCTGAAATTTTTAAAATATATGACCCTTTAGGTTGGCTCGCGCCAGTAACCATTTTAATAAAGTGTCTAATCAAGAATTTTGGAAACTTAAATTAGACTGGGATTCCGAAGCACCTGTAGAAATTATTCGACTTTGGGAACGTTATAAATCGGAACTACCCTTACTCAAAGATTTTCGCTTGCCTAGATTTATAAATAGTTTTTCTGGTAATGCACGCATTGAAATAATCGCATTTTCGGACGCTAGTAATAAAGCTTATGCCGGAATAGTATATTTACGCGTTATTTACAAAAATGAAATATCAGTTTACCTTTTATGCTCTAAAACTAGAGTTGAATTAGCCGCTTGTAATCTTGTGGCTGATTTAGTTCATTTTGTTTTAACCACTTTTAAGTCCCGCTTGAAAATACATCAAGTTTTTGCTTTTAGTGACTCACAAGTAGCACTTTCTTGGATAAGAGCGCACCCTTCTAGGTGGAAAACGTTCGTTCAAAATCGTGTTACACAAATTCAAGACAAAGTACCACCCAAAAATTGGTCATACATCTCAACGTCACAAAACCCCGCAGATGTTGCTTCAAGAGGAGTTTATCCCAGTGAATTAATTAATCACAAATTATTTTTTAACGGCCCTGATTTTTTGAGACAATCTTATGAATACTGGCCTAAAGACTGTGAACTAAATGACTCTCCTGAAACTCTCTTAGAGGAGAAATCATTGCCTAATTTAACTTTAATTGCAACGCAAAATACAGCTCCTAATTTTTTGGACACGCTTTTAATGGAAAACTCTAATTTTTCTAAAATGTGTAGAGTTAGCCTATATTTTACGCTTTTTAAATAATAAATTTTTCTTAAAACCGCCTAATTTAAAAATTAATGAAGATTTTCTGACATTTGTTGAAATAACAAACCCAATTCATTTACTCATAAAAAATGAACAGTCAATTTATTTCTCAGAAGAAATTCACGCTTTAAAAAACAACTTAAAACTAAATAAATCAATGCAAAAATTAAATTTATTTTTAGATCCTCACGATTTAATCAGAGTAGGGGGCAGATTGCATGACTCCTCTCTGCAATATGACAGAAACATCAAATTTTATTACCACGCAAGAGTAAACTCACCCTCATGATTATCGAACATTTCCATATAAAATATCTTCATGCAGGAGTGAGGACGGTACATTTTTTGCTTAGTCAATTGTACTGGATCATTGCCGCAAAACGCGAAATTGCACATGTTTTATCAACATGTATAATATGTTTTAAATGCAATCCTAAGTCGGTTCAGCCTATGATGGGTTCATTACCGTTTCCCCGCGTATCTCAGTTGAGAGCATTTTTGCACACCGGTGTTGACTACGGAGGTCCAATAAATATAGTCATGAGTCGACATCGTGGAAATCTTACTACGAAGGCTTACATATGTCTGTTTGTTTGCCTAAGTACTAAGTGCATTCATATAGAAATAGCAAGCGATTTGACCGCTGATTGTTTTATTGCTGCGCTTCGCAGATTTGTTGCGCGCCGAAACTACGTATCCGATTTGTATAGTGATAATGCAACTAACTTTTTCTCAGCTAACCGCAAGCTTTTACAGCTCGATTCTACGCGTCCCATTAAATGGCATTTTATCCCGAGTAATAGTCCAAATTTTGGAGGACTTTGGGAGTCAGGAATCAAGTCAGTTAAAAAACACTTGATCCGCTTAATAGGACATCAAATATTAACTTTCGAAGAACTATACACTGTAACTTGTCAAATCGAAGCTATTTTAAACTCGCGTCCTCTCACTGAAATTTCTAGCGATACAAATGATATTTCCGCGCTGACCCCAGGTCACTTTTTATCTCTGGAACCGCTAAGTGCCGTTCCTGACGCAAACTTTATTGATATTAAAATAAATCATCTCACGCGTTGGCAGCTCCTCCAACGAATCCACCAAGATTTTTGGAGACGCTGGCAACAAGAGTATCTCCATACTCTACAACAAAGGAGTAAGTGGTTGGAACCCACTTCAACTCCTGAAGTTGGACGCTTAGTTATAATTAAAAACGATTTATTACCGCCCCTTCAGTGGCAACTCGGCAGAGTGGACCAAATTTTTCCCGGTAAGGATGGGATAAATCGAGTAGCCTCTGTCAAAACCAAGGATAGTTTGTTAAAGAGACCAATCTCTAAACTGTGTCCTTTACCTATTAACCATTTGGAAAATGCATAGCATTTTCGGCCGCCAGTATGTTTCGGTTTCGCAAAAAACCTCTTTTTCTTTAAATCTAATTTTTATTATTTTTTCAGAACATTTTATTTTTAATTTTAAAAATCATATTTTGGGTTACAATTGGGTATAATTGGGTTGTAGTTTTACTCAATAGGTTAAGTTAAACTTAAAGCTTACAAACTAGCTATAAACTATCAATTTGGCATAGTTTAATATTTAAATTCCAAACGCATTTAATAATATATTTTTAATTTTAATTCAATCCTCATATTACTACCGCCCTCTGCATATTTTAATTTAAATCGCGTTTTAATTCTTTTTAATAAAATTAGAATTCTAAATTCTTTTAATCAGAAGTGATGCGATTTTCCTATAGAGGGCGAAGAAACACGCCGCAAAAACAAGACAGAACCTAAAAGTCTGTCGCCATTCACACACGCTCTCGATCGGAATATTTTGAACGATCAACGCTTTTATAAAAAATGGTGAACTCCAAAAACTATTAAATTCCTCTAAAACTCCAAACATTGAAACTCGGGAGTGCTGGACCGCTATAGAAGACTTCTGGCGAATCTGGTGCACCAGTTGGAAGAGATCAAGACATCACCGGTAAGTCCCTCTCCTATAAGATCGCATCATTAATATTTTTCTATTATTTCGCTCTTAAATAGTCATCATATACCAATATTATTTTTATGTATCAATTAAATTTCACTTCAGAAAGGTACGATTTCGCGTGCGTTCGTATACCCTTCAAATGAAAGCGGAGGACTTGTATAAATACAGTCCGCTAGGTAAACCAATTTTTTGAGCTATCGGAGTGAGACAATGGATTTAATATTAGATTCCCATAGTCCACCAAAGTGTGGAGCTGATGGAGGGTTGAAATGCCAAGTAATACTTTCCTTGGCAGCAGCTTCAGCAGCGTATGATTTAAAGTTTTTGATGCTTTTACATTATCTGAGTAAATAGAGTCGACTCTACCACGCCTACTGATAAAACGTTTAAAAGCAGCAAGGAAAGCATTAGCGGTTAAGTCAGAAACTAGTTCTAAGTGAACTGCCTTGACAGAAAGGCAAACAAATAAGCAAAGATAAGATTTCAATTTAACAGTACCTCGAGCTCTAGACATAACAATCTCAAAGGGGCCTGCGTAATCTACGCCAACATGAAGAGAAGGTTTGTGAGCAGAAACTCGATTTAATGGTAGATTGCCCATTGGAGGTGCTGTGGCAGTTGGTTTAGTTTTCCAACATCTTACACATTGAGATAGAACTCTTCTGATAGAGCGTTTAGCATCATAGATCCAATACCGTTGCAAAACTAAAAAATGTGTTGTTTGTACTCCGCATGTAAATATTTTAGATGTATTGCTTCGATAACTCTAGTAGTCAAAATACAACGACTTGGAAGAAGAGCAGGAAATTTACTTGAGAATGAAATAGGAGCATTTTTGAGTCTCCCTCCTACTCTTAAAATGTTTTGGTGATCGAGAAATAGAGAAAGTTTGAGCAAAGTAGGAACAACTTTATTTGGTTGAATAAGTTCGATTTCTTTTGCAAAATAGAGAGATTGAGTACGTTTGACGAAACACAAAGTTGAGTTGTAGATTTCGAAAGAAGATAAACTTCCTGAACTTTTAGGTTTTTTGAGCCGTTGAGATCGACAATTATTAACAAATCGTAAAACATAAGCAAGAATGCGGGTAGATTCGTCCAAAGAAGACTTATCTTGAAGTAGAATATTGAGAAAATTAGAGGTGGTAGTAGCAGAGTTAACCTGAACTACAGGGCGTTGTTCTAAAGATACTTCGCTAGTTACACAAAACTGAGGTGTTTCATCTGGTGGGAAATTAGGATCAGTTAAAACTGGTGCCGCCCACCATAAGGAAAAGTTTATTAAATCGGAGGGTAGCATTCCTCGAGATCCTATGTCAGCAGGATTTTGTTTGATGGTATGTAGAACTATGAAGAAGCAGGCATTTTATCTTGTATTAAAGAAACTCTATTGCTGTCATAAGTTTTCCACTCATGTGGAGAAGAATTTATCCACCTGAGGGTCACCATAGAATCAGTTTTTATCTAATTGAAGTTTATTTTGAAAGCAGTGTGAAACAAACGAAGCAAGTCGGGCGCAAAAAACTGCTGCATTTAATTCAAGTCGAGGAAGAGATACTGTCTTGAGTGGAGCCACTTTTGCTTTAGCACAAATAAATTTTTTAGAAATTTCTCCAGAATTAAGAAAACAACGAAAATACAAAACACTACAGTATCCTTTCTCACTCGCGTCTCCAAAACAATGCAGTTCGATACGTTGAGTTAAAACAGGAACAATGAGTCGAGACAGTTGAAATTCTTGTAAACAGGGTACATCACTGACATATTTTTCCCAAAGTTGAATAATATTTTGAGGGGGAGAAGCATCCCATGATAGTTTAAGCTTGCTGGATTAAATGTTTGATAAGGAACGTTAAAAGTGAAAGCATTCCTAATGGATCGAAAATTTGAGCAAGATTTGATAAAAGATTGCGTTTAGTACAAGGTTTGTCCGGAAACTTGACACAAAATCGAAAACTATCAGTAGAGGCATTCCATTCCAAGCCCAGAACTTTAAGAGAAGAATCCGTTGAAGCTCAGTCAAAACTAAGAGGATTTATGGATACTTGAGATGGATATAGTCGACTTAACAACTGAGAAGAATTACTTGAAAATTTTTGAAGTTTAAATCCTCCTTTTCGTAGTAAATCGATAAGCTGTTGCTGTAGCAAAACGGCAGACTCATAAGATGAGCTTCCACAGACGATATCGTCAACGTAGCATGCAGATCTTAAAGCCTCAGCAGCTAAAGGATAACTAGGACCATCTTCTTCAGCTAACTGATGAAGAACTCGAATAGCAAGGTATGGGGATGAAGTTAGATCATAGACAAGCCTTTTGATTCGATATTCTTAAATAGGTTCAGTATTAGAAAATCTCCACAATATTTTTTGATAGTTTTAGTGGTCGGGATGTACAACTAATTGTCTAAACATTTTAGAGATGCCTGCTGTAAGAGTATAGGTGTAAGTTCGAAAATTGAGTAAAATTGTAAAAATGTCATTTTGAAGTTTAGGGCCAGCATAAATCTGTGAGTTGAGAGAAGGTTGATTGGGCAAGTGGGCAAAGGCATTAAAAACAACTCGGAGTTTAGTTGTCAAACTTTCAGGTCGAAGAACGCAATGGTGAGGTAGATAGAAAGAATTATAAGTTGCATCATTAGATAGTTCCATATGATCTAGGTCGAGAAGTTCTTTAATAAAATCGCAATATTGAGAAAATAATTGTGGTTGCTTGAGTAGTGAACGTTCGAGTGAATAAAATCGATTTAGAGCTAGAGATCTTATTCCTAGAAAGCTAGGGTCAATGTTATCTTTAAAGGGTAATTTTATTATAAACCTTCCCGTTTCATCCCTTTGATAACTTTCCTGGAATATTTTCTCACACTTCATCATCTTGAGAAAGACACTTGACTTGAGGAACATCTTCAATTTCCCAAAATCGTTGAATTTGAGCATCAAGGGAATCAGAATTGTCAATGTGACAAAACATAGTAGAAACTACTTTTGGAGTTGTTGTTGTAGGAACTTTTCCCATTAAAACATAACCAAATACAGTATTAACTGCATCAGGTTGATCAAGACCACCACGAATATGACCATCAAGTAGAAGTTTGCCATAGTGTTCATCAGCTAATCTAATATTAGCAAGGTGGCACCACTTATTATTTGATATTTCATATGCAGGCAAGTTTTCACTGACCTTGGAAACAACTAAAGCATCAACATTAAGAAATGGGTTGGTCCTTTGGAATGGACGAATAGCTAAAGTTACTTCCTGATCAACAAAAGTTTGCATTGAGGCTAGACCAGTCAGTTGAACAGAAGTAGTGGTAGGTTTGAGTCCTAAACGTTGAAGAGATTTTGAGGTTATAAATGACGTCATACTTCCATTATCTAGAAGGCAAGGAAAGGGTTGACAAGTTCCTTTACTATCTAATACTTCTATACGAGCAGTAGAAAGTAAAGTGCTCTTTTTTATATTAGCAAAACCAGCAAAAATTGATGTGCTAGGTGAATTGTTTGTAGTTGGACTTGAGTCAGAGATAGTTGTTGGGTTGCTACGTGTAGAAAAACATAAAAATGTATTATGGGGAGATTGACATTTGTGACATTTTGAGTTGGATTGACACAAGGAAGTTTTGTGCGCTTTAGATAAGCAATTAATGCATACTTTTTTAGCCTTAGCTAGTTGATAACGATCTTGAGGATTTTTTGATAAAAATTCTTGACATTTAAATATATTGTGGGAACTTAAATTGCAAATTGAACAATTAGATCCATTTTGCTGAAAAGGGGTCGAAGATTGGGTTTCTTGAGATTGAGTTTGCGTTTGAGTCATGTAAGAATTTAAGTTTGAGGTGGTTTGGATAAACCTGGTTTTTTAAATTGAGTTGGTTTAGAATATGTAAGTTTGGATTTGAAAGCAGTGGAGACTTGAATGTTATCTAATGCCATGCAGTTTTTATGAAGAAAATCTGTTAAAATTTGCAAAGTAGGAATATTGGTTGAATCATCATAGAAAAGTTCAAAACGTGTTACTATGGAAATAGGTAAACGTTTCAGAATCATCTGTACTAAAATGAAATCCCAGTATTGTGTAGGCAAACCTAAATTTGTTAAGCCAGCTACATTTTTTGCAAAAGTGTCTAATAAATTTCTTAACTCTGTGGGATTATCTGCAGAAACATTTGGCGTATTTTCCAGATTTTTCCATAAATTAGTTGCCAAAGATCGAGGATTGATAAAGCGCTAGCGCAAAGCTGCATACGCAATATCATAGTTATCATCAGATAAAAGTAAATTTCCAAAAACCGACAACGCTGAGCCACTAACATGTGATTTTAGAGTTGAATATTTTGATTGTTGTGCACTAAAGCATCAAAAATGTCGATAAAGGAAAAGATTCCATATTTCCACTAAAATGGGGTATTTCAAAATCCAATTTTGGTTGAAAAAATTGTTGAGGTTGAGTAGAACATTGAGCGGTTCGAAAACTTTGTGATGAACTTGAATTTTCTGGTAGTAAATTAAAATAATAGGCTTTGCATTGATAATACATTAAATTAAAAACTTTACGAATTTTATCTTCAACGTTAAAGGCATTATCGTCCCCAGAAAGCAAGATAATAATGTGGTTGTGATATTCATAAAATTTCCCAAAAATATCTTGGATGCTTAAATACATGCATTTAAAAGCAGGAATTAAATCTGTATCACCCTGATGTACTTTGTTAGCAGCAACATGAATTTCTTTGAGTTTTTGATACTCAGTTTCTCGCAAAGATTGAAACTTTTTAAGTTCTTCAGTCATTGTTCACAAAAAATCGATAAATTAAATATATAAAAACCACGTTAAATTCTTTGAGAAAAAAAATATTTATTAATTTTCTTTTTTTGTCCCGAAATTTAAAAAATCTAAAATCTAAAAATCAAATTTTGGGAAAAAAAAATAAATTGTTGTGAGTATTTTTTAAATAAATCTGAAATAATAATTCGAAACTATTACGGCTATAATTAGCAACAAAGTTGAGAATTGAGACAAAATCACTTCAAAAAAGTTTGAGAATTGAGAAAATTGAGTATTTGAAAAAAAAGTTGAATTGAAAATTGAGCAATAAACTAAAATTTTATAGTTTATTATTGAGGGTATTGACGGCTTTGAGTAGCAATCCAAAGCGAAATTGGCAAAAAGTCGAAAAATAAAAGAGTAGAAAAAAATTAATTTTTCAAAATTGTTGTTGGTATGGAGGGCTTAGAGTAGCAATCGAGAAGTCAAATTGATACAATTGACAACAATTTTTCGTAACTTAATGTTGCCAACAATTATATCAACAAGTATAACCTTTTGTCTATTCAATATATGGCCACAACCATCTAAAACGTAAACAAATTAACAAAAAAATTGCGTATTTTGAGCAAGCAAATCGTTTCTTTAAGAAAAATACCTACTTATAATTTTATACAGAAATAAAATTATTATAAATATTTTTCCGTTACACCTTTTTAAAGAGAAAACAGATAAATAGAAAGGTCCAATATCCGCTCGAGTGGACCAAAATAAATGGTAGGAAAAGACTCCCACTTTCTTTAATGATGTTAGTCTTCGATAGCTAGCCGAGCTTTAAAGTAGACCCGCTTATCGTTTTCCCCAAAAATCCAGAATAAAAAAAAACGACCCTTTTTTTACCCCAACTTACCGATTCACTGTAGATTTTCTTCCAGGGTAGGCCTACCTCTACTTGTTCTGGTCGGTCATAGAAACTTGGTAGATTGCAGTCGAGCACTTATATTTTGAGGGTTGAGTAAATCGAGAAAAATATTCGATTAAATATTTTTAATTTAAATTGATTGAGTACACACACGTAGCTTTTCGCAGGATCGAAACTATTTTTGTACTGATTAAATGTTTTCGTTTTCTTTCACCTTGTCCTTGCGTTGAGGCAAAAAAAGGCATTTATTCGCGTAGATTAAAGAAATTAAAAGTCAGAATATCGAGGAAACTAATATTTGAGCAAAGAGTATTGAAAATAAATTTTAAATCGAAAAAATAGAAAAAATCATTAAATTTAATGATTAATAATTAATTAAAATTAAACAATAATTATTTTGGGACCGTACACAATTTTTGTTACATCTTGGTGTACGGACCAACCCATGAGAGCGTGTAATTTAGAGAAAGGAATAAACTTTCCCCGAAAATCTTGAATAGCGCTTCTAGACGCAAAGGGGTATTGTTTTGGTTTGGTATACCCCTGCGCTGCTAAAAAATTTTCTATTCTGTAAAGTACAATTTTATATTTAAGGGAAAGCTGGGCAAAACGAAATAGCAGTCTAAAACGAAGAAGCCCATTTTTTTAAATAACACTCGCTCCTGTTATATGACGTTAATAAAATTATATTACGACACTCGTGTATTATGCGGTCTCTCTCATAAGGCAAAAATCAACAGTTCCTATGTGCTGTATTGACCGCGGTCAATTGACCATCCCCAACAGTAGTTAATATATATAGGTTTTGGATCACGTTTTCCATGTAAATCACCATAAGACGAAAAGGTGGTCATTTTTTGAATATGTCACAGAATATTCAGCTAGAGACAGTAATTTTTATATGAGTTATCTTTTACTGTCCAGTCTAACACTTTAAAGGTTTTTAAATTCTCAAGGAGCCCGTGAATTTTCACAATCTGTACAATAATTATTACGCTGCTCTGACATCTTATGCTTGTTACAGAAATGTATTTAACTGAAACAGTGGACTAGTTAAATCTGACCATAATACTTTGATGACTATGGTTTAGTCATGCAATTTTAAAACCCAATAAATAGTTTTGTTTTTCAGAAAATATTTTATTACTCTTTATGCGTTTTATATTATTTCTGTTTTTCAATTTTAGGCACTACTAAATCAAGGTAAATAATAATAGCACAAGATTACTTATCATTTATTTATTGTAAAAAGTATGCAATATCACTACAGTAAATCATTATTACTAATTTTAGTTGCTATAGCTATACCTACACGCATGATCGAATAATTATATTTTAGCAGTAATATTATAATAATTATAATACCATTATGGATAATATGACTATTACTATGGAAGTGTATATATTAATGTTTACATTAAAATACTAGGTGTTACCCTACGTATATGATATCACTACATATTTTATATAATAATATATAAATATCATTTTTATTCTTAGACAAAACAAAGATTACATTCAGGTTTAGAACTAAGATAAGATACATAAACAAACACTATGTAAGCAAACAACACATTACTAAGCTTAAATTAAAACTATATTTTCACTTAATACTATAGTGCCCCCACGGCAACGTTTCATAAGACTCTTTTGAAATAGACCGTTTGTTATCCAGGGGACTCAGTCCGATTTTCGTCTGTTTTACAGAGTATAGGCGGTGCTTTTCGGATCTTATAAGATTTTGCGTAACTATTTTTTCTTGAAATGTATTTAGGCAGTCAACATAGTCCTCAAATCATAATTTTGTTTTAAAACATTTTGCTTTACACCCTTGGCTTTCTTAGTCACTCTTGCAGCTTTACTTTTAGTATCCGCTACTTTTGTAGCGTACATTTTAGCTCTAAGGCCAATAAAATGCGTCATTATTTCCCCATTGTTTTCATCTTTCATCATTCCTAGAACCTTTTTATTTACCCTCGGAATGTTTTGTATGTTGTCTTCAGCATAATCCGAGGTGTCAAAATACTTGTGGCAGTCCCGCCGTATTGATGCATAAATGTCATGATTTTGGATGTTATAAACTAAACTGTCAGTATCTGTATATGCAACAGTACAATCCTTACCAAAAGCGGGTACCATGTAGTTATAGTGAAAATCATATATAGTTGTTTTGGCAATGTCCAAAATACACATTCCCACATATATTGGTTTATTGAAATATATTTCTGTTTTTTCAAGTTCAACAGCAACCAAATTTTCATTAAATATGGTTATACTTTTGAACTCTGGTCGAGAAATCAGAGCTTCAGCTCCAAATCGTCCGTCCCATTTCTTGATTAATTTGATAACACTGTGATTTCTAATATTTTCCATGGTTTTTCCAAACACGGCGTTGTTCATTAATTTGAAAATGTTTTCTTCAAATTAATTTTTAGCATTCTGTCTTAATCGAGTATTTAAGTCAATATATGGTTTCAGCCATGCGGATTGCTCAAAACATAAAATTCTATGAATTGTTTTAAGTTTTATACCAAGTCTCAAAGCTTGTTTTAAATTTGTATAGTGAATTACATAATCCTTTTTATTATACAGTGTAGCCATAAGTTTTTTATTTTTTGGGTTCTTGTCTCCACCAGGCGGACACTGATGTTCAGGGCATAAAGGTAAGTCTGAGAAATAGTCGTGTAATTCAACCGGAATGAACAAGTGGACTTCTAGAATGTATCCCTCACTTGAGTCATCCTCAATTTTGGAAACATCAAGATAAGTAATTTTGTCACTTTCTAACCAACTAAATTTACCATAAGGCAATAACTGACTCATACTAAATCCATACTGATTATTAATGTCAAAATACATCAAAAAAGATGTTTCTTTGTATGAGTCATAGTTAGCCATGTATTTGTTGTTGGCCTTTACGTATCTTTTTGAACATTGGCTCAACCCTCCTCTAATACCGCGCTCTATAAATGTGACCATATTATAGTCCGTCAAAAGCTCTAATTTTTGTTGCGTATGGTATAGCATACAATCCCATGTGTAACCAGGAAGGGTAAAATAGTTCGCAGTGTCCAAACCATACGTTTTATGACAACTTTCCCTAAATTGCTGAAATACCTGCATTAAGAGGACTATGTCAATTTGCATATAAAATTCCATATAATCTTGTAGGGTTTCACAACCAAAACTTTCCCATACATCCAGTGCATGCTCATAATCAATTGATGAAATTTCTTTATTTTCCAGGATGTTAAAGAAATGACGTTTTTCAGGCAAAGACGTCTCTTTTAATTTTTTCCAACTATCCATGTAGTCATAACAAAAAATTCCCTTTTTGAAAATAAGTTTATATTGTTCGTCAGACAAGTGAGGAAATTCATTTTTGATCAGCGGATACTCCTCAAGATATGAAGCAAGCTTATCCAAGCTGCTGGCCATAATGCGAAAAGAATCGATAAATCTAAATTCAATTAAATTTCCGTTAATTTTTTTGGTAAATGCTATATATTTTTCTTTGTTAACTGGCAGCAAATTTATTGAGCCATCCAAATTGGCGATGTTTTTAATTATCAAATGTCCATCATAAGAGCTAAGGTTGTGAAATACTACAGGGACAGTATGACTATCCTGAAAATTTAGATTACAACTTTCATGCGCAGGGTCACGGTACTCTGAAGTAAGGTGACAGTGGTCGCGTATTTTCTTGTCACCAACTGAAAAATTCTGTTCACAAATATGAAATTTTTTAGCTTTATTAAAGTTAAGTTTTTGTTTCTTACTTAATAGTTCCATGGGCAAGTCACAGAGAAATACAGTTTCTAAGTTTTCAGCGAACTCCAGTAATTGTTTACTAAACCATTCCATACAGTCAGGCCCCGTGTACGACCGATAAAATGAAAGGGAATCATCATAAGCACATTTTACGTAGCTGCTGATATTTTTGAGTTCTTTTACTACTATTTTTTACCATAGGCATCAGTAAAGCATTCGATGTCGCAATAAATAATGAAGGATGCAAATTGTTTATTTTTAAAGTTTTTAAATTCTACAATGTTGTTCTCATTATTTGGTAATTTCGGAACAACGATACTGCCAATAATTTGTGTGTTTTCATTATGTTTTTGCAGGCGATATATTAATAGATATATTATTTTGCTTTTCAAAGCGAGCAACTTGGTTTAAAGTCATTGGAAACTTTATTCCTTTTAAATTTAAAACTTCTTGAGGATGCGGATAGGATGAGACTCTATTTGAGTTGTTTTCAACAGGAAACATTGCTGACATAATCGCCCAGCCAATGCACAAATCATCAGTATTTTGTACAGTAACACATGCTTTTTTATTTAAAATAAATTTAGGCATTTTTAAATGATAACCTGCGCGAAGCGGGTAATATCTGTTTATAGCGATAATAAGATTGTTTATTTTTATAAGAGACCAACCAGATTGATTTTGCTGAAATTCTTCCAAATTTGTTAAAAGCAGATCCTTAACATTCTTATCAAACCAGTTTTTCAAATTGGTATTATTGTCAATTACAGCATTGGCAGTACTAAAATGCTTAGTTTCCGTAAGTAATTCCTTTTGCGTTGTAATTTGAAAATCTTCACTTAAGACAGTGTTTACCTTAATCATGTTCTCTTTCTTTAAAACATTTTTAATTCTACGTTTAAATAAACTGAAGCTATCCGTCAGAAATTGCTGCGCATCAGTGTGTTTTAAATTTGTAATTACACCACTTCTTACCCTACTGTTAAAGGCTGACCTTACATCTTCCCATTGTACACGGTGTTTCGCAGTTTTCTTGGTGATGACATTACCACCTCCTTGCTTTATGTTTGACTTCAAGCGATGCTTAAAGCCTTTCACTTCTCCAAGACAGGCAGTTAGATGGGCTTTTTCATAAACCGTCCGGGACTTCTTTAGGGCAATGCTTATTCTTCGACTAGCGTTAGCACAGTCCTTCAAGATTTTTGATATTTTTGTAGCTTGATTAACACTTTCTAATTGGCATTTTATTTCATGGACTAATTTACTTGCAAAACTCATCTTCAGATCGATTTGATGTAATAACACTACAGAGACTTCGGATTTTTCCAACTAGCAATTTAGTTAACAAATGCAAGTTTTTAAAAGCTTATGGTAATTAACGATTAACAGATTTTTAATAAACACTACACTTTGTTTAAAATTCACTAAACGCAAACTAGCAGAGGAAGAATCGTTCTTTAACTCGCACGTTTAGCTATAGACTGACAGAAAAACGACTTGCAGGAGCTATTGTAAATGGGATGCCCCTTTTTTAGGCACAGTGTTGCCAATGTTTTTACATGGTTTATAAAAGCTATTTTGTTAGAACCCGGTCAAAGTATTTACAGGACATTTTAATGAATAATTAAATAATTTCCCGCTTTCAGTATTTTCAATACGGATTATTAAAACCAGAAATTGAAACTCTTCAGTCACCTTTTTTAATATAATATAAATGTTGAGCAGCTATTTATTACAACCTTAAATTTAATTACATTAATTTTATTAAAATTAAATTAAATATTCTTACAAATTAGTTTTTTTTGTTTTGTAATGTTCTATTAATGCCAGCTGAAGAATTATTTTATAACTAGCTCTGTGGTGAAAAGAATCCTAAATAAGGAAGCATGGGGTAGCCAAAGAGGAAAGAACGGGAAAGAAAGACGGAAAAGGCAGAAATAAGCTTGATTTAATAAATTAACCAAATAGCTAACAGACAGAGAACTAGAAGTTAAACGAATTAAAAACTGAAATCAAAATGAGATAAGCATACTATAAAAAAAAATGCTTTAAAGCGCTCTAGTTATAGATGTTTATTATCGTAAAACTAAGTATTCAAAATAAAATCAGACCTTATGCCTAGTTTGCCAACCATGTTTTTCCTTAACCCGAATGGCGAACAGACACGTGAAGACCAGCAATTTTACCCTTTTTTTTTCAGGTTTTAACAAGTTAAGAAAAGCAGATGTTTTCCTTGGCTTTACCTACTTTATGTAATATTTAACATACATATTTTAGAGTTTTGATCACAAGTGATTATAAAAAGAATTACTAAGATTAAATATTAAATATCTACGTATTACATTTTTATAGATTGCATGTACTTATATTTTTTATTTGTTGAGTTTTTGTACATAGGTATAACAGAAAACTATCACAAAGCCTAGTTATTTAAATTATCGCATGTTATAACCCTTGCGGGTGTTTACAGCGACCTGTAGGACTGTACATATTTTTCTTCGAATCGCAGACTTCTAACTACTTATATTCTATATTTTCTGGTTCTAATCACACAGAAAAATTGTATCCGTATGTGCTTGTGAGCTTAAAGAAATCAAGTTATGGGTACATTTTCTACTAGTATTTATCCCAAGTAGGCATCAGGTAAGTGCGCGACTAACGTAATGGGTCATTTTTATACCTAGGTTAACCCAATTCTTACAGGACAGACAGCATGTGCCGCCATTTCACCTTTGTGTACACACGAGTTCCCACTTTTCATTAAAATAACTACATTTAATTCACATTTTTATTTTTCTTCAATATTACATATTATGTACTTGTTTTAGTCAAAGTCAATATTTAATTTTATTAACGTTTTACCATTGCTTCTCCTTATGTTTCTTTTTTAGCGATTACAAATAGTACTAATTGTTCATAGTATTGTAAGTTTTATATTAATCCATCCACACGTGCCCATGTCAAATTCAGATAAGACGAATCTTGGGGAATCACCAGAAGCTAATATTAATATTAAGTATTAAGATTTCAAAAACCAAATAGAAATTTGTATTTTGTTTTAGAGATTTAGTAATAAAAGCAAGTATTTCATAAATTAAATAGACTCAGAACCGGTCTCTATTTTTCTCTCTGTTCATAATTTTTGCATGTAGTATCATTTTTCGAATATGCTCCGCAATACTCCTTATACACACACTCTATTAAGTTGATTATTTAGATACCACCTGTGCGCGAATAGGCACAAAAAGACATATACCTGACACATTTTTATTTCATCAGCTTAGTTCATGACCAGTTTAAAACTTATGTACTAAAAATGCTATTTATCATTTACTACTTGCCTTAGAAGCCGTAGGTGTTTCGGTGAAACTAACCTGACCTTACAGGTCGTTTCGGTCCAATTTTTTAACAATACATATTTATATGTAGGTGTTTAAGTTTTTTCTTAAACTAGGCGTCAGAATGCGTACGCACTTGGGCACTGCGTGAATAATGATACATATTTGGATCCAAGACAATTTTTTACCTTGACGCAAAGCCTCCCCTAATTAAAAATAAGTTAATGGGGTTGTACTCTATAAGCAATAACATTGATCATTTTTTATCAATATTTTAAGTTTTTAGCCTAGAACACATATTTTTAAGCACTTAACGGAGTTTAAACCATAAACTAGTTTTGCTATTTAGTACACTTATAGAAGTTACGGTTTAAATATGTATTTTTTAAAAGACATTTTTCACAGAATAGATTAGCTGGGAGACGTTTAGAGCTAATCAAACGTTGTCAAGCCCTTTAGACAGGGTAATAAGCACACTCACCAAAGATATAGGTCATAGGTCGAAGGATATAGGACATTAAACAAATACCAGTGGACATAAGCCAAATGCCAGGGGACATACGCCGAATGTCATAGGGCATAGTTCGAGTGTCATAGGCCATTTAAAACGCGTGCAATTCTCTGCACGGGGGGAGCCTTAGCTAGCCCAAATAATAGCTAATTGGTAACACGACATTGCTGATTTGACGCATATATTCGCTGATCGAAGGGGAGCTTTAGATAGCTAGCGAGAGAGGTATACGGAAGTAAAGGTATTTAAATCCAGAATTATTCGTTTTTTTATTTAAAGAGAAGCAATTAAAAAATTTGTACATATCAAGTTTTTATCATTTAGAATATACGAGTAAATCATTTTTAATTTTCGACCATTTTAACTCGATCTTTTAGTTTTTAGTAAACATCTATATATTTTCTTCTTTTCCTTGCGTGCGTTAATAGGACGTGTATTAACGAATAAATTTAGCTTTTCAAGGGGATTACGTGTTACAGGACAAAATTTCAGGTAACACACATTTTTATTTCACTTTATCTAAAAGTTTCTTAACATTTAGAATATACGTGTAAACCCTGTATAATTGTTCTAGGTATTTTATTTTTTTCTTGCATTAATAGGATACCTATTAATGAATAAATTTAGATTTTCAAGGGGAAAAACACACACTATTATTTTAATTCACTTAATCTAAAATGCTTTATAAAGAAAATAATTTCAGAATGCTATAACACTAAATTCACATTTTTATTAACTCCTTATTAAATTTTAGAGAAACCAGTTCTAGAGTAGTTGATCCTTACTATGTTAAGCTGTGTATTAAATGCAATTTGTAGGTCTATATGATACTTTAAAATCGTAATTCCGGATAGTTTATGTCCATACCTAACTATATTTAATTTTCCACGGACAAATATGCATTGTGAACGTCTGTATGTACGTAATATTTTCTAGATAACAACACAAAGTATCAAACTTTGTGATTGCACCTTAAAAGTTCAGACTTCTAACGGTTTATAATTTCTTCCAACCGTTCATCCTTTTGTGTGAATGACAAACGCTGCAGTATGCTTGGGATCTGCCGGGGGCTGCTGTTTAGAACCGCTTAACAACTATACAAATGTTTAAATATTTTAAAAATTTAATCTATTTTAAGGGATAACAAAGGAGATTAGTAGGGATAATTTACAGATTTGCTTAGATTCTAAACACTTTTGGACCAAAGTTTTCGCTTCATTCCGAGTCGATTTTACAAAAACAATCTTTTAAGAAGCTTTTGATGAACTTTACAAAATTGCCTGTTTTAAAGCCAAACAAGACGGTCTCTAAACAAAAAAAAATGCAAAGGAAATTACTTTTACAGGAGAGTACAAATGCATTGCCAGAGCAAGACAAAAATCACCTAGACTGCGGGAGAGAAGAAGACAAAAACGCCAAAACTGTATGTATTTCTTATTAAGAAGATAGAAATGGCCACAGTATTAGCATAACAGAAATGGTCACAGAATGGCCAGACAGAAAGGGTTTACGAATGCCAGGCATTAATATAAAACCCTGTTTTACCAATATAAGCTTTTTTTTTGAATGTTTAAGGTTGAAAGTATTAAATTTTTAAAAATTACAAAGTGAATACGCAGTACTTTTCCAGGAGAGTACCAACGCATTGCCAGAGCAAGACAAAAATCACCTAGACTGCGGGAGAGAAGAAGACAAGAACGCCAAAATCGTATGTATTACTTTATTAAGAAGATAGGAAAGGCCACAGTACTGGCATAACAGAAATGTTCACTGTATTGACCAGACAGAAAGGGTTCACGAATGCCAGGCATTAATATAAAACTTTGTTTTATTATTATAAGCTTTTTCGATTATTTAAGGATGAAATTATTAAATAATTAAAAATTGCAAAGTGAATACGCAGTACTTTTTCAGGAATGTACCAACGCATTGCCAGAGCAATGCAATAAATGCTAAAATCATCTAAACTGCGGGAGAGAAGAGACAACAACACTAAAATTGTATGATTTAGTTCGTTAAGAAGATAGGAAATGCCACAGAATTGACATAATAAAAATGGCCACAGTATTGGCCAGACAGAAAGGGTTCACGAATGCCAGGCATTAATATAAAACTTTGTTTTATTATTATAAGCTTTTTCGATTATTTAAGGATGAAATTATTAAATAATTAAAAATTGCAAAGTGAATACGCAGTACTTTTTCAGGAAAGTACCAACGCATTGCCAGAGCAATGCAATAAATGCTAAAATCATCTAAACTGCGGGAGAGAAGAGACAACAACACTAAAATTGTATGATTTAGTTCGTTAAGAAGATAGGAAATGCCACAGAATTGACATAATAAAAATGGCCACAGTATTGGCCAGACAGGAAGGGCTTACGAATGCCTGGTAATAATTTAAAAAAGCCCGTTTTACCACTACCACTAAACAATTTTGGTACCTAATATTTTACTATTACATGTTCAAAGTTCTTTTACCCCACTTTATCATCAAAAAAGTTTTAAACACAATATGAAGAATTTCCTAAATATTTAACTAATAAATTGAATTTAAATAACAAAATTTATTAGGATTATCTAATAAACTTTCCAGTGACAGCTATTTTGAATTAAATTAACCTTAAAATTGGACTATCAATAAAAAAAAAATATTCATGTAGACACAAATATATAGGTTTAGGTGCTAAATGGAATCAGCACGTTACATTAAAATATTTTATATACTTTAATGCTACAAATATTAGGTGTACATTAATTTAATCAAATTTAAAATCTAATATTTTATGTCATTCCATCTTAAAGAAGCAGGACCTAAATTATTTTTAACCCTACGAATTGTTTTGTTTCAAATATCATTGTCAACACATAGAGAAACGGAATAGGAAAATTACAGATTAAGCGGTAAGCCGGAGGCCTGACACAAAGGCCTATGAGGCGGCCTACTTGTTTAATCTTAAGGCAATCCTTCAGTATAAAATGCATACAAAATTGAAGTCAACACAGCATAAATGCTGTGAATATACTAAAAACCAAGCAGCTAACAGCTATTTTAATACACGTTTAACGTATTTATTTCCTAATAGTTCAAAAAACCAACTAATTAAAAAAGTTTCTTAAAAAAAACCAGTGCCTGGTTAAAACCATGTGTTTATTAAAGTGCTTGTAACTTTTTACTTAATCACATACTGCAGACACATGAGTTCATTTATATTTAATATTGAGCTTAAGTTGAGATTAGCACGATTATTTTTACGTGTATTACTGAAAAATACGCTACATTTCAAATATTAACAAACCTTTAAAAACAACAACAACTTTAACTCGATTTTTACTTATAATAAACAATCCAAAAAGAGTCATCAATTAAAAATTATGATTTAGGGATAGAGTTGATTACGGATTTAATATATTTCATGCTAATTATTTAAACAGTTGCTTATTTTTTAGTAACATACACATTTATTTATACTTCTAAAAGGTAACCATATTTTCTATAAATTTACTTTAAGTCACATTATTTTTAAAGCAAGTGCTTTTCTGTGTATGTCTTCGCATCTGTATGCACCGAGTCGAGTTATACCGTTAGCAAGCAGCTCTGTTGAGTTCGCCAGCCTACCGCAACTAAGACGGTGCTAACTAAAGGGATAAGAAAGAAAGAGATAAAAGCAAAGTGAGTTCACACCAGTCTATCATTATACTACATGCAAAAATTATGAACAGAGAGAAAAATAGAGACCGGTTCTGAGTCTATTTAATTTATGAAATACTTGCTTTTATTACTAAATCTCTAAAACAAAATACAAATTTCTGTTTGGTTTTTGAAATCTTAATACCTAATATTAATATTAGCTTCTGGTGATTCCCCAAGATTCGTCTTATCTGAATTTGACATGAGCACGTGTGGATGGATTAATATAAAACTTACAATACTATAAACAAATAGTACTATTTGTAATCGCTAAAAAAGAAACATAAGAAGAAGCAATGGTAAAACATTATTAAAATTAAATATTGACTTTGACTAAAACGAGTACACAATATGTAATATTGAAGAAAAATAAAAATGTGAATTAAATGTAGTTATTTTAATGAAAAGTGGGAACTTGTGTGTACACAAAGGTGAAATGGCGGCACATGCTGTCTGTCCTGTAAGAATTGGGTGAACCTAGGTATAAAAATGACCCATTACGTTAGTCGCGCACTTACCTGATGCCTACTTGGGATAAATACTACTAGAAAATGTACACATAACTTGATTTCTTTAAGCTCACAAGCACATACGGATACAATTTTTCTGTGTGATTAGAACCAGAAAATATGGAATATAAGTAGGTAGAAGTCTGCGATTCTAAGAAAAATATGTACAGTCCTACAGGTCGCTGTAAACACCCGCAAGGGTTATAACATGCGATAATTTAAATAACTAGGCTTTGTGATAGTTTTCTGTTATACCTATGTACAAAAACTCAACAAATAAAAAATATAAGTACATGCAATCTATAAAAATGTAATACGTAGATATTTAATATTTAATCTTAGTAATCACTTGTGATCAAAACTCTAAAAACTTTATGTTAAATATTACATAAAGTAGGTAAAGCCAAGGAAAACATCTGCTTTTCTTAACTTGTTAAAACCTGAAAAAAAAAGGGTAAAATTGCTGGTCTTCACGTGTCTGTTCGCCATTCGGGTTAAGGAAAAACATGGTTGGCAAACTAGGCATAAGGTCTGATTTTATTTTGAATACTTAGTTTTACGATAATAAACATCTATAACTAGAGCGCTTTAAACATTTCTTTTTATAGTATGCTTATCTCATTTTGATTTCAGTTTTTAATTCGTTTAACTTCTAGTTCTCTGTCTGTTAGCTATTTGGTTAATTTATTAAATCAAGCTTATTTCTGCCTTTTCCGTCTTTCTTGCCCGTTCTTTCCTCTTTGGCTACCCCATGCTTCCTTATTTAGGATTCTTTTCACCACAGAGCTAGTTATAAAATAATTCTTCAGCTGGCATTAATAGAACATTACAAAACAAAAAAAACTCATTTGTAAGAATATTTAATTTAATTTTAATAAAATTAATGTAATTAAATTTAAGGTTGTAATAAATAGCTGCTCAACATTTATATTATATTAAAAAAGGTGACTGAAGAGTTTCAATTTCTGGTTCTAATAATCCGTATTGAAAATACTGAAAGCGTGAAATTATTTAATTATTCATTAAAATGTCCTGTAAATACTTTGACCGGGTTCTAACAAAATAGCTTTTATAAACCATGTAAAAACATTGGCAACACTGTGCCTAAAAAAGGGGCATCCCATTTACAATAGCTCCTGCAAGTCGTTTTTCTGTCAGTCTATAGCTAAACGTGCGAGTTAAAGAACGATTCTTCCTCTGCTAGTTGGCGTTTAGTGAATTTTAAACAAAGTTTTTTTTTTTTTTTTTTTATTTGTCAAACACACTGTGTTTTTTGTATTACAATCTAGTCAGTAAGACTAATTAGCAATTTTGTTTTAACTTAATTTACTAGAAAAGTCAGATTTAAACTTAGGGTTCACTCAACAGTTCTCCCCGCTTTGTTTAGTCTGTAACTCACAATTGTGTTGTGTTTATAGCATTATTTTGTTTTATGTGTAATTCACTTAGTTTTCTAGCTCAAACGGCTTCACTCTTTTTAGTCGTCGAACTAGCATAGTATTGTCTAGAAGCTGAATTGCTTCCACATTCACATGCCGATGGAGTCTATCTTCATGGCTTTTTGCGTACTTTTTTATAGTCTCTGCTACAGTTTCGATTTTTAGATCTCGATGAAGGTCACTATTTCGAACGTACCAAGGTGCATTCATAATGTTTCTTATTACTTTATTTTGAAATCTCAGTACAACTAGAATGTTACTCTCTTTAGCACAACCCCATAGTTGAATACCATATGTCCATACTGGTTTCAGTATTTGTCTATAAAGCAGTAACTTAATATGAATTGTTAAATTGGACTTCCTTCCAATTAGCCAGTTCATTTTTCTATACCTTATCTCAAGTTCTTCTTTTTTTTTTCTTAACATATGCTTTCCAGCGCAATTTGGCATCAAGTGTCATACCTAGATATTTTGCCTGATTCGAATATGGTACTGGAATGTTGTTAATTGTTATTTGTATGTGATTTATATTTTTGTTTGTAAAATCAATTTGAATTGATTTGGTTTCATTTAATTTTATTCGCCACTTTGTGGATTAACTATGAATTTGGGTAACTGCATCCTGAAGTTTTTCTATGCATTTTTCAATAGATTTTTCTACCGTCAATAAACCAGTATCATCGGCAAATGTTGCTAAGTGACAATTTTCTGGCTTTAGGATATCACAAGTGAATAATAAGTATAGATAAGGGCCTAGTACGCTACCCTGGGGCACGCCTGCTTGAATTTCTCTTAAATTTGAGTATAAGTATTCCTGTTTTACTCTAAAATGTCTATCAGATATGTATGATTCCAAAATATCTGAATATTGTTTTGGCAGAACCCTTTCTAGTTTAAAATTAAGGCCTTCATGCCACACTTTGTCAAATGCTTGTGCTACATCTAGAAAAACTGCAGAACAATCTTTTCCCTCTTCTAGTGCTTTTTCTATTATATTAGTAATTCTGTGTACTTGATCTATCGTGGAATGCTTGTCTCGAAAACCAAATTGTCTTTCTATGATGGGTTTTATTCTTTTAAGCAATAATTTTTCATAGAGCTTGGATATAATTGGCAGCAAAGATATTGACCTGTAAGATGACACGTCATGGAGTGGTTTTCCCAGTTTTGGAATCATGATAACTTCTGCAACTTTCCACAGTTTAGGTACATACCTAAGCCTAAAAAACGCATTAATTAGGTTGCATAGTTTTACGATAGCTTTTCTGGGGAGTTGTTTTATGACTACCCCGTTAATAAGATCATACCCTGGGGCTTTTTTCGAATTAATATTTTTGATTTCTGTTAATATTTCTTTTGGTGATGTAACCTTAATATGGTCCTCGATTTAATGGGGTTCATTTAAATGAAAGTGTTTATCTGGTGCTTCGTGGGGCTGAAATGTTTTTTCTAAATGACTTGCAAAAATATCTGCTTTTTCTTCGTTACTCCTTGCCCACTGGTTGTTAGATTTTCGTATGGGTGGAATTTGGATAATTGGTCTTTTAAAATCTTTGGTTGCTTTCCAAAGGGAATAGTCGGTATTTTTATCATCTGTAAGTTCATTAAGAAAATGGTTAATAGATTCATTTTTTATTACTAGAATTTCTCGCCTAATGCGCTGCGTCATGTTGTTGAGATTTGTTTTGTCCCGAGGATCACGGCTTTGTTGCCACTTTCTTCTTAGTTTCCTTTTTTCCAATATAAGGTCTCTAATTTCCTTTGGATAGTTTTTTCCCTTAAAAATTCTCTTTGGTTTTGGACTGTTTTCCCAAGCTGCTTGTTGAATATTTGTAACAAAATAATCAACTTCTTTATCGATTTGTTCTGGCGTTTGCAATGGTACTGATAGGTTTATTTTTTCTGACAGACTTTGTTTAAAACTAATCCAGTCAGTCAGTTTATTAACTAGTGAGATATTTGCTTCTTTCTTTATTATGTTTTTACTAAGAGTTAGAATAATAGGTGAATGATCTGAGTGTAAATCAAAACTTTCTTCTATATCTACAAAACTTAAAGATATATTTTTTACTATAAAAAAATCAATTAGATCTGGAATTTTTCCTGGATCTGTTGGATAGTATGTGGGCTTACCAGTTGATATCGGCTCACATTGATATTCACTAATAGCTTGCAAAAGTTATTTTCCTTTAGAATTCGTCAGTCTAGATCCCCAGTAGGTATTTTTTGCATTAAAGTCACCTCCAATTATAAAACGGTTTCCTAATTTTCTGAGAAAATTAAGATATTGATTTTTCTTTAGTAAGTGCCTTGGTGGTATATAGACAGCACTTATGACTAATGTATATGTTTTGGTTTTTACACTTACTAATGTAGCTTGAATCTCTATGGTTTTATATCCCATCTTCTCATAGTGTGATATATTTTCTTTAATTATTACAGCACTTCCCCCATGTGCAGTATTGCTAGGGTGAGTTGTATGATACACTTTATAACCTTTAAATTTAATGTGAGACTGGTTAGTGAAATGCGTTTCTGACACAAGACAGACGTCAATTTTTTCTATGTCTAGAATAACTTGCAAGTCTTGCTGATGTTGCAAGAGACCATTGGCATTCCAAGCTAGGATTCTAAGATTACTGACCATTTTGAGGCATATTGGTAGCTCCGTTATTGCTACTTTCTAGTTTAGTTAATCGCTCATCAAGTTTGTTCAATTTCTCCAGAATTAATTGTAGTGTTTGTTCCATAGTATTTTGACTACTGATATTAATATCAGGTATAGTAGCTGTTGCTGCTACTTGGCTGTATGTTCTTGTCACAGAGTTTTGTGTGACTGTGTTTCTTGTCTGTTGGTTCAAAAATTTTGTTGATATCTTCATCGTGGCTAAATGTGAGCATAAACATGTTAAGAGGTTGTCTTGTTCTCCATTTAAGTTTGTTGCTGGCCTCCAGTGCCTTAAAACCTTTTTTTTGTAGATCAGATACAATTTTTTGTGGGTCACATGAGAAGTGTAGCCTATTCGCTATTACTCTAATTGGCCTTATTTGTTTGTTTTCGTATGAGTGCCATTGATGCTTTATTTCATTAAGCATTTTAGTAACCAGCCGATAGCTGTCTGCGTCTTGTACATTTATTTTAATATTTTCGTTATTTAAAACTTTTATTTTAACTCCATGTATGATATTTAACTTTTCATAAATATCATTAAAATTATTTACGCCATTTACCATAATCGGTGGAGGTAATGGAGCTTTTTTAACCTTAGTTGGGGGTTCTTCATTTTGTGTTTTATTGGAGGGCTCTCCAGTGCCCGAGCTTTGTTGTGGTGGTGAGAGTGAAGTATCCATTCGACGTTTTTTCCAACCTTTTCCTTTTTGTCTGATCCACTCAGTTTCTCTTGCCAGATCGTCCCCATCAGTAATGTAGTCCATGTCAGACTCTTCTTTTTTAGTGACTTTTGTCTCTAAATCTGCAAATTTTCTTTGCATACTTTCCAGTTGACTTCGGAGATAATCCACTTGTACACTAAGTGAATTTTTTTCGTTTTGGGATTTTTTCCATTCGCTATATAAAACTTCTTCATTATGTGTTCTAGCATGGCTATCCTGAAATAATTCGGCATTATCCATTTTTTCTTGATTTTGTTTCGGCTTTTCGCTAATTTTTAAAACAAGTTTCACAGGTGATGGTACACTTTCTTTGCTTTTAAACATGATATATTATTTATAATACACATTGTATATAGATTTTTAACACAGTTATTTCGCGCGCGAGGTTTATTGTAAACAAAACAAACTTCGACTTTGACCTCGTTAGTACTATCATGCAGGTACGATGCAATATAACCGTACTGAACTGCGATCGAACGAATACTGATTAAACAAAGTGTAGTGTTTATTAAAAATCTGTTAATCGTTAGTTACCATAAGCATTTAAAAACTTGCATTTGTTAACTAAATTGCTAGTTGGAAAAATCCGAAGTCTCTGTAGTGTTATTACATCAAATCGATCTGAAGATGAGTTTTGCAAGTAAATTAGTCCATGAAATAAAATGCCAATTAGAAAGTGTTAATCAAGCTACAAAAATATCAAAAATCTTGAAGGACTGTGCTAATGCTAGTCGAAGAATAAGCATTGCCCTAAAGAAGTCCCGGACGGTTTATGAAAAAGCCCATCTAACTGCCTGTCTTGGAGAAGTGAAAGGCTTTAAGCATCGCTTGAAGTCAAACATAAAGCAAGGAGGTGGTAATGTCATCACCAAGAAAACTGCGAAGCACCGTGTACAATGGGAAGATGTAAGGTCAGCCTTTAACAGTAGGGTAAGAAGTGGTGTAATTACAAATTTAAAACACACTGATGCGCAGCAATTTCTGACGGATAGCTTCAGTTTATTTAAACGTAGAATTAAAAATGTTTTAAAGAAAGAGAACATGATTAAGGTAAACACTGTCTTAAGTGGAGATTTTCAAATTACAACGCAAAAGGAATTACTTACGGAAACTAAGCATTTTAGTACTGCCAATGCTGTAATTGACAATAATACCGATTTGAAAAACTGGTTTGATAAGAATGTTAAGGATCTGCTTTTAACAAATTTGAAAGAATTTCAGCAAAATCAATCTGGATGGTCTCTTATAAAAATAAACAATCTTATTATCGCTATGAACAGATATTACCCGCTTCGCGCAGGTTATCATTTAAAAATGCCTAAATTTATTTTAAATAAAAAAGCATGTGTTACAGTACAAAATACTGATGATTTGTGCTTTGGCTGGGCGATTATGTCAGCAATGTTTCCTGTTGAAAACAACTCAAATAGAGTCTCATCCTATCCGCATCCTCAAGAAGTTTTAAATTTAAAAGGAATAAAGTTTCCAATGACTTTAAACCAAGTTGCTCGCTTTGAAAAGCAAAATAATATATCTATTAATATATCGCCTGCAAAAACATAATGAAAACAGTTTTAAAATACTGCCTGCTTATATTACCGGGGAAAAGTACGAAAAACATGTTAATTTGTTATTAGTACAAAATAACTATTATTTAGAGAATGAAGAGATAAAAGATCTTTCTGCACCAACTTACCACTTTGTATGGATAAAAAATCTTTCAAGGCTCGTGAGTAGACAACTTAGCAAATTCTCAAAAGTTAAATACATTTGCGACAGATGCCTGCATTATTTTTATTCGAAGGATGGACTCGACCAACATATAAAAGACTGCCAAATTATTGGCAGTATCGTTGTTCCGAAATTACCAAATAAAGAGAACAACATTGTAGAATTTAAAAACTTTAAAAATAAACAATTTGCATCCTTCATTATTTATTGCGACATCGAATGCTTACTGATGCCTATGGTAAAAAATAGTAGTAAAAGAACTCAAAAATATCAGCAGCATGTGCCTTGTTCAGTGGGGTACTACGTAAAATGTGCTTATGATGATTCCCTTTCATTTTATCGGTCGTACACGGGGCCTGACTGTATGGAATGGTTTAGTAAACAATTACTGGAGTTCGCTGAAAACTTAGAAACTGTATTTCTCTGTGACTTGCCCATGGAACTATTAAGTAAGAAACAAAAACTTAACTTTAATAAAGCTAAAAAATGTCATATTTGTGAACAGAATTTTTCAGTTGGTGACAAGAAAATACGCGACCACTGTCACCTTACTTCAGAGTACCGTGGCCCTGCGCATGAAAGTTGTAATCTAAATTTTCAGGATAGTCATACTGTCCCTGTAGTATTTCACAACCTTAGCTCTTATGATGGACATTTGATAATTGAAAACATCGCCAATTTGGATGGCTCAATAAATTTGCTGCCAGTTAACAAAGAAAAATATATAGCATTTACCAAAAAAATTAACGGAAATTTAATTGAATTTAGATTTATCGATTCTTTTCGCTTTATGGCCAGCAGCTTGGATAAGCTTGCTTCATATCTTGAGGAGTATCCGCTGATCAAAAATGAATTTCCTCACTTGTCTGACGAACAATATAAACTTATTTTCAAAAAGGGAATTTTTTGTTATGACTACATGGATAGTTGGAAAAAATTAAAAGAGACGTCTTTGCCTGAAAAACGTCATTTGTTTAACATCCTGGAAAATAAAGAAATTTCATCAATTGATTATGAGCATGCACTGGATGTATGGGAAAGTTTTGGTTGTGAAACCCTACAAGATTATATGGAATTTTATATGCAAATTGACATAGTGCTCTTAATGCAGGTATTTCAGCAATTTAGGGAAAGTTGTCATAAAACGTATGGTTTGGACCCTGCGAACTATTTTACCCTTACTGGTTACACATGGGATTGTATGCTATACCATACGCAACAAAAATTAGAGCTTTTGACGGACTATAATATGGTCACTTTTATAGAGCGCGGTATTAGAGGAGGGTTGAGCCAATGTTCAAAAAGATACGTCGAGGCCAACAACAAATACATGGCTAATTATGACTCATACAAAGAAACATCTTTTTTGATGTATTTTGACATTAATAATCAGTATGGATTTAGTATGAGTCAGTTATTGCCTTATGGTAAATTTAGTTGGTTAGAAAGTGACAAAATTACTTATTTTGATGTTTCCAAAATTGAGGATGACTCAAGTGAGGGATACATTCTAGAAGTCCACTTGTTCATTCCGGTTGAATTACACGACTATTTCTCAGACTTACCTTTATGCCCTGAACATCAGTGTCCGCCTGGTGGAGACAAGAACCCAAAAAATAAAAAACTTATGGCTACACTGTATAACAAAAAGGATTATGTAATTCACTATACAAATTTAAAACAAGCTTTGAGACTTGGTATAAAACTTAAAACAATTCATAGAATTTTATGTTTTGAGCAATCCGCATGGCTAAAACCATATATTGACTTAAATACTCGATTAAGACAGAATGCTAAAAATGAATTTGAAAAAAACCTTTTCAAATTAATGAACAACGCCGTGTTTGGAAAAACCATGGAAAATATTAGAAATCACAGTGTTGTTAAATTAATCAAGAAATGGGACGGACGATTTGGAGCTGAAGCTCTGATTTCTCGACCAGAGTTTAAAAGTATAACCATATTTAATGAAAATTTGGTTGCTGTTGAACTTGAAAAAACAGAAATATATTTCAATAAACCAATATATGTGGGAATGTGTATTTTGGACATTGCCAAAACAACTATATATGATTTTCACTATAACTACATGGTACCCGCTTTTGGTAAGGATTGTACTGTTGCATATACAGATACTGACA
The DNA here is from genome assembly GCA_963576565.1 of Aspidapion aeneum. NCBI lineage: Eukaryota > Metazoa > Arthropoda > Insecta > Coleoptera > Brentidae > Aspidapion > Aspidapion aeneum. The sequence goes on along the minus strand of OY755040.1, from coordinate 68,905,120 downwards.
GTTTAGTTTATAACATCCAAAATCATGACATTTATGCTTCAATACGGCGGGACTGCCACAAGTATTTTGACACCTCGGATTATGCTGAAGACAACATACATAACATTCCGAGGGTAAATAAAAAGGTTCTAGGAATGATGAAAGATGAAAACAATGGGGAAATAATGACGCATTTTATTGGCCTTAGAGCTAAAATGTACGCTACAAAAGTAGCGGATACTAAAAGTAAAGCTGCAAGAGTGACTAAGAAAGCCAAGGGTGTAAAGCAAAATGTTGTTAAAACAAAATTATCATTTGAGGACTATGTTGACTGCCTAAATACATTTCAAGAAAAAATAGTTACGCAAAATCTTATAAGATCCGAAAAGCACCGCCTATACTCTGTAAAACAGACGAAAATCGGACTGAGTCTCCTGGATAACAAACGGTCTATTTCAAAAGAGTTTTATGAAACGTTGCCGTGGGGGCACTATAGTATTAAGTGAAAATATAGTTTTAATTTAAGCTTAGTAATGTGTTGTTTGCTTACATAGTGTTTGTTTATGTATCTTATCTTAGTTCTAAACCTGAATGTAATCTTTGTTTTGTCTAAGAATAAAAATGATATTTATATATTATTATATAAAATATGTAGTGATATCATATGCGTAGGGTAACACCTAGTATTTTAATGTAAACATTAATATATACACTTCCATAGTAATAGTCATATTATCCATAATGGTATTATAATTATTATAATATAACTGCTAAAATATAATTATTCGATCATGCGTGTAGGTATAGCTATAGCAACTAAAATTAGTAATAATGATTTACTGTAGTGATATTGCATACTTTTTACAATAAATAAATGATAAGTAATCTTGTGCTATTATTATTTACCTTGATTTAGTAGTGCCTAAAATTGAAAAACAGAAATAATATAAAACGCATAAAGAATAATAAAATATTTTCTGAAAAACAAAACTATTTATTGGGTGTTAAAATTGCATGACTAAACCATAGTCATCAAAGTATTATGATCAGATTTAACTAGTCCACTGTTTCAGTTAAATACATTTCTGTAACAAGCATAAGATGTCAGAGCAGCGTAATAATTATTGTACAGATTGTGAAAATTCACGGGCTTCTTGAGAATTTAAAAACCTTTAAAGTGTTAGACTGGACAGTAAAAGATAACTCATATAAAAATTACTGTCTCTAGCTGAATATTCTGTGACATATTCAAAAAATGACCACCTTTTCGTCTTATGGTGATTTACATGGAAAACGTGATCCAAAACCTATATATATTAACTTCTCCCAACCCCAGGATTTTCTTGGTTTAAGTTTGAAACCACGTTTTACACTATTCGACAGGCATACTAGGGTGATTTGCATTATATTTTTTATAAGTAAAATGTTTGTTAATAAATAGTTGGTACACTATAACAATGATATTTGCCTTATTTTTGAACCATTACACCAGTATTTACTAAAGGGTCTACAGTGCTAAATGCTACAATCCTAGGTCTACAAGTCTAGATTTTGGTTGAATGTTTAACTTATTTTTCCGTGCATGCCATAGTTTTTAATATTTATATAAATAGTTTATAAATACCTTGCGATGTGGGTCATCTTTTTTCGTTGAAAAAATACATTATTTCCACGCAAAAGTTAGAAATAAATAAAAAAAATGTAATATTTTTACAATATTAAAACCTCCAAACGTCACTAGGACATGCCCAATAAAAACGTTGTAAGTCAGTATCAGCTGTCCGCTATATTTTACATGTTAATTATTTAGACAAGTTGGCGATGATTAAACCGATTTTCACTTGTTTTGGTAGTTGTGTGACCGAAAAAGGATTCTGATATATCGTGTGCTTTTTACAATATTTAAATATTGATTCGCATCTAATACGGTAATGCATTTACAGAGATAGTTTTAGATTATTTATGCATAATTTAGCTAAAAAATTTATGAATTATTTTGCTTTGAAAAATTTTGTATATAATACCATCGATTATTTCTATAGTTTTTCGGACTCTAAACCCCCTCTTAGGGGTGGTACTACAATTTGAGACTATATTTAACGAGACCTATGACTGCATGGACTCGATTTCCAAAAAATGAAATATCGTTACAAAATTTATATGTGGTTTTTCTTTCTTTCTAAAGTTAATTTGAATTTATATGAGATGAAACTTATTGAGAAATGCTTAGTACCATAGGGCGAGCCAAATACAAAATCTTTGCAGTTATTTGACCTGTAAGTGTTAAAAAAATACTCTTAAACCGGTCCATAGACTTGATACCTAAACCCGGTCTAAAATGCGAAGTTTTAAGGTCTTTGTAAATTAAATACTGGTGTAAAAGTTTTTTTTTAATTCCACTTTAAACTTTAAGTACACCGTTTTTTCCGCCTTTCGCCTAAATCAATTAAACCTAACCTACCTATTAAAATTGTCATAGTTGTAAAAATAATCCACCTATTTTCATATGGTCGATCCATTCCTAAAAAGAACATAAATTTAATAACAAATACAAATATAGAAAATTCAACCATAATTATACAGATTGGCGACATTAAAAATAGAACGCTGCCTAAAGCGCACCGGATGAATGGTTTATTGGAAATAAACTCAACTAAGTTTTTTTGCAGGTTTCCGCGTAATTTTTAACGCGCAACAAATTGCGTGAGGATAAATGCACGCAACCATTAGCGCGCAACCATAGTGCGCAACCATTTGCTCGCGAGTAAATATACCCAACTAATAACGCACATTAAAAGCCAGTTTTAATAATATTTTTATAACAGGTTCCCTCTGCAGTCTAGTCGAGAAATGCCAGATGCCTAATCAGAACAGGATAGCTTTTACCTTCCTAGCCCCTGCAGCAATGGCTAGAGAAGGTATTGTTTTCGACGATTTTTGTTCTCAGATAACGCCCAAAATTTGGGTGTATTTTAATCTATCCTAGCAATATCTTTGTGATGTATGTGTGTGTGTGTGTGTGTGTGTGTGTGTATGTCTGTTCATAACACGATAGCTCCCAAACCGCTGAACCGATTTTCATAAAATTGTCAGGTAATATTGTTCAATACTGTGAAGAGCTGATTAGATTTTGTTCAAAATTTAATAATGTCAATGACAGTTTTTTGAGTTAAAACATTTAAAAAATGCTTTTAACGGAGCATCGTCTCAATATGTGGTTTTCGGTATGTAGTAAAGCATATTTTTTTCAAAAATTTATGTTGCAATCAAAAACTTTGTAGGAGCTTTCGTTTCGGAGTTATTTACAAGAATCTGTTTTCAAGATTGATATAGCATGAAGTTTACTTGAAGTGTGCTAATGGGCTAGGAAGGTGTCAGATCCGTCATGGATCCATTTATTTTCTGTATTACTTGCTAACTAGGTCAGGTTAGGCTACTAACCCAACCACTTATCAACTATCCTCGGCCCCTGGTACACCTTGGCTGGATAGAACATTTAGTTATGGTTTTAGTTTGATTGGGACTCTGATACAAATACTTGCGCGTAATGCGTGGTTTTTACGCGTCTTTAAATGCACGCTAATGCAGCGCCAGTTTTTTCATCGGCTTTCTTCGTGACGCAAAAAAAAATTGTTCTAAACTCAGGAAAGGGGCCTACTCGCATAGAACTTTTTTTTAAAAGTAGTTCTCATCATCAATTCAACTCGTTTGAATGCTTATAAAAAGAAAAACAACAGAACACACGTTTGTTAAAAAATTAAGTCATTCTAATTGATACGTGCTAAAAAGAAGAATTCTGCTGTTTTTCCATGCATAAATTTAAAAAAGATGTACGTAAGTAGACCCCTCAACTTTTCAGATTTTCAAGAAATATGAATTCCAATGTCACAAAGCAATTTAGGTTATTAGATAGTTCTTCCATATTATTATACACAGCCGAACTGTGGGATATTTGGAAAGCGCTATTTTAAAAGTGCCCTAGAATCTATTCAAAACAGTTTTGAAAACCATCTGTCTTTTAAAATACAAATATAAATTATTTGGACCAGTAAATCTGCTCTAAATAACGATTTCTGTTGTTAGTTCGCTTCCTGATTATGCGCACTAGTTTAAAAAATCTGCGACGGTTGCTTTTGAGATTTTATGCAACTAAATAATTAGTTGAGGAAGACAACAATTTGGTTTTTCCTTTAAGTGGTAGAATAAAAAGCAAAGCAGGCTGTTGAAAAAATCAATTTTTAAACCTTATAGATAAAGACAGTTTAATAAATAGGTAACTACCTAAATTTCACATATTTTGTAATATTAATGAACATTTAAACAGAAATTATATTATAAGTCTCAAGTAGAGTAGGGGACAATTCGCCGCGGATAATTCGCCGCGGGGACAGTTCGCCGCGAGATTTGTTGTTTTACAATATTACTATTATTTGTATAAATAGTTTTATTTAACTAGACGTCATATAATATATTTGTTTGATCATAACTTTTTTCAAACTTTTCCAAATAGGTATTTGGTGATTAGTATACAATTCAAAAAATTTTTTATTAGAAAAATAAATGGCGGATTTTCCCATTTATGAACCGATATGCATCAAACTCGGAACTCTACGATATTTCAGGTCGCTGATTATTATTTTTAACTAAAACTAAAGAAATCAAAATGGCGGATGAAAAATGGCGGGCTTTCCCATTTATTAACCAATATGCATCAAATTCGGAACTTTAGGGTGTTTCAGGTACCTTATTATAATTTGTAACTTAAACTTAAAATAAATCAAAATGGCGGTACAAAATGGTGGATTTTTCCATTTATGAACCGATTTGCATCAAACTCGGAACTTTAGGGTGTTTTGAGATCGCTGATTATGATTTCTAACTTAAACCTAAAATAAATCAAAATAGCGGATACAAAATGGTGACTTTTTCCATTTATAAACCGATGTGCATCAAACTCAGAACTTTGAGATCGTTTAGGTCGCTGATTAGTATTTTTCACTTATACTAAAAATAAATCAAAATGGCGGACTTTTCCATTTATGAACCAATATACCAAAATGTTTTGCTTTAAAAGTGCTTTTTATAAATGGGTTTGCATCCTTATTTGAATTTAACCGGGAAAATTTGGTTGGTACTGTGTACTGTCCCCACCAAATTAAAGAACTATTTCCGGCATCTTCCCTGACAAAGTGTCATTTATTTCTTTCCAAAAAGAATCGGTGCTGCGTCGACAACAGCCTCTGAGATCGCCATTGGTTTTTTGGGTTACCGGCACTGCAGCGATTGCAGGATATTTCCCAGAGACTGTAGAAGTGAGTCCGTCGTTTTGGCGTATTTAAGTGACGGCTCACATCCTCTGCAAGTGAGGGATTTAAGGCGACCTACGCCATTCCTACGGAAAAGAAATTGGTAAGTTCGATTTTATTCTTTTTTATTTTTTTATTTGGGTATTCTTCAAAATAATATTTGCCTCCCAAATTGTAATTGGTGTTCGTGAGAAGATTTTTCTGCAAAAGACGTGTGGAATTATTGGAGCTTTTTTTATTTTTTTTAAAAACCACGTTTTGGATAAAAACTATATATGGTTTTTCTCCTTTGCCTATCGGGCTGTCCATCCCAAACACCACGATTGTGCTGGTTCCGGCAATAGTACCGATACAACAATATTTTAGTTCATCTGTTGAAATCTGCTTTATTTTAGTGAGTCGACATGGGGTTCTTGATTTAAGTTACTCGGTGTAGGGGAACTTCGTGCAAAACCGACGAATTCCAGGAAACTGAAATATTTCATTTTCCACAGGGTTTTCCGCTCGGGCAAGAATTAGCAGTTTAAGACCATGTGCTGCCCTAGCGTAATGTACTAGATAATCAGCAGGGGAGGCGCGAGCAGGACCCGGAGAGCAGGAAAATGTCTGGGAACAACAACTCAAGGTTCACAAAAACAAAACATTTTAGTTAACCACAAAATAACAACAGGACCAAGGTAGGAGCAAACTTTAGATTTAATTTTTTTATAAATAATAATTTTTGTTACATTTTTTGTAACCGCAAGATAGGGTATGACGTCATAACCACAATTTTGCGGCATAAACTAAGTTTAACTTTTACTGTGTAATTGAAAGACCCTACTAATTGTTCCAACTTGGTTTCACTTTTATTTATTTTTTTTGTGATCAATTCCTTTTTTTTTATTTTCTATTTGAATTATACAAGATGAACTAAATCTTTGTGTTATCTGTACAATCTAGTGAACCAACTTTGCAGAGACAAAAGAGAGATGGGGTTATTTTTTAGCGGTTTCCTTACATTGTTTTACCTCATAGGGTGAATCTCGGACTGGGTTGCTGTCTGTCTCATTCTACCCAACGTAGAATGATGACAGCACATATTTGGTCCAGATCTCCCCTATGACGGAATGATTTTGGAAGTGTGACCTGTTCGGTTCGGTTTGGTTCGGTTCGGTTCGGTTCGGTTCGTTTCGGTTCGGTTCGGTTCGGTTCGGTTCGGTTCGGTTCGGTTCGGTTCGGTTCGGTTCGGTTCGGTTCGGTTCGGTTCGGTTCGGTTCGGTTCGGTTCGGTTCGGTTCGGTTCGGTTCGGTTCGGTTCGGTTCGGTTCGGTTCGGTTCGGTTCGGTTCGGTTCGGTTCGGTTCGGTTCGGTTCGGTTCGGTTCGGTTCAGTTCGGTTCGGTTCGGTTCGGTTCGGTTCGGTTCGGTTCGTAGAATGATGACAGCAGATATTTGGTCCAGATCTCCCCTATGACGGAATGATTTTGGAAGTGTGACCTGTTGGAGATTCTACCTGTAAGTCCATCTACCTGTAAAGTGCTTCTAGTTTTGTCATCTTAATTCAATCTTTTAAAATTTTATTTTGTCAATGAGTCAATTTCTTTTTGTTTTTTTTTAATTACACAAATACTCTGGAAGCCTCGAAAGTAGGTAGAGTTTCATTGTTTGGCTACAACGATTGAGTTGAACTATATTTTAATTAAGATCTTCTTTGTAAAACATTGATATTAAAACACTGTGGCGCACTTAAAGGTTTCTTATTTCTGAATGAATGAATGAACCCCCCTTCTCCACTGTATAAAAGTTACCGGGCATATCAATGTTTTACCTAGCTGGAAAATACAGTTCTGCTTCCAGATATTTGTTTAATTACTCAGTAATTTTTATGGTGTCGTAGTTTTATACGTCACAGATTGGCAACGTTATTTTTCTATTTACAGTGTCACAAAATAGCATTTTAGATTGCCACAAATGGCGTCCTACGTGTGTTTTTGGCTAGGTTTTAACATCTAATGTAGTTTTTTTTTTAATTTGAAAAAAGTTTTTGAATTTTAAAAATTTTTTTGTGTTACAGCTAAAGCCAGGTTAAAGACTTTTAGTGGCTGTCGGTGTTTTTTGACAGCCAATCATTTTTTAATCAAAAACAAGATCATTGGTTTTTAGAAATAACATTTTTTTTTATATTTTTTTGGTAAGATTGAAGCGTAGTTTTGAGATTCATTATGTTAATTTAATAATTCTCATGAATTTTTTATTAGCTTAACTCCACAAGTTTTTTTTCTTGGACAACAAAAGATTCATTTTATTTATAAAGAAAATAAGTAGATAAAAATCATGGGAGTTTTTATTTAACTGCGTCCAAATCATGTTTTTAATTCTTTTAAAGTTTTTTTGTAGGAAAAACATGTTTTAATTTCTTTTTAAGAAATGTAAATTTACTTCAATTTTTTTTTGATTTTTAGGTGGATGGACCTCCAGACATGGTCTTTTTTTTATGTTTTAAATATATGACATAGGTAGTGTGTTTTTCTAACAATTTTTTTCAACAGGTGGCCAACTACTATTATTTTATTATTTTCTGCTTGTAATAAGATAGAAATGGTTTCACCGATTATTTTTAGTGCAGTCAATTTATTTAGATCAACAAGTTATTTTTTTTTGGTGATTTTAATTTTTGTCGGATATCACCACTTGGAAGTTGGAATATTTTTACAGGGTTTCACAAAAAATTTTCTTGGCTGGGTTGTTTTAAAGTAAATATAACCTAACAGCTGGTAATTTTATTTAGTTGAAAGTATAAATTAATGAAAATGAAAGAAAAGGAAATTGAGTTTATTTTGCTTTGTCATTTTCTTTTCTTGTTTTTTGGAGGTAACTGTTGATGACAATTAAGATCTTACGTTTTTTATTTTTTTCAGTTCATTTGCAAAGTTCAGAAATTTTTTTTAAGTAATGTCATTTTGAAGCCGTGAAATTGGTCAGTGAATTTGAGAGAAACTTTTAACTAGATATAGATGCTAGGCTTAGGTAAGGGGTAATTGGTAAAAATATTTCATAATTTTACTTTTTTAAATAATTTAATTTTTCTTAAAAAATTATTTTTTTTCTGTAAACATAACTTCCCGAATTCTTGTTTTGGTCAAAACGGTTTGTATAGTGGTCGTAGTTTTAAAAAGTGACCAGACAGGTTATATTTTTTTAGGGGACCAAACGGGAACTTCCTGAGTTACAAAAGGGGAACTTTTTTTGTCTTAGTTGATCAGGCAGGAATAAATAAATCTTTTACTTCCAAATCATAGTTTTAAATAATAAGATTTATTGGTTAGGTGTTTGGGTCTTATAACAAAAAACGTTTTGTTTTTGAGGATACTGGTGTAATATGAATTATTTTTATTACATGCGAAATCTTGTTTGACGGTAGCTATGCTAGTCTTCAGTTTTTTTTGATAATTTGCATTTCAGGACAGTGGCGTGTACTTAAACTTCCAACTTACTTGCTTAGTTTTTTCACTTACTCTTCGTGTTGTTGCTTTTAAAATTAAAGCGGTATGTTGGTTAACGATAGATGGTGTTAGAATGAGAAAGTACCTATTTAGGGATGTAAACTTGGTAAAGTTGTAGACAATTGGGAAATAATTTTTTATTTTTATTTCATTTTTTTAATTTTAAAATAATTTCATACTGGTGACCTTAATTAATGAAGCAAATTTTTACATTACAATACACTGTTGTGGAATAAATGGGAAAGTGTTCAGGTTAAACAATAAATTTAAGATCATTGATTTAAAAAAAAAAATTTCAATCTAAGAATAAATTTAAAAACAATAGGTTTTCTTTGATGCGACTAAACATTGATGAGGGCATATATTCTTTTAAATCTGATAGTTGTAGAGGGTATAAAGGAACTGGCTACTTTTTATATTGCAATGATTAGGGGTTTTTTTTCCCGCGAGCTGGGTGGAAATGAAAGAAATGTTTGGTTCGGAGTGTAGAAATCGATGAACGAGGACTTTCTGTAAATCTTTTTAGGATTTCGCAACTTCGATTTTCGCTAAATTAAAATACATCCAAATTTGGCCTACAGGCTGAATCTCACATTTTCCAGGACCTTGCAGACTTGTGGAGAAAGACAAATTTTGCGATCTGTTTAGTTAAGATAGGAATTAAAATAGTAACATGCACATGAGGGAACTAGATATATTTAGGTTGGGAATTCGTAAGTTAACACTGATCTGAACAATTTTCCACAGTAGTGTCCCATTTTCACAGGGTGCTTCAAAATATCTTCACCCTTTCTTTGAAATAAGATATTGTTTCGCCTGTATGCGTTTAACCGTTTAAAAAATATATAGGGTCCAGATGAGATTGGAATGGAAATCACAAGTTTTTGGGTTTATTGATATTATACTTAGGAAATAGGGGAAATGTCTAATAAAAAGGTTTTTGGTTTCAGGCCGAATTTTGTTGAGTATAACAAAAGTTTATTTGGGGCCGGGAGTTTATTATGCTCTTTTAAAATTAATGTAATAGTTTTTGGCTTCTTGATTTTTGTTGTCTGGTTGTTACGCAGGATTATTCCCAGCTCTTTCATTTTAAAATGTCATTTGTAGGTGATAGGGTCTCATTAGCCCTTGGACATTTGGTAATTTGGCTTTGACTAATAGTTGTGGGAAGGGCCCAACTTAATTTTATTTCTCGTGAACACCAGGAATAAGGATCTGAGAGTGCATTAAGCAGTAAATTTTTTTGATTAGATGTTGTGTGTAAATACACTCGAGTAGGCAGACTTAGTTTTACAACGGTCTTATAGGTGAACCTTGAAACAGTTTTCATATTGGTTTTTTCTGAAAATGCATACAAGATAATTCTTAACTGAGTTGAGTGCAAAGTTTAAAACTTAGGTTCACATTAATATAGTGATACAGTAAATAAGTACTAACGTTGCTTATTCCCTTAAGTAATAATTTTAAACAAATATACTGACATCGTATGTTTTTTTTGGAACATAAATATATTTTTTTAACTTTTCCTAAACTGATTGTTTTTTTTGCAATTACGATTTTTTATACCTTATGATTCTTAAGTAAATTTAATTTTCAATCATTTTTTTTTGGATAATAAATAAATTTTTCCTTGCTCATTCACTTTGCTTTGACACAAGTAACATGTAACAGTTTGGGAGAGGAAAGGGAATCGGCAACTGTTTTAAAGGAAAAGAACAAAGACTGCTGCATAACATAACTCGATTAAGATTTGTCTAGTGTTAATTTTATCTTAATTTTTTTAATAAGGATTAATAGGAGCTGCAACCCTACTTCATTTTTTTTTTAAACAATTTTTTTTTTAATTTTCTTTTAAATATTTTTTTTAAAGGAGGAAACTTGATTTTCTTGTTGCAATTTTTTTTTGGTGCATAGTAGTACCTTGCCCTACAATGGTTTTACCAGTTTATTTAAATATTGTTTTTTCTGAATTAAAATATAATTTCATTTCGAACCCCCGCGTTTACTCCAAACTACCTATTAGGTTAAAGTAATATTTTGAAAATTTTAGTGAGCCATTAATTATTTTTTTTTATTGGGCTACTGTGTTGGACAGCAAAAATTTTTTTTGTTAATTTTTTTTGGACACCTTTTGGTACGATCCTAGGGTCTTTTTGACTATGGGTTGCATCAATTTAGTTTAAACTTTGGGAATTTCATTTTAATGACTTAGAGAGTTGCAGTCCTACCAAGACGTTATTTGTAAAAAAAATTTAATACCATCGGTTATTTTTTTTTATATTTTTAATTACACACAACACCCTTACTAGTCTAATTCGACGCAATTTTAGCGAGCGGTTTTTTTAATTGAGCATATTTTACGATTTCTATAACATGAACATCTGTTCCGATGTTTATTGCGTTCAGTTATATTTTAAGGGATGATATTGCCTTAAGCAATGCTAGATTCGTGTGATCTCAGGATAGGTAAGCAGGTTAAAGTTGTATACGGCGATTTGGGTTTTTTTTGAGGAGTTTAGTTGTGGAGCCGTTCTGCAATAGCAGGAGTATACCCTAGCGTTAACTGTGTACAACAGCTTTGGGATTTTTGTTATAGGTAGTTTGTTGTACGTTCGATTTAGGGATAAATTTACCTATTCGGTTGCTGAGGTAAACAAACATAACTTAACTTTAATTTTAATTTAGTTCAGCTAGGATAAGCGCAATTATTTTTTTTTGGTTTTACTCACGCAGGAGTGGAACGTAAGACAATACACATACACTGCGAAGCTCTTGTCTCTCTTGTATTTTTTTTAAACTTTTTTATGGCTACTTGTTATTCTAATTTAGGATTTAAGTAGTTGTTTCTCTCTGCAAGGTTGGACGTTATAGTTGGTTGTACAAATACTTATTATACAATAAATTTTATTTTTTTACTGCTCCGGGTTTCTTCGGTTTTGTTCGCGTCTGCCCGTATTTAAGTTTTATATTTTCTACAGTTGTGAGAAAATTTATAGTGATTTTCAATAGTGAATTGAAAGTGAACTTTGTGTTTGTTATTGCGTGGTTTAGTTTTTATAGTTGGGAGGTATAATTAAGAGTTTTAAAGTTTAAAGTTTAAATATAAAAGGCACCATGGCTATTTCTTTCATGAAGAAGCTAGATAGTCTGGTACCACTGGTAGAGAAGTTCTCTGGTACGAGTAAAGGGGGAGAGTTTAGAAAAATCGCTGTAACATTGGAACATGTATTAGCCAGGATTAACAACATTAATCCGTCCAACTTTGAAGAAAGTCAAACGAAAGTCATATTGGTTGCGAAAACCTTGAGTTTGATTGGGAGGTTGCAGAGCCAAGCAACAGATCTACTAAGAGTTGGCGTTGCATCAAATGATGATGAAGCATCTGAAGCCCAATCAACGAGTCGAAGCTCAGACCACTCGACAAATGTTGGCAACACACCCAACCATTCTCATTACACGCAACAACAGCACTCGAGCACACAAAGAACAGCTCAACAGCCTTCGAACTAACCGTCGGTCATTGCTCCAGTGCAAATGCAATTACTAACGAACCCAACTCAACCACCAATAGAGGCACCACCCCCAATGCTAATTCAGAATGACGGTACAGCAGCTTTCCAGTATCAACAACCGTCTACCGTTCCATTGAGTCTAGCTGCCCTCCAAAGTAGCATTGCACCAATTGCTCAGTCCCGAACTTTTCCATGTTCGTCGCCAGTACCATTGTCAAGTGATCCTGGTACTTCATATCACGTTGCACCTATACCTCCGCATAAATGGAACCTAAAGTTTACAGGCGAGAGGGGAACGATCGCTGTCACCGCATTTTTTGAGAGAGTGGACGAGTTAAGTCAGGCGAGAGGAGTTAGTAAAAAGGTTCTACTGAACTCAGGCATTGATCTTTTTGAAAAGTCAGCCTATACTTTTTATAAAGATGTTCGTAGAGAAGTCCATACATGGGAACAGCTGGAACAAAGGTTCATGGCAGAATATCTCCCTTCTTCATATGGCGAGAAGCTATTGAAGAAAATCCAAAAACGTAAACAAGGCCCTGGAGAATCTATAGGGACCTACATTGCTGTCATGAACACGTATTTCCAAAGACTTGGCTGTCCTGTTTCTGAAGAGGCGAAAAAATGGGTTAATTGCTACTGAGGTGTGTCGTAGAATAGACCAGAGATATGGTTTAGAGGAGGAGAATTTTACACCTAGGAAAAACCAATCTATTGAACCTGACTTGGCCTACGTCGACGTAGAGATCGATAATGACGATTTTCCAACAGAGGTCAATGCAATTCAGATATCAAGTACCGAGACATCTAACCAACAGAATTTAAATATTCCTGATAATAGATTTAACAGAAATAGGCAACAGCCAACAAGCAGTTTTTTTGCTAGAGCTGATAGAGAGAGGCAACAACCAGCTAGTGGTCAATCTAGTGCAAATGACAGAGATGTACAATCACCACAGGGTGTTAGGTCTGGTAGGATGAATAGGGACGTTGTTTGTTACAGATGCAACCAAACAGGGCACATAGCGATCGGGTGCGCATTACCTAGAGGTAAGCAGTGTTATTCGTGTTGTCAAGCAGGGGTAACAGTCAGAGAATGTCGTAATTGTAATCGTCAGGGAAACGGACCCAGGCGCTCTTAGGCGGTCGACCTTCGAGTCAGCCTGAACAAACATCGACCGATAGGCTAACTTACGTCTTAGATTATGTGATAAGTCATGCTCGTAAAGATGAGAGGCCTTATTTAGAAGTGGATGTGCTCGGAAATAAGTTATTAGGTTTATTGGATTCCGGGGCTTCACGTACCTTTTTAGGGAATCATGGTTGGTCAATCATCGAGAGGTTTGGTTTTTCACTTGATACGACGCGATTAGTATTGGGACAGTGCAGCTTCCTATGCGAGTTCAGGATAAATTTAGGTTAATAGAGGTCGTCGTCGTTACTGAGTTGCCGCACATTTTGATTTTAGGATTAGATTTTTAGATTTCGATGGGTATTGTACCGAACTTAAGTACTAATGAGTGGCACTTTGCCGATAATAAAGATGTGATTTGTTCTTTAGAAACATCAGTCCAACAAACTACTCTTATGCCTTACGAATCAGAACGACTAGAGGAATTGGTCGATAAATATAAGACTATTATGGGTAACTCACTGGGATGTACAGAGAGAGTAGAACATAAGATTACAACAGATGCAGCACCGATAAGACAACGTTCATATAAGGTCCCACCGGTCATTCAAAAACTTATTGACGACGAAATCGACGAAATGTTGAAACTTGATGTTATAGAACGGAGTAGTAGTTCATGGGCTTCACCAGTGGTAATGGTACAAAAGAAAAACCCAAAGAAATATCGTTTCTGCGTAGACTACCGCAAATTGAACTCAGTGACGGCGCGTGATAGTTATCCTTTACCACTCGTATCCGAGACCCTTGACAAGTTGAAAGATGCTAAATACTTGTCAACTTTAGATATCAAAAGCGCTTATTGGCAAGTACCAATGGAGGAATCATCGAAGCCACTAACAGCATTCATATGTCGACGAGGTCTATTCCAATTTAAGCGTTTACCATTTGGTGTTCATAATGCACCTGCAACTTGGCAGAGACTCATAGATAGCATCATAGGAAACGATTTAGACCCCTACGTGTACGTATATCTCGATGACCTCGTAATTGTCAGAATGACTTATTTAGGATTCGTAGTGGACCGTCGAGGCATCCGAGTCGACCCTAATAAAATTAAAGCCATGTTAGAGCTCCAGAGGCCAAGAACTGTCAGAGAAGTTCATAGAATTTTAGGCAAAATATCCTGGTATAGACGTTTCATAGAGAATTTTTCAGCGATAATAGCTCCAGTAAGGTCTATTAGATATGTTTGCATTAACACTTCCCGAAGATGCCTCAAGAATGTTAGGTTTACCAGTTTTAAAGTGAAATTTAAATAAAAAATGTTATACCAAAAGATTCTTGGAAGTGCCGTCTATCCAGAACTGTAAAAAGGTAGGCCATTTAAATTTCTGCTAATTGATAATTAGCATCAAACAACCCGTATGTTACACCAAACAACTGATAACACAAAGGCTAAAATTGCATGCATTGGAAAGTACCACCCAGTCACACATCGTACTCAGACAGCTCGGCGCCCGAAAGCGAAACAAGGCAACTTTAAATTAGTAACACCTTCGCTGCCATTCAGAACGCACTGCAGAAATCCTAATTTTAAGCGAAAACATCGCACACAACAAATTAATGGGGGAGCCAACAACATTTAGTGAGATGTATAAACTTCTTTCAAAGCAAAACCAAGACCAAACTGCCTCGCTTACTGGACTTATTCAAAAAAGCGCAGAAACAAATAAAAATATCCGATGAAAAGCTGGAAAAGCTACAACAAAATAACGTAATCTTAGAAAGAAAAATGTTCTTCTATTTGGACTAAAAGTAGAAAACAAAAACAACTTAATTGAAATCACACTGAATAAGATTAACGAACTGTTCTCACTAAATATTACAATTAGTGATATAAACAACATTTATAAACTCGGTAAAAGCGATTCAGCACCTATATTAATTGAGTTTTTATCTTATTTTAAAAAAGCTGAGCTTTTCAAAGACCCTGAAAAGCTAAGAAATTTAAAGGATACAGGCTTTGCCATAGCAAACGACTTATGCGAAGGGGATCGTAGGGAATTAAAAATACTAAAAACTCACCTTAGAAGAGCAAAAGACGAAGGAAAGGAAGCAAAGATCAAAGGATTAAAGCTCGAAATAAACAATAAGTTATTTACTGCCGGTGAACTGGAAGACATTTCTGAAGTTGAGTCAGATAGCACTGAATCCACAGATTCAGAAGAGGAGGAAAAACACGAGGTATCAATCAACAAAAAAACCTTAAAATCGAACAATCTGCCATTTTACAAAAAGAATAATAAAGGAAAACAAAAAACGCCAATCCGGAAGGGATTAAAACAAGATCGTTAAAAAAAAAAGAAATAGATTAGGATAAAAAAAAATTGATAGTTTTTTAATTTATAAGTTCGATTTTGTTTAATAGTAGTAGTAATTAATTTTTCGCAAATCTCTTGGTCTACGGAATATAATTTTTCTTTTTAATATATTGAAATTATCTTTAACATCCAAAACTTTTGTGTTTATTAAAATAATACATACAGGTAAATATATGTTAGTACATGCCCTAATATAAAAGTAGGTATCATTTTTAAAAATTAAAAAACAATGGACAATTATATAAAAGATTTTAGTGCAAAAAGCATCAATGAATGCAAAAAGAGTTTTGTACAAAATTGCAACTATGACTTTAAAATTGTTCAACAAAATATTAGAAGCTTGAACAAAAACTTTGACGAATTTTGGATAAACTTACAAGAAATTTCATCAGACATTGACTGTATTATTTTAACAGAGACATTTATAATTCCCGATATTTCAATACATTATTTAAAAGGATTTAATTTATTATACAGCGAAGGGAATTTAAACACTCATGATGGCGTAATTATTTACTTAAGAGAAACAATTCCATTTTCTTACAAAATTAAAAAAATAGGAGCCCAAAATTGCTTAGAAGTGTCTTTGAACTTTCAAAATATTTCTATTTTAATAACCGGTTTTTACCGCTCACCCTCAACCAACGAACAAGAGTTTTTAGAGAGTTTTTCAGATTACCTTAAAAGTTGCGATAAAAACCATGACAATCATTTTATTTTGGAGGATTTAAATATACATATTTTGGAAAATGATAAAAATGTTGAGGACTACCTAAATCTATTATACCAAGAAAATTTTGTTTCAACAATTAACAAAGGAACACGATTACAAAACGGGAAGCTTGTCTGTTGTCTAGACCATATATTTTTGAAGAAAAAAACAAACTTTCACTATGAAAAATGTATTCCTATTGTTTTTGAGTCAGACATCACAGATCATTACATGACCTTTTTGCAGTTAATTTTAATAAAAACGAAACAAAAAAATATTCAAACACACATAACGAAAAAAATATTTAATGAAAAATTATTTTTAAAAAAACTTAAGTCTGAAAACTGGGAAAGTTTTTACCAAGAAGAAAATCTTGATAAACAAAATGAATTGTTTTTAATAAAAATTAAAAAACACATTACTGATTCAACAAAAATCACTAAAATTCAAATAGTAAATAAAAAAACACCATGGATCACAAAAGCACTGATAAAGTCTATAAAGAAAAAAAATATCCTATACAAAAATAAAATTGAAAATCCAACAGAGCTTAATAAAAAGATTTACACAAATCACAGAAACTCCTTAAATCACCTTGTTAAAAAAACAAAATTTGAATACTTCGAAAAAAAAATAGAATCAAACAAAAATGACTCAAAGGCAATTTGGGATATAGTTAACAAAATATATCCAAAAACGAAAAAAAACAGTAGTTAGCGAAATAAAAAATCAAAATGGTACCACAATTACAAATACAAAAGAAATAACAAATACAATTGCCACTTTTTTTACAAATATTGGTAAGGACCTAGCCCAAAATATTAAAAAATGTAAAACAGCAACAGAATCAACAGAACTGACAGCAAACAAGCAAAAAAAAGAATTTGAACTAAAAGCAACTAATAAAAAAGAAATACTGGACACAATTAATGAACTAAAAAACAAAAAAGGTCCGGGTATTGACTGTATCACAAGCGAATTAATTAAAAAGATGTTAAAATCTATAGCACATCCTTTAAAAACAATTATAAATAAGTCTTTTAACTTGGGCATTTTCCCACAACCATTTAAATTAACAATCATAAAACCACTATTTAAAGCAGGACAAAAAAATAACATCTCAAACTATAGACCAGTATCTTTAATAACGAATTTCACAAAAGTCTTAGAAATAATTATCAAAAAAAGATTAAATGAATATCTTGAAAACACAAAATTTTTATCGGATAACCAGTTTGGCTTTAGGAAACAGAAATCCACAGAAGATGCCATAGAATGTCTGTCTACACACGTTTATAAAAACTTAGAAAGTAGAAAACCATCATTAGCTGTATTTCTAGATTTATCAAAAGCTTTTGATACTGTTGGACACAAACAACTACTCGACGAACTAGACAATATAGGAATAAAAGGAACAGCACACAAACTATTTAAAGAATATCTAGAAGAAAGAACTCAGACAGTTAACTTACAAGATGAATCTAGCGATCCTAAAACAATAGAAATCGGCGTTCCACAAGGAACAGTTCTTGGTCCAATTTTGTTTAATATCTATCTTAGTCGACTTGTTGATATAGATATAGACGGTGAAGTGATTAGCTTTGCAGATGACACGGCTATCTATTTTACTGCAGACAACTGGGAAAACCTAATATCTAAAGCTCAAAGAGAAACAGAAAAAATTATACATTTTCTCAACCAAATGAACTTAACTGTTAATTTTACAAAAACCTTTTTCTTACCATTTACGTCTTACACCAATAACTTACCAATATATAATGAACTCAACTTATATAATAACAAAAACTGTGACTGTTTACCAATAACAATTGAAAAAACGCTAAAAATAAAATATCTTGGTATTTTTATTGATGCACATCTTCGATGGGATGAACACATAAAATATGTAACCAACAAAATCAGATCCTTATTGCACAAATTTAAACATTTAAGATCATTTTTTAAAATAAAACAGTTAAAGGTTTTATATCAAGCTCTTGTTGAACCACACTTAACATATGGTATTTTGGCTTGGGGGGGAACAACAAACAATCATCTAGACAGCTTGGAAAAAATTCAGAAATGGTGCATTAAAATAATTTTTAATAAACCATATCGTTTCTCGTCTGAATTGTTGTTTGAAGAGACAAAATTTTTTGACATTAGGAAACATTTTATTTATGCTTTAACCGTAAGACAACATAAATTTAAGTCCAATTTAGTTGAAAGAGAACACAGCTACAACACCCGAAAACGTGAAATAATTTACAGAATCCCTAAAGTAGAAAAAACAATAACTCAAAGAAGTTATTACTACTTACGTCCCAAAATATATAGTATACTTCCAAAAAATATTTTGAACATAAAATCTTTAAAAAAGTTTAAGCAATCAATTAAGGAATGGTTAACAACAATAGCTAGAAATGTTATACATAGTTGGATTCCATATACATAGTTGGATTCCATAAAAAAAAAATTAAAAAAAAAAAAAAAATATATATATATATATATATATATATATATATATATATATATATATATATATATATATAATACAATATTACAAGAGTAAACAAAAAAATATGAAAAATTTAAACTTTATTACCCGATTAATACATTTTGCTGACGATTATGAAAATTTATTATTGATCATGATGCCTTACTCTCGATTATGACACTTTTTCTCGATTATGACACTTACTCTCGACTACAACAATTTTATCCGATCAGAGATTTTCCAAAATTAACTAGGTTTATTTATATGGGTAATTAATTATAGGTACCTAGCTCTAAAGGTTATTTAATAGTTGATAATATCTCTGAAACCTATTCAATAGTTAATAATAGTTAGTTTTTTTAGATGTATATTAAATATTGTTATAGGACTCACTTAAAGAAGTAAATATATTGTTTGATAGGCAAACAAGCTTCTCAAAGCTTTAAATTGCCTGAAATATTTATTTATAGCTTCTAAGGGGGAATATATTACATTTGTAATTTTTGTACATTTAAAGATGCTGAAAATAAATATTATTATTATATTATTAATTACAGCTCTAGCTAAGAAGAATCAAAACTTAAGATTAAGGAACTTTTAGTGACTGCACCGATTCTTACATGTCATTCAAACAGACGCATCAGAATTGGAATAGGAGCATGTTTAACGCAACCTTATCCTGAAGGAGACAAAGTCATATGCTATTTGAGTCGATCTTTGACTAAGCAAGAACGTGTTTACATGACCACCGAGCGAGAATGTTTGGCATTGGTTTGGGCGATAGAGAAGCTCCGGCCATATATTGAGGGGATCTCATTTAAGGTCATAACAGATCATGTTAGCTTAAAATGGCTTCATAGCTTGAAAGAGCCCAGTGGAAGACTGGCTCGTTGGTCTGTAAAACTGCAGCAATATGACTTTGAAGTAATCCATCGGAAAGGGAAAGATTTAGTTGTGCCGGACATATTATCTCACGCAGTACCTATGATTGATACAATTTCGCAGCCCAGAGACGCTTCAACAGCAATTAAAGAACGACGGTACCAAAAGATGGTAAAGAGGGTCGTAGAATCACCGTTAAAATTTATGAATTGGAGATATACTGATAATAAGTTGTATAAATATGTCAAACAAGAATACCCTCAACTTTCACCATCTAACGAATATTGGAAGGAGGTAGTCCCCAAGGATCATAGGCGTAGAATTATTGGAGAAGCTCACGATCCTCCTACCGCAGGACATATGGGTGTGTATAAAACTTTCCACAGACTGGCAGAAAAATATTACTGGCCAAAAATGCGCCAGGACGTTGTAACTTTTGTAAAGAAATGCTTTGTCTGTGCAGCTCATAAAGGTCATACACAGGGTGTATCTGATCAGATGATATCTCACCCTAAACCAACTCGTCCTTGGGAAATTATCTCAACAGATTTATTTGGACCTCTACCTCGTTCGACAAAGGGTAATTGCTGGATTCTTGTCGTTACGGACTATTTAAGTAAGTTTTCCTTAGTTTTTCCAATGCGAACAGCCCCTACTCAAGCTGTCGTCAAGCATCTTGAGGAGCAAGTATTTATGGTCTTCGGAGTACCCCGTTTGCTACTTTGTGATAATGGTCCTCTGTACAAGAGTAATGAGTTTAAACGTTTCGCTGAGAGTTATCAGGTTAAAACTCAGTATAATCCGTATTATCACCCCAGAGCGAATCCAACAGAAAGGACGAAAGTACGTTAAAACCATGTTATGTTGTTATGTGAAAGACAACCACAGGAAGTGAGACGAACAAATACATAAACTTGCCTGCGCGATTCGTACTGCAACCCATGAGACAATCAGGATGTCTCCTTTCTTTGTTAATTTTGGTAGGAATATGTGTCTGTCAGGAAAAGATTACTCCAACCCAGGTTTGTTATCTGAAGAGAATGGTGTACAATCTGCAGCTCAAAGTAAGAACGAAGGTTTCCGGAAGCTCTATGCTGATGTTAAGAGAAGGTTAGAGGTGGCAGGAGAGAAAAACGTAGTTCAGTATAATTTGCGTCAAGGGTACCCAACTTTGCTGTGGGTCAGCGTGTTTGGAAGAAGAATTATGTGTTGTCAGATGCTGCGAAGTTTTTCTCGAAGAAGTTTACACCGAAATTCGTTGGTTCTTATGTAATCAGGAATAAAATTTCTCCATGGATATTTGAGCTTCAGGAACCATCGGGTAAAGTACTACCAGGGAGCTGGCATGCCAAAGACCTTAAGTCGGCAGCGGACCTCTCCGATTAACCTTTTTTAGGTTAATCGTCTTGAAGATGGGGGGGGGGGATTATGTAACGTGTCATTTTTACGCTTGAGACACACGTTACATATTTGTTTTATTTATGTAAATAACCAAAGCTCTTCGACTCGTTTTTCTGTACGCACATTAAGGGTAATTTATAGAGCTAGATTTTGAGGTTATATATTGTCCAGAAAATTACCTTATAGAGGAAGCATTACATCGTGTTATTGAAACCACTGCGCACTTCGTATTGTTTAGGCATCGTAATTGGAATCTCAGATCACAGGTTCGGGAAAAATCACATAAAAACATCTTTGAAATTGGGAATTTTGTTCATTTACGTTCTGAATTAAATAATCAGCTGATTTAGCGACCGCGTACGTTCAATAAATAGACGAAATGAGAAAAGTATTCTAATCCAATCTACCCGGTATAATTCTGGGGAATGGCGGCGTTGCCACATCACAAATGGTTTCAGTAACAGGAAGGAAACTTTTGGATAGACATTTCGTCTATGTTGGACAATCGTTTATGTTTATTTTCGAGGATATTAGGACAATGATTTCTCTTCCGAACCTCTTCTTATTCACGGATTAGCTAGTTTTTGTAGCACGAAAACATATTTAGGTCCACGGTTTGACCAGGAACAACCGAGGCTCCGCCCACTTTGATATCTTTAGTACTTTGATAAGGAGAAGATAAAATGAATACAAGTTGTCCACTTTTGTAAATTGGAGATAAACGAGGGATAAAAGCAGGACTAAAAGAATAAACAAAATCGTATTTTTATATTATATAAATTAATATATAATAATAGTTAAATAAAATTAATATCTAGCTCAGTTAGTCGGATTGAAGGGTTATGTAGGGATACCTAGTGGTAAACAAACTTAACATCTGAACACTCTTGTGCCGGGTTTAAGCAGTAGTTCAATGTGTATTTTTGGGTTCAAGTTCAGAAACAACTTTATTAATGTAAAAATGTTTTACAAAAATGGCGTCAAACTATATGAATCTTAGAGAAAACATATATAAAGAGCGAAGGAAACTTTTGACTAAAACTATAACTAAAATACAACTAAATTCTACACTTAGTATGGCTTTACTCATATATGAATTGGTTGAGTGTTCGAATATTCCTGGGTTTGATGCATGCTCTGATCTCCAGTAATTGATTTTACAGTTGATGGTTTCATTGCTAAACTTCTTATAGGTTGGTTATTTTTCTCCTACGTGCTATGTTGGCAGGGGTCCGGATGTGCATTTTGAAAACCCTCGTTTATAAAAAATGATCCGTAGAAATAGATCTGAAAACACCTCAATGCGTAAAGGACGCATTTTCGATATTCCCTTGGTTGATGCTGCCCCCTACAGACCTATACCAAAGTACTAGTGTACGTCGTCATTGGCCGGCTTAAAAACGGTGTAGTTTTTTCGGGCTTGCAAACCCAGGGCTAGGGATTTTTGGTGAAAGCGCTTCTTTATAAATGGGTTTGCATCCTTATTTGAATTTAACCGGGAAAATTTGGTTGGTACTGTGTACTGTCCCCACCAAATTAAAGAACTATTTCCGACATCTTCCTGACAAAGTGTCATTTCTTTCTTTCCAAAAAGAATCGGTGCTGGGTCGAGAAGAGTCTCTGGGATCGCCATTGGTTTTTTGGGTTACTGGCACTGTAGCGATTACAGGATATTTCTCAGAAACTGTAAAAGTGAGTCCGTTGTTTTGGCGTATTTAAGTGACGGCTCACATCCTCTGCAAGTAAGGCATTTAAGGCGACCTACGCCATTCCTACGGAAGAGAAATTGGTAAGTTCGATTTTATTCTTTTTTATTTTTTTATTTGGGTATTCTTCAAGATAATATTTGCCTCCCAAATTGTAATTGGTGTTCGTGTGAAGTGTGATTTTTCTGCAAAAGAATTGTGTGGAATTTTTGGAGTTTTTTGAATTTTTTTTAAAAACCACGTTTTGGATAAAAACTATATATGGTTTTTCTCCTTTGCCTACAGAGCTGTCCATTCCAAACACCACTGAACGATTGTGCGGGTTCCGGCAATAGTACCGATACAACCCTGGGTTATTTTATTTCACCTGTTGAAATCTGCTTTATTTTATTAAGTCGACATGGGGTTCTTGATTTAAGTTACTCGGTGTAGGGGAACTTCGTGCAAAACCGACGAATTCCAGGAAACTGAAATATTTCATTTTCCACAGGGTTTTCCGCTCGGGCAAGAATGAGCAGTTTAAGACCATGTCCTGCCCTAGCGTGATGTACTAGATAATCAGCAGGGGAGGCGCGAGCAGGACAGGGACCCGGAGAGCAGGAAAATGTCTGGGAACAACAACTCCAGGTTCACAAAAACAAAACATTTTATTTAACCACAAAATAACAACAGGACCAAGGTAGGAGCAAACTTTAGATTTAATTTTTTTATAAATAATAATTTTTGTTACATTTTTTTGTAACCGCAAGGTAGGGTATGCCGTCATAACCACAATTTTGCGGCATAAACTAAGTTTAGCTTTTACTGTGTAATTGAAAGACCCTACTAATTGTTCCAACTTGGTTTCACTTTTATTTATTTTTTTTGTGATCAATTTAATTATTTTTATTTTCTATTTGAAATATACAAGATATACTAAATCTTTGTGTTATTTGTACAATCCAGTGAACCAACTTTGCAGAGACAAAAGAGAGATGGGGTTATATTTTTTAGCGGTTTCCTTACATTGTTTTACCTCATAGGGTGGATCTCGGACTGGGTGGCTGTCTATCTCATTCTACCCAACGTAAAATGATTACAGCAGATATTTGGTCCAGATCTCCCCTATGACGGAATGATTTTGGAAGTGCATTTTTTTTAAATAATTTATATAATGGAGTCTTACACTACTGACACAAATGTAGGTACATTGTGATCTGTTGGAGATTCTACCTGTAGTCCATCTACCTGTAAAATGCTTCTAGTTTTGTCATCTTAATTCAATCTTTTTAAATTTTATTTTGTCAATGAGTCAATTTCTTTTTGGTTTTTTTTTAAATTACACAAATACTCTGGAAGCCTCGAAAGTAGGTAGAGTTTCATTGTTTGGCTACAACGTTTGAGTTGAACTGTATTTTAATTAAGATCTTCCTTGTAAAACATTAAAATTAAAACACTGTGGCGCACTTAAAATTTTCTTATTTTTGAACCCCCCTTCTCCAATGTATAAAAGTTACCGGGCATATCAATGTTTTACCTAGCTGGAAAATACAGTTCTGCTTCCAGATATTTGTTTAATTACTTAGTAATTGTTATGGTGTCGTAGTTTTATACATCACAGATTGGCAACGTTATTGTTCTATTTACAGTGTCACAAAATGGCATTTTAGATTGCCACAGTTAGAAATCATAATAAGCGACCTGAAACACCCTAAAGTTCCGAATTTGATGCATATTGGTTCATAAATGGGAAGATCCGCCATTTTGGATCCGCGAGTTTATTTATTTTTCCAATAAAAAAACCTATTTGAAAAAGTTTCAAAAACGTTATTATCTAACAAATAAAGAAATATTTTATATGAAGTCAAAAAATTATATTTAAATTTGATAAAACATTTAGTACATATAAACATAAAATACAACATTTAACTTAACCAGATTTCGTACAAATGATATTTGAAGTAAATATTCAACTACATTAAAACATTAATTTGGCTTTTTCATGATACTGAAAAGGCTTTCTATATAAATTTCTTGATCATCAAATTTTCTTTCAGGCCTTTGTTGCCCCCTGTTTTTTCAAGTAGGTAATTCCATTCATGTGTTTTTTATTTTGTAGGATTTTTTGTAGTTTTAAACCATTCTTCACAATCATACTTTTTCGTTCTAGCGAAACTTTTATCACAGCTAAAAACTGTTATTCAAACCAATCTTGATAAATTAGCTGAAATTGTTAAAATATGTCATACTACTACTATGTCGGTTTAGAACATTTTTCTACGTTGTCCGACGCCTATTCTCCACCTCATTTGATCCTGACAATCATCCTCTGTCAGATTCTTTTGACTCATTGATCTTTGGATTGACTGTTGCCATTCTAGTTTAGGACGCCCTCTTTTTCTGCACCCTATTGGTTCCCATTCTAGGACCTGCTTTGGTAATCTTTCGTCGTTCATCCGTTGTACATGGCCGTACCATATCAGTTGCCTTTTAGTGATGTCATGCGTTATGCTTCCCTCGATTCCCATTCTTTCTTTTATGATCTCATTTCTTATGTGATCTATTCTAGATATTCTCATTGATCTTCTTATTGCATCCATTTCGACACTTTCCATTTTTGTTTTGTATTTTTCTGTTACGCGGCAAGTTCGGTTCGGTTCGGTTCGGTTCTCTATTCCATACAACAGCGTGCTTTTGACCATTGTTTTATATATGTTAAATTTTACATTCTTTTTTATCTCTCTGCTCCATAGAATACTGTTAAGACATCCAATAACTTTTTTTGCTTTTAGTATTCTTTTTTCCAATTCTTTACAGTCTGTTCCTGTCTTATCAAATGTGACACCCAAGTATACAAGTTATATGACCCTATCGGTTACATATTACCATCATATTACAAAGGTGTACGAACTTTATGCTGACAGAGACATTATTCCCTACTTACGGATTTATTAATAATAGTTTTTACATGTGTTATAATAATCAGTTAGAATCTAGATTTAAGATCGATTGGTTGTAATAAGTTTAAAAATAATAAAAGTTGTTTTTAAAAACGGTTTCGGCAAAGCCTGTCTTTTAAGTGGCGCAGTCGGTAGGATTGCCCAAACGTGAGATTAAATAATATAATCGACGGTTCGTTTTAACGTGTGCGTAACAGATCTTAATCTAACGAAAAGACCTACTAAAGAACATAGTAATCGGCTCGTGATTTTCGAAAGCATATCGGAAATTTTGGATTTTTGATTAATTTTGCGTGCAGTGCGTGCTAGATCTAAGACTGTCCAGTTAGGTGAACTGAAGTAGCCTAACGAAAAAGATCTACTAAAGGACATAGTTGATTAATTCGTGTTTTTCGAGAGGATATCGAGGAATTTGGATTACTAATGTCATCGCTGGAAGTCTTAATGGTTTTGCTGTAAGTAATACCTCATGTCATTTAGAGATTCCGTAAAAACTGATTATTCTGATCTCTCAAATTCTGATTCTGACTCACAAAGCGAAGAACATCGCGCACCAAGCCCAAAATTGGACAATACTTTTGAACAAAATCTAAATTCAAAGCTTGATCAATTTCTAGCGGACTTGATAGGAAACGTAGCTTTAGATTTAGATAATAGTGTACTCGATAATTCTATAAATTTGGAAATAAATAAAAAAATGGCTCTTCCGCAATTAAAATCGGAATACTTAGGCATGATTCCTGAGTTCCATGGAGAACCAGAATTATTACCCAGATTCATAGAAATATCTCAAAAACTAATCACCAAATTTTACAACACAGAAGACGTTAATGATTTTCAAAATGAATATTTGATGTCAAGCATCTTAGGTAAAATTAAAGGTGAAGCGGCAATTAATATTGCTTCCTGTAACATTACGAAGTTTAGCGATTTAAAAGACGCCCTTGTCAGCACTTATGGGGATAAACGCGATCTTTGCACCCTTGTAATCGAGGGTACAGAAATGAAACAAGGCAATGAATCAGCTTTTGATTTTTATAATAAAATTCAACATCAACTAAATTATCAAACTTCTTATCTCTTGACTCACGGGGCCCAAGAAGATGATTCTGGGTAAATTTTGCAGAGCGTTAGCTTTAAGAATTCTATTATGCGGATTAAAAGAACCGGTTGGCTCTAATGCGAACTAAAAATCCGAAAGACATGAATGAAGCCCTTCAAATGCTTACAAACGACTTACAACACTTTAACTCCCCACAAAAACTAAATGCGCCTCTTATGAAACCAAAAGTGAACAGCCCTTTGGCATTAACGAGTTTCCCTCAATCTAATTTTTCTGACAATTTCCCATCTACTTCGAATTACAGACCACCACAGCTGACTTATAGACCAGAGCAAAATAAACCGATTTTTAACAGAAAACCGAACCAATCAAACGCCTTTAATCAATCAAACGCATTCAATCAATCAAACGCCTTTAATCAATCAAACGTTTTTAAACCTAATTTACCAAAGCCAACACCAATGAGCGGAGTTTCCACAATAAAATCCTACCAGAACCGAAATATCCCTCACAGACCATTACAAAATAACCCCCAATACAATCGGCAACCTAATTATCAATCAGACTATATAATCGAAGAAATAAATAATATTGAAAATCAATCACAGACTCAACTTACAATCGAATACGCCTTCGAAGACAATTTCCATCAGCAGTATGATGACGACACGGACTATACAAAAGATCAAATGGAATCGAGCGAGTTTTTTCAGAAACCAGCCTCGAGCCCCCACAATTTCACTTTCATAATTTTCCCTGAGTATAATCTAAAAATATTAATAGACACCGGAAGTACAAGGTCCTTTGTAAAACCTGCTATAGCGCAGAAATATTTCCAAAAATCTCTAACCGACGACCCATTCGAAATTTTAACCGCGCATGGCAATTCAATAGAAAAATATAGTACGAAAATACCCTGTCCAAAAGTTTTTAATTCAGATCTAGAACATTTAAAATTTTACGTTTTCGATTTTCATAACTATTTTGACTGTTTATTAGGAATCGATAATTTGTCTTTACTTAAAGCTGACATCAATCTTCAAAATAATTTTTTAATCACTCCTAACTCGACAATAAAACTGAAATTTCATAGCACTCTTAAAAATACGAATATTTTAGTACTGGCTCCAATGACCGAGCAACCTATTAACATCAAGGTCAACAATACAGAAAACAGTGATGTTGTAATTCCCCAAACAAAATTTGCAGAAGTAGAAATTTCTGAATGCCTGACAACAGTCAATAGTTTTGAGACCACCTACACAGAAAAAAACCCTACCGAAAAAAGTTTAAAAATAAAAATGTTTGAACCTTTAAGCGTCATTCACCTTGACCGCTATAAAGTTAAACATCGACCTATCCCAACAGAATCTCCCTTTTATGTTAAAATCAAAAAACAATCACTAAATAATTTTGTCGGAAATCACCGTGAAAAAATAAAAATGCATCCAATAGTTTTCATTACATCCCAGAAGAAAAACAAAAACTTGTATACCAAGTTAACGCATCCCGTGAAGAATTGCATGAAAATCCTAAAACAGTTTTTGAAAAAAACAAACAAAAACAACCAAATATCAAAAACAAATATAAAAGGAAAACAATAGTTTCAGTGAATTCTGAACCAAAAGCGGAAAAAATAGATACGACTAACTCTAACACGTTCAAAAAAATACATCTCCTAAATATTAAAAGACCTCGAAAAAGAAAAAAAGTAAATAAAAATAAACATCTTTTAGGTTGTTCGCACCCATCAGCTTAAGAGGAACAGGAGTAACCAACATTACTCAAAACTTAGGCGTCCTACCCGTAAACCTTGGACCTGCGAAACTCCAAAGGTCAGAACATACCTTCGTTCACTATTATGATTTAGGACCCCTACTACAACAATACGAAAACATAATTTCACAACATCAAACGCTGAAACAGACGTACACTAATAACACACCTTTAGAACGCGATATAAATAACTTTGAAAAAATTTAAAATTTTTATAATTAATCAATAATAGAAAAAATTGAAAATATAATCATATTTCAGTCAAAAAGATCTAAACGAGGGCTCATAAATGGCTTAGGATCAATAGTTAAGGGACTAACAGGAAACCTAGACGCAAACGATGGTTTAAAAATCTACAATATTTTAGACCAGTTGCGACGTAATGAGAAAAGTACCCAAAATCAACTATTCTTACAATACTCGGTAAATCAAAAATTAATTGACCGATTTAATTAAACTGTTGAAAGTATTCAACATAACCAACATCTGTTAAAAACAAAAATTTTACAATTGCATTCTTTGATACGACATAGTGCTGGCTTGGATAACGTTATTTTAACCAAAAGCGTTTATAACGAACTTATCCTTTTATACAATGCGATATTAAGCATCTTCCAAGATATTAAAAACTCTTTAACATTTTGCAAACTAAACGTAATGTATCCGAGTATTATTAAGGTAAATGATTTACTCACAGAGCTAAAAAGAATATCTGAAATCTATAGGGATCAATTCCCATTTGATTTACAAGTTGATAACATAAATCTTATAGAATCTTTCATAAAAATTAATTGTCTTGTAGATGATAAGAAAATTTTGTACTTCCTATCAATTCCAATTGATACTAAGGATCAATTTAATTTGTTTCGATTAATATCGATTCCTTCAAAAATTGAATCAGATTTTTTTACAATCCTTCCTAGTAATCAATACTTGCTAAAATCAAAATTAAACGACCAAATTATTCCTTTAAATGACATGTGTATTGCCCAAGGCAAATCATTCCATTGCCCTAGACATCTGCAAAGCAATCAAAGGGCGTTATGCGAAAAAAATATCCTCTCGCACGAAAACACCAGCACGTGCCAAATAACTAAATTAAACATTTTGGAAAACCACCTAGAATTCATTTCACAGTTAAATCAGTACTTAGCAGTTTTTCCTTCAACAGAAAGCCTTCAATTTATTTGCGACGAACAAACTATAACTCAAGAACTCACTGGCATATTCCTAGTGAACAAGACACCATGTAAGTTACTTTATAGAGGAAAAGAAATATATTTTGAAGAGAAAACAATGGCAAGTCCATCGATAATAAACTTACCAAAATTAGAAGTGCAAAACCAAAAATTTCCAAAATTTAGCATAGATCTTAAGAAACTAGAATTTGAAAAATCTATTATCAACCCCATGGTTCCGATATTTGAAGAAAATACAGCCCCTAACCTATTAGTACCAAGTGGTTGGACAATCTGCCTTTACATCATCCTTCTCGCAACACTATTGTATTTTGGACATAAGTACTTTCAAAGGAGAAAGAGCAAGCAGTTGCGATCCACACACTCTATGAAACCTACTGAATTAGAAAAGCTGAAAACCACCCTCCCAGGGGAGGCTTCCTTCTAAGGGTGGAGGAGTTATATGACCCTATCGGTTACATATTACCATCATATTACAAAGGTGTACGAACTTTATGCTGACAGAGACATTATTCCCTACTTACGGATTTATTAATAATCGTTTTTACATGTGTTATAATAATCAGTTAGAATCTAGGATCGATTGGTTGTAATAAGTTTAAAAATAGTAAAAGTTGTTTTTAAAAACGGTTTCGGCAAAGCCTGTCTTTTAAGTTACATACTCATTGCATGGGATATGGTTTGTCCATTTTCTAGTACTAACTCACCAATACATAAGTACTGTGTCTTGTCCACGTTCACTGTTAATCCCCACTTTTGGTATTCTTCTGTTAACTTTCTCATCATATACTCCATCTCTTCTTTATCATTAGCCACAATTACTTGGTCGTTAGCAAACTGTAGTGTGTATATGGTAAATCGGTCGTTAAGTTTTATTCCCATGCCGTGCACTTTACGTTTCCAGTTTTTTAGAGCTACTGCGATATATATTTTAAAAATAGTTGGAGAGATACAACATCCCTGTCTTAAGCCTTTTGTTACCAGGAATTCTTTTGAAAGTCGATTTCCAATTTTAATTTAGGTTTTGACCCTTTGTATAGTTATTTTAACCTGTCCATAATTTTTCTACTGGAACGGTATCATATGCTTTTGTAGGTCCACAAAGGTAACATGGGTCTCTATATTTCTGGCGCTCCTTTTCTCAATTACTTGTTTAAGACAAAAAACATTATCACTACAAGATCTGCCTGCGCGAAACCCACTTTGCTCTTCTTCTTGTTCACGAAAATCATTCTCTATTAGATCTCTAAGAATCCTACC
This sequence comes from Aspidapion aeneum, assembly GCA_963576565.1. Taxonomy (NCBI): domain Eukaryota; kingdom Metazoa; phylum Arthropoda; class Insecta; order Coleoptera; family Brentidae; genus Aspidapion; species Aspidapion aeneum. The sequence continues at coordinate 68,873,893 of OY755040.1, read as the reverse complement.
GTACAATCTACTTAGAGTACTGGTTATTGAAATTCCTCTGCAATTGCTGCAATCCAGCTTGTTTCCTTTTTTATGTATTGAGGATATGAATGCAATTTTCCAATCATTAGGTACCGGATGTCCATTTATGCATTGATTAATAATATATGTGAGATTTTCGAGTAGTTTCTCTGATCCATATTTGAGCATTTCAGCATATATTCCCCCAGGTCCGCTAGCTTTTCCGGATTTAAGTTTTTTAATATTATTCTTTATCATTTCTTTTTCGATGATTACTTCCTCTCCATATACTTCTATGTCTCTTCTCGGAGAGGCTGCCAGATATTCGGGTCTCGTCTCCTGCAGCAGTCCCTTGTAGTGTTCTGTCCATTGTTCTGGTTTGATTATCTGGATGTTTACTTTTTCTTTTGTTGGGTTTTTTACTGTAGAAATGAATTTCCATAATTCAGAACTCTGCCTACCTCCTACGTGTGTGTATATGTCCTGGCACTTGCGCTCGAACATTTCATTTTTTTCTGTGCGTATCAAATTTCTTAGCTGTCTTCTGGTTTCCCTGTAGATTTCTAGGTCTCTTTGCTCCTTATTACTGAGCCATTTCAAGTATGTGCGTTTTTTCTCTTTGACCATTCACCACCTTCCTGTTATTTCTATTATCTTGGTACCCAACAGCTTCGTTGCTTGCTTCCTTTTTATTATGTTTGTATATATCTCTTCAAATGAGTGATTTGTGTTTATTAATTTTTCATCTAATCGATTCTGATACAATCTTTGAGTACTTTCGATTTTTAGACTTCTAAAGTTGTATTTTTGATTGTCTTCGATGCATTCTAGGTTTTCATTTTCTCTAATACTTTCGTGCTTATTTTTTTTTCTTAAAGGGAACAATATTTTTGCTTTTACCAGATGGTGGTCACCACAGGTAACACCACGAAGTGCTCGCTCATCATACCACTTTAATTGCGAGTGTTGTCTACCTATAGCATAATCAATAATTGATTTAAGGGGGCAAACTTCGCTCGAAAACTTACCATCTGACAACACCGATATCCCATTTTTTGGTTAAATCTTTGTTCTAATTGAAATAGAAAACGAGAAAGCAAAATGCGTCGAAATTGCGGAGTGGTTTTTTAAAGTATTGTTAACTAACGTATCTTAGCAGATTTTCGCTAACTCATCTTATTCAAAAAATAATACAAAAATTATGGCTAAAACACAACAAAGATTTCAAAACAATGTTTGGCATTTCAGTAGCCTTTGCATGCATGAAATTGTTTCGATTTTTGTATTTTTTGGAAATGTACAAAAGAAAATCAAAAATCTAACAAGATACGTTTGAAGACTTTTAAAAAATCTTGCATATAAACAGAACTAATGTTTCAACTAGTTTTTTATAGAAGAGATCTATTAAGATTTCCAAAAGCGTGCTCAATTTTATATTTGCTGCAGGACACCAAATCAGACAAGAGCCATCAACCTCCTGACTGAAGCGCCACCCCCATATACCGGGGGCAAGTCAATTCGATTGAGAAAATTTAACTAAGATCACGTGACCCGGATTTTCACATTTTCAGATATTTTGAAAAAATAAAATGTCATTTATTATAAGTTAATATAAGTTAAATGATTATAAGATAGTTTTTGATAATTAGTATATTGCTCAGTTAACAGAAGCTTGTGCTTAGCTTCGCTGAGTTGAAAATAAAGCCCTTTTCATTTATTTACTTATTTATTACATAACAAGAGAAGAAAGTGACAACTTTCACACGAGCGTGAGGAAGTTACTTTCTGTCGAGTTATGGATGCTATTTTTCCTACGAACACTGTTGAACTATACTAATTTTTGTAAAAATTGGTGTTTAATTTTGCGTAAATCAAATGAAACTGCTTTTCCGCATGTGTGGGAAAGTAGTTTGCAACACATGTGCGAAAAAGTATTGTGACAGTTAAATACTTTCCATACATGTGCCGAAGTACTGAAAGTACTTGTCACACATGTGCGAAAAAATTTCTGCACACGGAAGAAGTTTAATGTTTTCTGAAGATGCAAATCGTGTAAAATCCAACATTTTCATATGTGGTCGCAGGAAATAGTAATTTACCTAACCAGTGCGGAAAACGCACACAGATTCGTTAAATATTTTTCCTACGAGGTTGTGGAAACAAAAATAAAGTACTACAATAAAAACAACTCATTTATTATATTTAATTTACAATGATTGCCAAAAACTTTAGTTCTTATCCTGTGGAGCATCTGTGGATCAGGAGATTTCGTTTTCATATTCTGGATCAATGATATCTGAAGGTCTTTAAATATATCTTGCTCTGGACGTATTTGGAGGCAGGCGCATAGTAACACTATGTGTTCCATCCTATTGTGGCTAAGTCTTCTTCGGGGTTATCGGTATTTTTTATCACAGTAAATAAACACTTTATTTCTATTTTTATTTATAAGATGAAATGTCATCCCCTGGTTTTTGACAAAAAATAGGCTTTGTTATTTACTCTATTCTTTTATATTTTCTGTTGCTATTGGAAAACTAGCCGCCCACTTGTGTTTTTAGGCAAAAATTAACGTCAGTGTCAAACTCAAAATGTGTTGTTTTTTTGTCATCCCTAAAATTTTAGTAAGGCCCACAATTTAGAAACCGAATAGGTGTCCCTAGGACTCTAATATGTAGTGCCATCTTTTGACTGATATTTAAATATTTTGCCTTGTTGTCTTTTGCTTAAAAAATTGGCTGAATCAAATTTGTCGCCTTAAGATTTCTTGTTGGCTGAATCCAGGTATATCGATGAATATCCTTATGTTTAAAAAAACCATTATTTATTTTTAGGTTGTGGGTTTCACACAATTGTATCAGTCTTAAGCCATTATCATTTGTTACTTCCTCTCCAAATGTTCCTATCACTTTGCTCTGGGTTTGCCTACCAGTTCGGCTATAAAAATCGCCAAGCATAATTATTTCTCTGGTATTACCGATTTTTGTGATAGTCTTATCAAGTTGATCAAAGAACATTTGTTTTGTAGCTACTCTTTCGTCATCTGATGGTGCGTAGACTGCTATTATGCTTATATTATGTCCAAGCATCTTCATGTTCACTCGAAGTATGTTTTCACTAATGCAATCGTAGTCTGTAATTTTATTCTTTAGATTTTTCTTTATCAACAAGGATACCCCTCTGGCTGCTCTTCTTTCTTTTGGGACTCCAGTGAATATATGGACAAAATTACCGACACTATTCGTACCTGTTCCTTTCTTTTTTGTCTCAGTGAGTGCAATAATATCGATCTTTGATTTAGTCCCTGTACGTTCCATGTAGCTATATTCATAGTCCTTTGTCTTTGCTTTTTTCGTCTTCGAGAGTTTCCATCCATTACTCCAAGGCTTTGTTTAGGCTTTTTGATAACTGCTTTGTGGTACAAGTATTAGAGAACCAGTTTAATGCCTCAACCCCCTACTTGGAGGGCCAGGATTTTTAATCAAGGTTTTACTCCTCTAGCCTTTGACCAGCCAACGCCATACTGTAAGGCAACAGCTGTAGTCTTTTATACTATCCATAAAAGAAAGGGTTGCCACCTACGCTATGATCACAGTACCGAGGTCCATTCTCTCCGCCTTCCATACCGATGTGGTCTTCTCCCGTAACCCTGGGAAAGGGACCCTATACAGGTGCTAACTCTCCGGGTCGGAGAGTACCTGGAATCTCCGGAGGGCAGGGGACGATTCATTTCCCCTGATAGACATCTGACGAGGCCTACCCGTAAAGATGTCATAAATATCAAAAATGAATATAAATGTCAATGTCATTCGCTTCCTTGACTCAACCTTTCTAAAGGAAAGCTTTATAAAATGAAAACGCTGAGAAATCTCTTAGGACGCCCCGCAAACGTCCGACCTTAAGGCTCGACTTTAAATTCCACCCTAAATCAACTCAATATAAATATAAATTTTATTGAAAGCGTTTGCTTTTTTTAGTGGCGTATTTGGAAAAAGGTTTTAGGGGGCCGAGACAGTTTTGAGGGTGCGGGGAGACCCCATAAGGCCATATTTTATGTTACTTTATATTTGTATTCATGAAATATGTGAAAAATTTATCCAATCCAAATCCCCCTTATGTACGTCACTGGCTTTTTTAATCCATTTTGTGTTCAATTGAATCCAATATGGCGGAACGCTTGTAGCAGTCATTTTCCATTAATGGTTTTATACGCTCTAGCAATACAGATATATTTAAGAGGTACGTGCACCGAGATGACAGCAGATGACAATCCCAGTTCTTAGTCCAGCAAGTGTCAGTCAAGTCACTTTCACGTCATTTTAATAAATTTAAAAATTTATTTTTCAGTTTCGTTTTGTTTGTGCAAGTTATATAATAAAAATTACGAAATTATAACACATTTTCCGACAATGTCAAGTTTGGGAAGTAAGTGTAAATTGAAAAATGTAAGTAATTCACTTAAATATCGCTGCATTTTCACTTAAACCTCGTTCCCTACAAACTTAAACCTATAGGTTAAACCATTTTTTTTTCCGTTTTTCCATTTTTTTACGAAATCCTTGCAGATTCTTATTTAAACCGGTTTTTTCCATTGCGATATAACCTATTGTAACGTGTCATTTTTACGTTTAAGGCATTACATATTTGTTTATTTAGGTAAATAATCAAGGCTCTTCGACTCGTCTTTCTGTACACAAATTAAGGGTATTTTATAGAGCTAGGTTTGGAGGTTATATAGTGTCCAGAAAGTTACCTGAAAGTTAAAAGAGGCATTCCATCGAATTACTGTGGATACTGCGCACATCGTATTATTTGGGCATCGTAATTGGAACTTGAGATCACAGGTTTCGGAAAAAATCACATAAAAACTTTCGATCGTTTTGTTTATCTGTGGAATTTCGTGGTTTTCTTTGACGTTCATGAAAATAAACGGCTGTTCTGCTGGGGAATGGCGGCGTTGCCGCATCACAAATGGTTTCAGTAACAGGTAGAAAACATTTAGATGAACATTTCATTCGCTTATGTTTATTTTCGAGGATATTGGCCCACTTTGATATCTTTATTAATTTGATAAGAAGAAGATGAAATAAATACGAGTTTTGTAAATGTGAGATAAACGGGGAATAAAAACCAGGACTGGAAGAATAAACAAAATCGTATTTTTATATTATATAAATTTATATATAATCATAGTTAAATAAAGTTAATAACTCACTCAGTCGGATTGAAGGGTTGTGTAGGGCTGGATAGTGATAAACAAACAACATCTGAGCACTCTTGTGCCGAGTTTAAGCAGTGGTTCAATGTGTATTTTTAGGTTCAAGTTCAGAAACAACTTTATTAATGTAGAAATGTTTTACAAAAGTGGCGTCGGGCCATATGAATCTTAGAGAAAACATATATAAAGAGCAAAGGAAACTTTTGACTGGAACTGTAACTAAAATACAACTAAATTCTACACTTAGTATAGCTTTACTCATATGGGAATTGGTTGAGTGTTCGAATATTCCTGGGTTTGATGCATGCTCTGATCTCCAGTAATTGATTTTACAGCTGACGGTTTCAATGCTGAGCTTCTTATAGTCCGACTGGTTATTTTCCTCCTACTTGCTATGCTGGCGGGGGTCCGGTAGGCAAATGTTCGGTCTATGTATGGAGGGTGTCTCGATGTCCTTGTTATAAAAATTTCAACCGTGGAAATAGATTCGACAACACCTCAATGTGCGTTTTACGTATTTTCGATATCCCCTTGGTCGGTGCTGCCCCCTGTAGACCGGTACGGCAGTATTAATGTATTTCCTCATTGGTTAGTTTGAAAACTGCGGGTTTTTTCTCCAGTCTCGCAAACCGGAGTTAGTGATTTTTCGGCGAGAGCATTTTTTTATAAATGCGTTTGCATTCTTATTTGAATTTAACCGGGAAAATTTGGTTGGTACTGTGTGTACTGTCCCCACCAGATCTACGAACGGTTTCCGCCAACTTCATTTTTTTTGGTGTCGCCATTGTTTTTGTGGTTATTGGCACTTAATGGCACTGCGGTAGTTGCAGATTATACCAAAGACGGTATAACTGTGAGCCGTCGTGTTTAGGCGAATCTAAGTGACGCTCACACCCTCTGAGAGGGATTAAAGGCGGCCTACGCCATATCTACGGGAAATAAGAGCGGTAATTTCGATTTTTTTTTATTATTTTTTTTTGAATTCTTCAAGACAATATTTGCCTCCCAAATTGTAATTGTTTTTCGTGTGAAATGTAATTTTGCTACAGCAGACGTGTGGAATTTTTGGAGTTTTTTTTTTAATATTTGTTTTAATCACGTTTTGGATAAAAACTATATATTGCTTTTTTCCTTTGGTTACAGCCCGTCCATTCCATCGACGGGACAGTTTTGCTGGTGGAACGAGGTTCGAGCCAGTTGTAACCCTGGGAAAGGTACGTTAGGATTATTTTAGTTCATCTGTTTAAATCTACTTTATTTTATTGAGTCGACATGGGGTTCTCGATTTAAGTTACTCGGTGTAGGGGAACTTCGTGCAAAATAGACGAATTCCAGGAAACTGAAACATTTCATTTTCCACAGGGTTTTTATGCTCGGGCAAGGATCCAGCAACAGATCTAAGACCCTGTGTTGCCCAGCATGATGTGCTAAGCGAGCACTAGGGGAGGCGCGGGCAGTACTGGGACCGGTGGAGTAGCGGAAGATGTCTGGTACAACACATCCAGGTTTACAAAACAAAACACCCTCTTATTTAATCAAACAATAATCCAGGACCAAGGTAGGAGCAAGCTTCAGACTTAATTCTTTTTTTAAATAATAATTTTTTTGTACAATTTCAACATTGCTTGTAAACGCAAGGTAGGGTATGACGTCATAACCAAAACTTTGCGGCATATTTACTAAATTGACTTGTTTTCCTTCATTTCATTTATTTAAGACAATTTCTCCTGTGAAATTTGGAGTGCCTTGCTATTTTGGCCCGAACTTGTTTCCTTTCTTTTTAAAAAAAAAAACATATTTCATGTTTCCAGTATTTTTTTCAGTAGTTTTACTGCAATAAACAAGATGAACTAAATCTTTGTGTTATTTGTACAATCCAATGACCAACTTTGGAGAGACAAAAGAGAGATGAGATTATATTTTTTTAGCGGTTTCCTTACGTTGCTTAACCTCATGGGGTGGATCTCGGACTGGGTTGCTGTCTGTCTCATTCTACCCAACGTAGAATGATAACAGCAGATATTTGGTCCAGATCTCCCCTATGACGGAATGATTTTGGAAGTGTTTTTTTTTAACAATCATTTATATAAGTGAGTCTTACACTACTGACTCAGATGTAGGTACACTATGACCTGTTAAAGGAGTCCATCTACCTGTAACGTGCCTCTAGTTTTGTCATCTTAATTCAATCTTTTACAATTTTATTTTGTTTATTAGTCAATTTTTTTGGTTATTCTTAATTACACAAACACTCTGGAAGCCTCGGAAGTAAGTAGAGTTTCATTGTTTGGCTACAACGTTTGAGTTGAACTGTATGTTATTTAAGATCTTCACCTAATACCTTCCGGTACGATCCTAGGGTCTTTTTGACCATGGTTTGCATCAATTTAGGTTAAATTTTGGAAATGTGATTTTAACGATTATTAGAGAGTTGCAGTCCTACCAAGACGTTATTTCGGTAAAAATGTTTTTAGTACCATTGGTAATTTTTTTAAATTTTCTTTTAATTTTTTTTATTACACACAACATCCTTACTAGTCTAATTCAACGCAATTTCAGCGAGCGGATTTTTTTTTAATTGAGCATATTTTACGATTTCTATAACATGAACATCTGTTCCGATGTTTTTGCGTTCACTTATATATTAAGGGATGATATTGCCTTAAGCAATGCATGGTTCGTGTAACCTCAGAATAGGTAAGCACTTTAACGGGTTTTGATTTATTCTTTTGAGAAAAATCATTGTATACGGCAATTTGGATTTTTTTTTGAGAAGTTTAGTTGTGGAGCCGTTCTGCAATAGCATGAGTATACCCTAGCATTAACTGTGTACAACAGCTTTGGGATTTTATTGTTATAGGTAGTCTGTTGTACGTTCCATTTAGGGATAAATTTACCTATTCGGTTGCTGAGGTAAACAAACATAACTTAGCTTTAATTTTAATCCAGTTCAGCTAGGATAAGCCCAATTATTTTTATTTTGGTTTTACTTACGCAGGAGTGGAACATAAGACCTGAACACTGCCAAAACTCTTGTCTCTCTTTTATTATTTTTTAAACTTTTTTTATGGCTACTTGTTAATTCTAATTTAGGATTTAAGTAGTTATTTCTCTCTGCAAGGTTGGACGTCATAGTTGGTTGTGCAAATAAATAATATAAACTATGATTACATTTTTAAATGCAAATAAATTTTATTTTCTTACTGCTCCGGTGTTTTTCGGTTTTGTTCGCGTCTGCCCGTATTTAAGTTTTATATTTTCTACATTTGTGAGAAAATTTATAGTGATTTTCACTAGTGAATTTAAAGTGAACTTTGTGTTTGTTATTGCGTGGTTTAGTTTTATAATTGGAAGGTATAATTAAGAGTTTAAAATTTAAAGTTTTAATATAAAAGGCACCAGGGCTATTTCTTTGAGTCGGTTGTCGGACATAAGGTACTTAGTCAAGGACGAGTTAATCTACGAATTAACATGGAGAGGCATAGCCATTGGATCGGTGGAAGAAATGAAGCAAGAGCTCATGCTGATTAAGCAAAGTAAAAAGACTGATGCAAGTATGAGATACCCTCCGTATCCCTTTAAATTTGGCCAAGATGCTTTTAGCTGCATGAAAAAGCTAGATAGTCTGGTACCGCTGGTAGAGAAATTCTCTGGTACGAGCAAAGGGGGAGAGTTTAGGAAAATCGCTGTAAAGTTGGAACACGTGCTAGCCAGGATTAACAACATGAATCTGTCTAACTTTGAAGAAAGTAAAGCAAAAGGCATTCTGGTTGCGGAAACCTTGAGTTTGATTGGGAGATTGCAGAGCCAAGCAACAGATTTACTAAGAGTTGGCGTTACCTCAGATGATGATGAAGCATCTGAAACCCAATCAACGAGTCAAGGCTCAGACCACTCAACAAATGCTGGCAACACACCAAACCAGTCTCATTTCCCGCAACCACAGCACTCGAGCATGCAGAGAACAGCTCAACAGCCCACAAACCAACCGTCGGTCATTGCTCCATTGCAAATGCAAGTGCTTACAAACCCGACTCAAACACCAATACAAGCACCACCCCCAATGCTAATTCAGAATGACGGTACATCAGCTTTTCAATATCAACAACCGTCCACCGTTCCTTTGAGTTTAGCTGCCCTCCAAAGTAGCATAGCACCGATTGCTCAGTCACGACCATTTTCATGTTCGTCACCAGTACCAATGTTAAGTGATCCTGGTACCTCATATCACGTTGCACCTGTACCTCCACATAAATGGAACTTAAAGTTTACAGGCGAGAGGGGTACGATCTCCGTCACCGCATTTTTTGAGAGAGTGGACGAGTTGAGTCAGGCTAGAGGAGTTAGCAAAAAGGTTCTACTGAACTCAGGCATTGATCTTTTTGAAAAGTCAACCTATACTTGTTGTTCGTAGAGAAGTCCATACATGGGAACAGCTGGAACAGAGGTCCATGGCAGAGTATCTTCCTTCTTCATATGGCGATAAGCTATTGAAGGAAACTCAAAAACGTAAACAAGGCCCTGGAGAGTCTATAGGGACCTACATTGCTTCCAAAGACTTGGCTGTCCTGTTTCCGAAGAGGCAAAATTAGCTATCGTCTTCAGAAATATAGCGGACAGCTATAAGAAAGGGTTGACTGCTACTGAGGTCAATAGCCTATCACATTTAAAAGATTTGTGTCGTAGAATAGATCAGAGATATGGGTTAGAGGAGGAGAATTTTACTCCTAGAAGAAACCAATCTATTGAACCTGACTTGGCCTACGTTGACGTAGAGAGCGATATTGACGATTTTTCAACAGGGGTTGATGCAATTCAAATATCAGGTGCCGGGACATCGAACCAACGGAATTTAAAACATCCTGCTAATAGATTCGACAGAAATAGGCAGCAGCCAGCTAGCAGTTTCTCTGCTAAAGCTGATAGAGAGAGACAACAACCACCTAGTGGTCAGTCTAGCGTAATTGACAGGGATGTACAACCACCACAAGGTGCTAGGTCTGGTAGGGCGAACAGGGACGTTGTTTGTTATAGATGCAACCAAACAGGGCACATGGCAATGGGGTGCGCATTACCTAGAGGTAAGCAGTGTTATTCGTGTGGACAAGCAGGGGTAACAGTAAGAGAATGTCGAAATTGTAATCGTCAGGGAAACGTACCCAGGCGCTCGTAGGCGGTCGACCTTCGAGTCAGCCTGAACAAGCATCGACCGATAGGCTAACGTACGTCTTAGATTATGTGATAAGCCATGCTCGTAAAGATGAGAGGCCTTATTGAGAAGTGGATGTGCTCGGAAAAAAGTTATTAGGTTTGTTGGATTCCGGGGCTTCACGTACCTTTTTAGGGAATCATGGTTGGTCAATCATCGAGATGTTTGGCTTTTCATTTGATACGACGAAGAAGACGAGTTGTATTGTGGCAAATGGTCAAAGCACGAGTAGTATTGGAACAGTGCAACTTCCTATGCGAGTTCAAGATAAATTTAGGTTAATAGAGGTCGTCGTCGTTCCTGAGTTGCCACATACTTTGATTTTGGGATTAGATTTTTGGATTTCAATGGGTATAGTACCGAACTTAGGTACTAATGAGTGGCATTTTGCCGATAATAAAAATGTGATTTGTTCGTTAGAAATATCAGACCAACAAACAACTCTTACGTCTTATGAATCAGAACGACTAGAGGAACTGGTCGTTAAATATAAGACTATTATGGTTGACTAACTGGGATGTACAGACAGAGTAGAACATAAGATTACAACAGATGCAGCACCGATAAGACAACGTTCTTATAAGGTCTCACCGGTCATTCAAAAACTTATTGATGACGAGATCGACGAAATGCTGAAAATTGATGTAATAGAACGTAGTAGTAGTTCATGGGCTTTACCAGTGGTAATGGTACAAAAGAAAAACACAAAGAAATATCGGTTCTGCGTAGACTACCGCAAATTGAACTCAGTGACGGCGCGTGATAGTTATCCTTTACCACTCGTATCCGAGAGTCTTGACAAGTTGAAAGATGCTAAATACTTGTCAACTTTAAATATCAAAAGCGCTTATTGGCAAGTACCAATGGAAGAATCATCGAAGCCACTAACAGCATTCATCTGTCGACGAGGTCTCTTCCAAATTAAGCGTTTACCTTTTGGTCTTCATAATGCACCTGCAACTTGGCAGAGACTCATAGATAGCATCATAGGAAACGATTTAGACCCCTACGTGTACGTATATCTCGATGACCTCGTAATTGTCACACAGAGCTTTTCTGAACATTTTAGAATTCATGAGGAAGTCCTACGAAGATTGCAGAATGCAAAGATAACGGTAAGTTGGGAGAAATGCCAACTGTGTAGGCCAGAAATGACTTATTTAGTGTGACTGCACCGATTCTTACATGTCCAGATTATACCACAGAATTTGTCAATCAAACAGACGCTTCAGGATATGGAATTGGAGCATGTTTAACGCAGCCTTATCCTGAAGGAGACAAGGTCATATGCTATTTGAGTCGATCTTTGACTAAGCAAGAAGGTGTTTACACGACCACCGAGCGAGAATGTTTGGCATTGGTTTGGGCGATAGAGAAGCTCCGGCCTTATATTGAGGGGATCTCATTTATGGTCATAACAGATCATTTTAGCTTAAAATGGCTTCATAGCTTGAAAGAGCCCAGTGGAAGACTTGCTCGTTGGTCTGTAAAACTGCAGCAATATGACTTTGAAGTAATCCATCGGAAAGGGAAAGATTTAGTTGTCCCGGACATGTTGTCTCGCGCAGTACCTATGATTGATACAATTTTGCAGCCCAGAGACGTTTCAACATTAATTAAAGATCGATGGTACCAAAAGATGGTAAAGAGGGTCGTAGAATCACCGTTAAAATTTATGAATTGGAGATACACTGATAATAAGTTGTATAAATATGTCAAACAAGAATACCCTCAACTTTCACCATCTAACGAATATTGGAAAGAGGTAGTCCCCAAAGATCATAGGCGTAGAATTATTGGAGAAGCTCACGATCCTCCTACCGCAGGACATATGGGTGTGTATAAAAAGAAATGCTTTGTCTGTGCAGCTCATAAAGGTGATACACAAGGTGTATCTGATCAGATGATATCTCACCCAAAACCAACTCGTCCTTGGGAAATTATTTCAATAGATTTATGTGGACCCCTACCTCGTTCGACAAAGGGTAATTGCTGGAGTCTCGTCGTTACGGACTATTTGAGTAAGTTTTCATTTGCGAACAGACCCTACTCAAGCTGTTGTCAAGCATCTTGAGGAGCAAGTATTTATGGTCTTCGGAGTACCCCGTTTGATACTTTGTGATAATGAACCTCAGTACAAATGAGTTTAAACGTTTCGCTGAGAGTTATCAGGTTAAAATTCAGTATAATCCGTTTTATCACCCCAGAGCGAATCCAACAGAAAGGACGAATCGTACGTTAAAAACCGTGTTATGTTGTTATGTGAAAGACAACCACAGGAAGTGGGACGAACAAATACATAAACTTGCCTGCGCGATTCGTACTGCAACCCATGAGACAACCAGGATGTCTCCTTTCTTTGTTAATTTTGGTAGGAATATGTGTCTGTCATGAAAAGATTACTCCAACCCAGTTTTGTTATCTGAAGAGAATGGTGTACAAACTACAGCTGAAAGGAAGAACGAAGGTTTCCGGAAGCTCTATGCGGATGTTAAGAGAAGGTTAGAGGTGGCGGGAGAGAAAAACGTAGTTCAGTATAATTTGCGTACAAGGGTACCCAACTTTGTTGTGGGTCAGCGTGTTTGGAAGAAGAATTATGTGTTGTCAGATGCTGCGAAGTTTTTCTCGAAGAAGTTAGCACCGAAATTCGTTGGTCCTTATGTGATTAGGAATAAAATTTCTCCATGGATATTTGAGCTTCAGGAACCATCGGGTAAATTACTACCAGGGAGCTGGCATGTTAAAGACCTTAAGTCGGCAGCGGATCTCTCCGATTAACCTTTTTAGGTTAATCGTTTTGAAGTTGGGGGGAATTATGTAACATGTCATTTTTACGTTTAAGGCAACGTTACATATTTGTTTATTTAGGTAAATAATCAAGGCTCTTCGACTCGTCTTTCTGTACACAAATTAAGGGTATTTTATAGAGCTAGGTTTGGAGGTTATATAGTGTCCACAAAGTTACCTGAAAGTTAATCACAGGTTTCGGGAAAAATCACATAAAAACTTTCGATCGTTTTGTTTATCTGTGGAATTTCGTGGTTTTCTTTGACGTTCATGAAAATAAACAGCTGTTCTGCTGGGGAATGGCGGCGTTGCCGAATCACAAATGGTTTCAGTAACAGGAAGGAAACATTTAGATGAACATTTCATTCGCTTATGTTTATTTTCGAGGATATTGGCCCACTTTGATATCTTTATTAATTTGATAAGGAGAAGATAAAATAAATACGAGTTGTGCACTTTTGTGAATGGGAGATAAACGGGGAATAAAAACCAGCACTGGAAGAATAAACAAAATCGTATTTTTATATTATATAAATTTATATATATAGTCATAGTTAAATAAAGTTAATAACTAACTCAGTCGGATTGAAGGGTTGTGTAGGGCTGGATAGTGATGAACAAACTTAACATCTGAGCACTCTTGTGCCGAGTTTAAGCAGTGGTTCAATGTGTATTTTTAGGTTCAAGTTCAGAAACAACTTTATTAATGTAGAAATGTTTTACAAAAGTGGCGTCGGGCCATATGAATCTTAGAGAAAACATATATAAAGAGCAAAGGAAACTTTTGACTGGAACTGTAACTAAAATACAACTAAATTCTACACTTAGTATAGCTTTACTCATATGGGAATTGGTTGAGTGTTCGAATATTCCTGCGTTTGATGCATGCTCTGATCTCCAGTAATTGATTTTACAGTTGACGGTTTTAATGCTGAGCTTCTTATAGTCCGACTGGTTATTTTCCTCATACTTGCTATGCTGGCGGGGCTCCGGTAGGCAAATGTTCGGTCTATGTATGGAGGGTGTCTCGATGTCCTTGTTATAAAAATTTCAACCGTGGAAATAGATCCGACAACACCTCAATGTGCGTTTTACGTATTTTCGATATCCCCTTGGTCGGTGCTGCCCCCGCGGGTTTTTTTCTCCAGTCTCGCAGAGTTAGTGATTTTTCGGCGAGAGCATTTTTTTATAAATGCGTTTGCATTCTTATTTGAATTTAACCGGGAAAATTTGGTTGGTACTGTGTGTACTGTCCCCACCAGATCTACGAACGGTTTCCGGCAACTTCATTTTTTTTGTGTTCTCGACAAAGTGCCTTGTCTCTTTCCTAAAGAATTTTGGCTGGGCTGGTGGCCGTCTATTGGTGTCGCCATTGTTTTTGTGGTTATTGGCACTTAATGGCACTGCAGTAGTTGCAGATTATACCAAAGACGGTATAACTGTGAGCCGTCGTGTTTAGGCGAATCTAAGTGACGCTCACACCCTCTGAGAGGGATTTAAGGCGGCCTACGCCATTTCTACGGGAAATAAGAGCGGTAAGTTCGATTTTTTTTTTATTATTTTTTTTTTGAATTCTTCAAGACAATATTTGCCTCCCAAATTGTAATTGTTTTTCGTGTGAAATGTAATTTTGCTACAGCAGACGTGTGGAATTTTTGGAGTGTTTTTTGTTTATATTTTTTTAAATCACGTTTTGGATAAAAACTATATATTGATTTTTTCCTTTGGTTACAGCCCGTCCATTCCATCGACGGGACAGTTTTGCTGGTGGAACGAGGTTCGAGCCAGTTGTAACCCTGGGAAAGGTACGTTAGGATTATTTTAGTTCATCTGTTTAAATCTACTTTATTTTATTGAGTCGACATGGGGTTCTCGATTTAAGTTACTCGATGTAGGGGAACTTCGTGCAAAATAGACTAATTCCAGGAAACGGAAACATTTCATTTTCCACAGGGTTTTTATGCTCGGGCAAGGATCCAGCAACAGAGCTAAGACCCTGTGTTGCCCAGCATGATGTGCTAAGCGAGCACTAGGGGAGGCGCGGGCAGAACTGGGACCGGTGGAGTAGCGGAAGATGTCTGGTACAACACATCCAGGTTTACAAAACAAAACACCCTCTTATTTAATCAAACAATAATCCAGGACCAAGGTAGGAGCAAGCTTTAGACTTAATTCTTTTTTTAAGTAATAATTTTTTTTGTACAATTTCAACATTGCTTGTAAACGCAAGGTAGGGTATGACGTCATAATCAAAACTTTGCGGCATATTTACTAAATTGACTTGTTTTCCTTCATTTCATTTATTTAAGACAATTTCTCCTGTGAAATTTGAAGTGCCTTGCTATTTTGGCCCGAACTTGTTTCCTTTCTTTTTTTTAGTTTAACTGCAATAAACAAGATGAACTAAATCTTTGTGTTATTTGTACAATCCAATGACCAACTTTGCAGAGACAAAAGAGAGATGAGATTATATTTTTTAGCGGTTTCCTTACGTTGCTTTACCTCATGGGGTGGATCTTGGACTGGGTTGCTGTCTGTCTCATTCTACCCAACGTAGAATGATGACAGCAGCTATTTGGTCCAGATCTCCCCTATGACGGAATGATTTTGGAAGTGTTTTTTTTTTAACATTCATTTATATAAGTGAGCCTTACACTACTGACTCAGATGTAGGTACACTATGACCTGTTAAAGGAGTCCATCTACCTGTAACGTGCCTCTAGTTTTGTCATCTTAATTCAATCTTTTACAATTTTATTTTGTTTATTAGTCAATTTTTTTTGGTTATTCTTAATTACACAAATACTCTGGAAGCCTCGGAAGTAAGTAGAGTTTCATTGTTTGGCTACAACGTTTGAGTTGAACTGTATTTTATTTAAAATCTTCTTTGTAAAACATGGGTATTAAAACACTGTGGCGCACTTAAAATTTTCTTATTTCTGAACTCCCCCTTCTCCACTGTATAAAAGTTACCGGGCATATCAATGTTTTACCTATCTGGAAAATACAGTTCTGCTTCCAGATATTTGTTTAATTACTCAGTAATCTGATCTTAGTGTCACAAATTGGCACAGCGTTATTGTTCTATTTACAGTGTCACAAAATGGCGGCAACGTCTTTTAGTTGCCACAAATGTCACCCAACGCATTTTAATTGGCCACACTATGTAGTTATAATTAGTCCAAAGTTCCTTTAGCTTTTATTAAGTTTAAAAGAAATTCAGTTAAAACGTGTAACAGTAGATAAACTAAAAGTTAAACTTAAACCTAAACTTTAAACTTAAACCTTAAACCATCTTAGTAAATACCGCTGCCAAGGTTTTATACGCAAATAAAAAAATGTATGGTTAGTGTGGACCAAAGCTCACATAGGTATCCATGGCACTGAAAAATTTGACAAATTTGCCAAGGAAGCTATTGCTCTTTCCAACGTTGCAAACGACTTTCTATATCCCTTTACAGACTTGTGTAAAGTAGTTAAGACTAGGCAAAAGCAAAATTGACAGGATGGTTTCGTTTCTTGTAGTAAAGGGTTATTTTATAAACAAAACTTTAATAAAATAGTGTCTAAAGCTTGGTTTTGGGCGGAAACCAATAGAAACTTTATAAGAGTCACATGTCGGTTACGGAGTGGACATGTTCGATGCCAAACCCATAAACTGAAAATAGGTATTCAAAATAATGATCTGTGCGCCTGTGGTGAAATCGGGACCTAATCACCATCTTTTGGGCTGTTCTAAAATATCAAGGCAAAATTTGGAAGAGCTTTTTGACTCCTTGTGGAGGCTCAAAATTACGTTTCCAATCAACATAGAACATTTACCAGCTACAAATAAAATACAAGTGTATAGGTTAATTTATACAATAAATTTATGTTAAAGAAATAATAATAAAAACAAACAAAAAAAAAGAAAAAGAGTATAAAATATGGGAAAAAGAATAAACCCATAAAACAAAAAAGATAACAAAAGAAATTTAAAAAACATTAAAGTTGAAAAGATTAAAAAAAAATTTATTAAAGAAAATGAGTATAATAATATATTTAAGAAAAGAATTACACAAAAATTATATCTAGCTATAAGTATTATTTGTAAGCCTACATAATTCCTTAAATAAAGTTTCATTTCCTCACTATAATGGAGCTAACTAGGATGGTAATATACAATGAGAGATGCTGGCCAGTTGGCTCGATCCAGGCCATAAAACGCAAACACACCCACACACACAAACATTTAAAAAATATAGTGTAACGCAAGGCTAAACCCCCTTCTTTCTTGAGCGTTACGTAAGGTGTAAATAACGCGCATGAAGTGGGGTTTAGCCTTGCGTTATACTTAACCCGGTATTGGTACACCTATTTTTCCTAACGTGGATGGTACACCTGGGTATGACATACCCACTTACCATTTCGCATTTTAGGTTAACAGTAGACATAAAATTTTAATGTTATGGTTGTGTTTTAATTTTTTGAACCTTTTTGACGTAAAAATTTTTTTTTACATTAGTCTTGTAGCGTTAAATACTAAAATGCATTTTTAGGTAACAAGGCATTTTTCTAAAAATTCAAACTATATTTTTTTAAAATAGCGTAAAAATGCTAAAAGTAATTCAGACCCTAAATTTTCATTTTATTTTGAAGATATTACATAAGAAAATCGAAAAAATAAAAAAATATTTGACTAAATATTTTCAACAGGAAAATCCAAGGGCGTACTTTTATCTAAAAAAACAAATAAATTCTTACTTAGAACTAAAAAATACTTTTTAAATAGAAACAAAATTTCGGACTTCCATTGTCTTTATTTATTTTAAACATGACGTTTCGGTTAGTAAATATCTCTAGCCGTTTTCAAGTGTAAACTAAAACTCTAGTCTATAGGCTGCTACTTATACTATTTGGTGTGCAGTTAAGTGTGACGGCCCTCCCCCTTTTTTATCCTAAAATGCCTGGTTTCCATATGATTGGTATATCCGTGCTTGGTTGACTGAAAACTTCTTTATTCTGCATTATAAACGCAGCTTTAATAAACTTTCGTTTTCATCAATGCGACTTCCTACGCAATACTTTAGCTTGTGACCACTGAATCCTGTGATCATTTGACCAAAAACCGGATTTTTTAATACCCCTAATTGGGTACTTTTTAGATGTTCATTTACTCTAACCTGAAGAGGGCGTTTCGATTCACCTACATATGATTTACCACACTCCCACGGGATTTGGTAAATGCATTTCTTATTATTTGAGGGATTTTCTGGTTTTGTTTTAGTTACAAAACTCCTTATCGTATTTCCCGATGAAAATACTGTTTTTATATTATAGTCTTTGGCTATTCGTCTTATGTTTTCTAAAATCCCTTGAACATATGGAATGTTAATAACACCCAACGGATTATTATTTTGGGAATTTGCTACAAAAATGTTACGCGGCTGGTACACCCGGGTATCACATGCCCGACGCAAGTTTAACTCCTAGCTCCAGAGGCAGATTGATACTAAACCCACTTTTTTTAGTGGTCCGCGATTAGAACAAGTGTTGCTTGAGAGTAGATGGAGGGGCAAGCTTGACGCGCTCCGAATTCATAAGTTCTGTTGGTTTTTCTCAATCCCGGGTATGTCATACCCAGGTGTACCAACGCCGGGTTAATTTTTTTTAATTTGTTTCTTCTCTCTCTTTCTTTAAAGTGTGAAGTATGGAGCAGAGGTCAAAAATAATAAATTCTCGCGTTATGTAAACTGTCCCATATCCCTGCTCTGTCACTCTTCATCCCAGGGATAAAGAAAAAATTATCAATATCATCCAAAAATGTCGAATAAACTACAACGATAAGTGCGAAAAATATATTAATATGTTGAAAAGCATAAATGGATTTTTTTACATTAGTTTTATCAAGAAAACTTTTAACCTATTTTTAAAAATTCCTATACTAACTTTTCCATTGTTTTTTTGAGATAATTTTATCAAGACAATTGCCGTAATGCAAAGGACCCTTGAGATTGTAATTAATAAAAAAACTTGAAATACTTACATAACCCACCTAAGTTTTGAAAAAAAATTCTAAGGTAATGCGCAAATTAGCTTTTTAAAAAACGTAACAAATAAACCAATAAAATATTATTTAAAGTAAAAAAAAATGCCGTTAACTTCAAAAATGACAAATTTGATATTTTAGGCTGATTTTTACCTTCCTAGCTCGCGCAGCAATGCCATGGCTAGAGAACGTATTGTTTTCGACGAAAAATAAATTTGAGATAACGTCGAAAATGTTGTATGTATGTTAGCATACCTATTTTAGCAATATAGTCGTGCCGTGCCGTGTGTCTGTGTGTGTGTGTATGTCTGGCCGTAACACGATAGTTCCTAAACCGTTAAACCGATTTCCATGTAATTTGCAGGTAAAATAGTGCTCGACACAGTAACGAGGTGATTAGAGTTTGGTCAAAATCTATTAATGCTAATGACAGATTTTTGACAGTTTAAAAATTAAAAATATGCTAACTTTTTAACGAAGCATCGCATCACTGAGGTTTTCGGAATACTGTAAAACTCTTTTTTTTTCAGTAATCCGTGATATAGCCAAAAACTTCGAAGTAGCCTTCGTTTCTGAGATTTACAAAAACTCTTTTCAAGGCTGATACAGCGCACTAAGGAGTATTCGTATCATAAAACGGGACAAAATTAATTGTTGTGTTTTCTTGCAATTTTTTTGAATGAAGGACAAAGTTTGATGATAATTAACTGTTTATGTTAAAAAAATATATCTATGCAGGGTGTCCCACATGTCATGGATCAAACGGAGTGAGGTGATGGGGTTGAGGTGATAAGAATAACGATATAAGTATATTGTAATCCGGTTTTTAATAACTTACAAGTTATTTAATGTTTTTATGTCAGGGGGAGGGGAAAGAGGAAATTTCTCCTCCCAAATCCAAAGTTATAAAATTATGTTTAGTTTTAAAACACAAAACACCCCTTCTGGTTAAAATGATAATTTTTTTTAAAGACAAGCCATTGATAATCCCCTCTCCCAAAATGAATGTCCCTGTTCACGGTGTTGTTTTTTGATATGATATTACTTTTTAAAATTATTTGTCACTATTTTATACAATTTTATTTTATAGGCGGACACCTAATTTTTCGCTAAACGAAGAAATTGTTAGAAAATTATTCATTGCATTTATTTAATGACAAATAATTTTAAGAAATAATTTTGATTGGAAAGCTAAAACATTTATAAACGTACACTAAAAAAAAAAATTAAATAAATATGTTCTTTTAACTTTTAGTTGTGCCACAGTTTCATGAAAAAACATAAAAGTATCAATAAACAGATTTTTTTTAAGCTGGTTTCAAAAATCGAATAAAAATAAGGGTCGTTTCAGAAGAAAAATATCAACTTTTTGTAATATCTTAAAAAAGTGACAGATAAAAATTATTGTGCCAGTTGGATTCTTTATTGCAAAAACTATAAAAAATCACTTTACATCAATATGAAATAAACGTGGAATTTCGTACCCGTGAATTTAAAAATCAAACTTGTTTGATCAATATGAAATTTTCATAAATAAAAAAGTTATAGGCCTCCTCCCAAGATGCGGCTTTCACCTTTATTACTCCTTTGAACATTAAGGCTCGCAAGTGGTTTTTTCTATTTCTCCTAGAAATACCTAAAACCCCAAAAACCCTTTAAATACCTTTTGAGTTTCATTGCTTTTACTTGCTTTTTTATTTGTTTTTGTACATTTTGTACCAAATGGAAAAAAATTTCAATTAAAAAAAAAAAGAATTTTTTATATGTAAAACGACCCATGATTGACATAAACCTAAACTTCATGTCTATTAAAGAAATATAGCTCGGCAAGGCCCGGCAGGCAGCTAAAACGCTTTGAAGAGGAAAAAAATAGGCAAATATAAATACCCAAATCGGGCATTTTAAAATATTACGTAAACGTACAAGGTAA